>CP139502.1:226623873-227223873 GCA_021014915.2 Artemisia tridentata subsp. tridentata
AAAACGGGAACGAGAACGAATCTAAAAACGTCAAAATAATGAAATAAAAACTCTATGGGTACAAATCTAATTTTCCTACATCCTAAATGACAACAAAAAATTTTACGAAAATGAATTACATTTTTTTTTCTAATTAAAATTTAATTAAACATGCTTTAAAGTAATTTTTGAAAAGAAAAATACATAAAAGACTTCAAACTGATTTTTTTTTAAAAAATAGCAAAGAAAGAACGGAATAAGTAAAAAAATGTGCATATTATATCCTAAAAAGTCTGCTGAGCAGAGTGGTGAGGTGGTGGCTTTGTGAGCTTGGGGTCCTGGGTTCGAATCTCTCTTGTGTCTCTTTTTTGGAACTATTTTTTTTGATTTTTTTTTCTACCAGCTTATTAAGTTACAGACATTACGCAAATTTCTTAACTACAACATGTTTTGAAACACAAGAGTAAACCCATAAATAAGCTACATAAGCAGAACAGCTTAACTAAAAAGGAATAAGATCAAATTGGACTAAAAAGCTATCATTAAACTGACTAAAGGACTAAAAAGCTATCACTAAACGACAACATCAATCTAAAACAACAACATATAAACTAACTCGCCAACAATCACAACAATCTAAAAAAAACGTAGCAGCTAATATAACAAACAACAACCTATGATGCTAAAAGCAAAGTGAAACAACAAAGAAAATCCACAAACTCAAATTCAATAACAAATACTGAATAAACAAATGACTAAAATGAACTTTCATTAACTAAACTAAATTAAAATTACATCCGACTAAAATTAAAACTACATTTCTGAAAATAAATTACAACTAAAAAAAATAAAAACATACCGAAAGAAAAGCTAGTTAAAACCTCGTTTTAAAAACAAAACTAACCGACTATTTATATATAAAAAAAAAAAAAAAAAAAAAAAAAAATAAATAAAAATTAATCTGAATCTTTTTCTTCTTCTTTTTCTTGACACCATTGGATTTCTTTGGTCTTCACACCTTTTATTTTGGCCGTTGGATTTGTTCTCTCCCCTCGGATTGCTGAGGTGGAGGGGATACCCGTGAGAATTGTACGGACTGAGGTGGAGATGATGGTGATGGGAGAGGTATTTGGGGAAAAGGAGAGGGAGACAAGATTGTCTCCTCATGGGGAAGGGATTTGGCGGGTTGTTTATTTGGGGAAGAAGAAAAGCTGAGGGAAATGTTAGGGAATTAGGGTTTGACCGAATTTAGGGATTTTGACTAACAAGGGTATTTAAAGTTGGAACGGGTCGGGTTATAAGTTGGGTTGGAACCGGGTTGTGTTTTAGTGTTGGGTTGGGCTGTATTGTTATTTGGGCTGGTGGATTTTAATTTAGGTGGGTTGGGTTTATTCGTTGAATGGGTTAAAGGGTGGCTGGGTTTGTTTTAGGATAAGGACCATTTTTGTAATTTTCCACTTTTGAATACCAGGGACTATTTCTGCCAACTTATGAAACTTCAGAGACTAAAACTGTCAATTTTGCACACTTGCTCGTTTTTCATCAGTTTTCAATCTTTTGTACCTGATTCATATAAAAACACATTCCAATGATATTTATAGTATTTTGTGACATTTCAAAGTGTTTTTGGCTGTTTTTGTGGGGTTAAACAGTATAAAATATATGTGTATTTAGACACATATCAAATCCCCCACACTAAACCATTGCTAGTCCCTAGCAATCTTTTATGAAGTTTAATGGATTTTTCTCTTTACCAGATATCCATCATTTTTGGAGTAGCCAATGTTTCAGTTCAAGTAAGAACTATGGTACACTGATAACCATATGATTTTGAGCAAACCATCAACTGTCAACGGATTTGATTTGTCTTTACCAAAAGCCGTTTGCTTCTGGACTAGCCAACTCTTAGATAAATTACAACTATTATCTTTGGTGAGCTGATTACCAATTATGGTTTTCCACATGCCTTTACCACAAGCCATAATCTTGCGGGCTAGCCAACTCTTCATCTTTTTAGGATATGGTGAGTCGAATACCATACAATTTTTGGCAAATTGTAAGCCGTAAACGGATTTGATACATCTTTACCCAGAGCCGTTTGCTCTTGGATTAGCCAATCCTTTTGTGTGTTAGACATGGTGGACTGATAACCATTTGTTGTGTAAGTGCAAAACACTTACACCAAAAAAAAAAAAAAAAAAAAAAAAATTTGGCCAAAAACGGGGGAATTAGATGGTATATATACGTGATTAAATTCGTGAGAATTCCCCCCACACTAGAAATGAATATTGTCCTCAATATTCAAAGTACCGGCTGTTATGCCGAAACTGAGAACGTAAAAGGGAAATATTACGGGCCATTTATTTTATTTTTGAAGTTTAAAACTTTTTTTTTTTTTTTTTTTTTTTTGAAAATTATATACAACAGCGGGGGGCATCTCCCCACACTAGGGTGGTAGAAAGTAGAAAGAAGTCAGAAATATGGGTGAAAACCCATATGGTGTGCTACTGTTTTTGTTAACCGAGTCGCTAGCTTGACTCGACCCCGAATTCATTTGTCCATGGGGATGCAAGTGGAAACCAATCTCAATCGGACTTTCATTCAAATTGTTTGGATAAACATTGAAGTACTTGAAAGTTCCACTCCGATGAGATACACCCGGATCAAAAGGATGATAAATGGAGATGCCGGGGTCAAAAACTTTGTCCTCACTCCCAAACGAGAGAATGAAAGGACAATCTACCTTATAGGAGAAGAAAGGTAGAAAGACTCGAACGACATATGTGACGGCAATATAATGGCGATCCTCAAAGGGAAGTGTCACATATGTCGGAGAAAGAGCATCCGTACGCATCTCGGGATCAAGTGAGGTCATATTATCAAGTTTAGGACTAAGAGAGTCCTTGACCTCATCGTTCTCTAACTCTTCATCAAAGAGAGGATTTATTTTGCTAGAGAAGTACTCATCGTCAAATTCAAAAAGAGAATTCGAATAGACTTTGAGACTTTCATTTGAAGTGTCCTCATCAGAGAGTGATTCGTCATCACTGGAGGAAAATTCATCATTTGAATTGAAAAGAGGGTTGGAGAAGATCCCGGAAGTATCCTCAGAAATGTCAAGAGGATCATAATAAGACCAATCACACTCATTATATGATATATCCTCAGACTCACTTGGGATTGGGATAAGGTTCTCAACACTAGACTTTATGAATTCGTCCGATCCCTTTTCAGGAATAGTGTCAAGAAGCTCATCCCCCATAATGAGAGAGTCTTCAGAGTCCAAAGTATGTGATATGGGTGTGGATGCAGTGGTCTGAAGGGGTTGAATAATAGGATTACTCATAAGAATTGTATTCTCCCCTTCCTCATCTTCGTCATCGAGCATGCACGCCTGATTAAACAAGAAACGGTTGTGTGCTGCTCGTTCTATGGCGAGTAAATCTTCCATAGATTCACCATGACGACTTTCTGGGTTGGTTTTAACAGCCAGATTTGTAAGTTCAATTCGTATCTCTTGAAGTTCTTGGAATATATCTTCAAGAGATAGCTGAGGCTGATTTTGAGTGGTTTGATACTGTGGAGGAATAGAATAATCATAATTGTTACAAGGGCCATGCTCATAGACAAGCGGGTACCTTGTTTGACAATCAGAGCTATAATGCGGACCTCCACAGTACTCACAACAATAGTATTGTTGTGATTGATGAAATGACTGATATGGATTTTGGTCATAACCAAGATTTTGCTCGTTACAAGAAACCTGCTCATAGACAAGCATGTCACTCGTTTGACAATCAAAATTTTGGTGAAGACCTCCATAATCAGCACTAGGATCATTTGGCACATTTAAGTTTTGGAAACATGGTTCTTGCCAAAATGAATTCTGAGGAAGGTTGCAATCCTTTTGAAAATCTGGATACGTGTTTGTATTTTCGATTTCAGAATTGCAACACACGCAAAGTTCAGGGACATTCCCACATTCTTTGCAGAAACATCGCCCACAAAGTGAATCATCTCCCAACGGATCTTCACAATATACGCAATATTTGGGTGAAGATGGCTGGGGTTGTGGAGGGTGGTCGGAAGAATCTTGAGAATTATCGACGGAATTAAGCTCTTCTTCGAGAGCTACTTCACACCAATAACAAGATCCACGATCCTTTGGTGCATGATTTCCACACCGCTCACACTTACACTTTGCACAACGAAGAGTGTCAATCAACGGGCTTTTACAATGAAAACAGCGAGAGCCCAGTGACGACATAAGAATTAAACATAAATGAGGGTTAAGAAGATAGAATCAAACGGTTTAAGAGGATGAGAAAAAGAATTAAACGAATAGAGGGGATACGAAGAATATTTTTGGATTTTTAGAAATATTTGAAAAATACAAAAGGAAAGAGAAAAATAAATTTTGAAAAATAAAAATCTTTTTGGGTTTTATAAGAAAATATTTACAAAACACGCAACGACAAACAAGATTTAAAAATTCGCGTCAGCCCTCCCCGGCAGCGGCGCCAAAATTTGATTCGCTGAAAATCAAGTCGTTATTTATTTCCAAGGAGTACAACGGAAGTTGTATTCCCGGGTCGTTATCCCCAACGAAGGCGTGAATGGAATTTTATGATCTCGAATCGTGCACGTGTTTGAATGGTGAATAATAAAAGGATTTTTGGGTTTCTAAGCTACGATATGCGAACATAAAATAAAAACGATTTAAAATGACAAGGAAAACAATTTAAGAGAAACATAAATGATTAAAAACGTAAACGGATTAAAAAACGCGAATTAACGAAAACGGGAACGAGAACGAATCTAAAAACGTCAAAATAATGAAATAAAAACTCTATGGGTACAAATCTAATTTTCCTACATCCTAAATGACAACAGAAAATTTTACGAAAATGAATTACATTTTTTTTTCTAATTAAAATTTAATTAAACATGCTTTAAAGTAATTTTTGAAAAGAAAAATACATAAAAGACTTCAAACTGATTTTTTTTAAAAAAATAGCAAAGAAAGAACGGAATAAGTAAAAAATTGTGCATATTATATCCTAAAAAGTCTGCTGAGCAGAGTGGTGAGGTGGTGGCTTTGTGAGCTTGGGGTCCTGGGTTCGAATCTCTCTTGTGTCTCTTTTTTGGAACTATTTTTTTTTGATTTTTTTTTCTACCAGCTTATTAAGTTACAGACATTACGCAAATTTCTTAACTACAACATGTTTTGAAACACAAGAGTAAACCCATAAATAAGCTACATAAGCAGAACAGCTTAACTAAAAAGGAATAAGATCAAATTGGACTAAAAAGCTATCATTAAACTGACTAAAGGACTAAAAAGCTATCACTAAACGACAACATCAATCTAAAACAACAACATATAAACTAACTCGCCAACAATCACAACAATCTAAAAAAAACGTAGCAGCTAATATAACAAACAACAACCTATGATGCTAAAAGCAAAGTGAAACAACAAAGAAAATCCACAAACTCAAATTCAATAACAAATACTGAATAAACAAATGACTAAAATGAACTTTCATTAACTAAACTAAATTAAAATTACATCCGACTAAAATTAAAACTACATTTCTGAAAATAAATTACAACTAAAAAAAATAAAAACATACCGAAAGAAAAGCTAGTTAAAACCTCGTTTTAAAAACAAAACTAACCGACTATTTATATATAAAAAAAAAAAAAAGAAAAAAAAAATAAATAAAAATTAATCTGAATCTTTTTCTTCTTCTTTTTCTTGACACCATTGGATTTCTTTGGTCTTCACACCTTTTATTTTGGCCGTTGGATTTGTTCTCTCCCCTCGGATTGCTGAGGTGGAGGGGATACCCGTGAGGATTGTACGGACTGAGGTGGAGATGATGGTGATGGGAGAGGTATTTGGGGAAAAGGAGAGGGAGACAAGATTGTCTCCTCATGGGGAAGGGATTTGGCGGGTTGTTTATTTGGGGAAGAAGAAAAGCTGAGGGAAATGTTAGGGAATTAGGGTTTGACCGAATTTAGGGATTTTGACTAACAAGGGTATTTAAAGTTGGAACGGGTCGGGTTATAAGTTGGGTTGGAACCGGGTTGTGTTTTAGTGTTGGGTTGGGCTGTATTGTTATTTGGGCTGGTGGATTTTAATTTAGGTGGGTTGGGTTTATTCATTGAATGGGTTAAAGGGTGGCTGGGTTTGTTTTAGGATAAGGACCATTTTTGTAATTTTCCACTTTTGAATACCAGGGACTATTTCTGCCAACTTATGAAACTTCAGAGACTAAAACTGTCAATTTTGCACACTTGCTCGTTTTTCATCAGTTTTCAATCTTTTGTACCTGATTCATATAAAAACACATTCCAATGATATTTATAGTATTTTGTGACATTTCAAAGTGTTTTTGGCTGTTTTTGTGGGGTTAAACAGTATAAAATATATGTGTATTTAGACACATATCAACAATCATGGTGAATGTAAAACTTTATCAACATATACCAAGTGATAACTAGGTATATACTTGACTAGCATTATGACATAAAGAAAACATGAAGTTTTGGTAATGTAAGATTTACTTACAAAAGAGATTAGTGAGATGAAAGTGTAAGATACTTGATTAACCCCAAGATTAATGTTCCAAACCCTTGCTAAAGTGCCCTAAGTATACTTGATCTTAACCAAAATCAATACATCTCCTTCTTGCTCCTTATAGGGTGTCGACTTGTATATATATATGGGAGGTGATTATATTTTTTTCCTTTACTTGAACTAGTAGTGCAAAATGAGGATATCTTGGGTCTATTTATACTTGAACTTTTCAAAGGTTCAATAGCTTAGTCAAGACCATGATTAGCTACTTGGAGGAGGGTTGGGCCGATTAGGGTCTTAGGGGGGACAACATGGAGGTCAAGCCTCCATTTTGACAATTAAGCTCCATGTTTCAATGAACCTTGGTGGCTAATTAATTTGCATGTGCATTTTGTCTAGAAATTTTATTTAGAACATGGGGGGGGGGGGGGCGGCAATGGGGATAAAATGGGATTAGATGAGTAGTTTTGATACAAAAGTGTATATGTTGTATATATTGGGTGTTAAAAATAGGTATCGGTTGTTGGTTTGGTGATTAACAAAAGTTGTACGTAATTAAACGTAAAATATAAGGAATTTACCTTAGGCGTAAGAAAATATTTTTGGAACTTTTGTAATCTTTTTGAGAGTATAAAAATACGTTAGAAATAATCGTTGGGAGAATTGGGTATATCGGGTGTTAAATTTTGAATTACGAATAGTGTTTGTTGAATTGACAAGCGTAAGTAATTTAAGAAAAGGAAATTGTTTTAGAGTTTAAAATTGTAAACCGGAGTAGGAGCAAGATACTGGAGCATTGTGGACTAAATATAGCCTAAGTCCTCGTGATAAAATATTTATTTTAAAGCGAAATTCGGTAACTTAAAAAGTTTCCTGAAATTTACCAGTTGTCACACAGAGAGAGAGGAAGAATTTGAATTTGAAATTCAAATTGTGAGAGAGAGAGAGAGAGATAAGAATTAACCATGGTTAGGTTACATGAGTTTGCATGGTTAGGAGGAAAGGGAATATGCCAAGGGAATAAGCTTTCCTTGGAGAGAAAGGGTGGATGTTTGAAATTCAAATGTGGGATAAGGTTATGTGATGGAAGTGAGTTGGCATGGATGTGATGGGGAGCCTTAGGAGAGATTCAAATTCAAATTTGAATTTGAAATGTGAGAGGAGAGAAGAGATAAGATAGGTTGTATGTGAGGGAGGTGAGTTGTATGGATTGGAAAGTGATGTGATGGGGAGCCTAAGGATTGGATTCAAATTTGAATGTGAGTGTGTGTGTGTGAGAATGAGAAGATGAGTTTTAAGGATGAGATGGTGATGTGATGGGGAGCCTTTAGGTTGAATTCAAATTTCAAATGTAGGATGAGGCAGTGTGTGTGTGGGAGAAGGTTTGTGAGAGAGTGTGTGTGAAATTTGAATTCAAAATGAATGTATGTGAGAGTAGTGAGGTGAAGAAGAGAATGAATAGGAGAATGTGGTGATGTGTTTGAATTTTGTTGGTTAAGAAGAAATGTGGTGAAAAAAGAGGTTTCATGTGGAGAATATGGGAATGTTGGGGGACAAGAAGTACATTCAAGTACAAGGAATGTAAAGGAATGTAAAGGAATATTAAGAGAATGTTGGGGATAAGGTTTGGTGGAATTTTGAAATGGTTTGAAGGTTTGTTTGGTGTAGGTGTTAATCAAAGGATTGATTAAGGCTTTAATCACATTGTCATTAAGAAAAAAAGATTTGACAATGATGATTATGGGTTGTGGTTTGGATATGAAAATAAAAGGATACCCATAAGTTCAAATAACTCAATGTCAAGTATTCACAATATCATAATTCGTGAATTTCCACAACTTGACGTAATCAGTAATCATCTTGATGCAAACAAGCTAAGTTCTTTGCATCATAGTAAAGCATATCCTATAACGAGAAAGGATGCGTTTACGCAAACGGACCTTTGACTTTGTTTGACCAATAAGGGAGTAAACCCGTTATGTGATTAGAGAAGACGTCAACACGGATTATGGTCATATGAATACTTTCAATTGATATTACGTGAAAGATATGAGTCTCCTAAGTTTAGAAAAGCCTCGGTTAGAGGCGTTTAGTAAAACAATTGAATTGGCGTTTTGTCAAAAACAGGAGGTTGTGATTTTGAATCCCTTTAATTCTAAAACCCGTTTCGAGTGTTCCTAATGAAGCACTTATCATATTCATACATGTAGCGAAAGATCCACATTTGTCAGGTAAGGGGAAAGCTGACATTCAAAAACCGTAATGACCAAGACAAAAGCCTTGCTCGCTGCCCGCGTACCAGAGCGCCAGCAGCGCGCCAGACCCAGTTC
Source organism: Artemisia tridentata subsp. tridentata (assembly GCA_021014915.2). Classification (NCBI taxonomy): domain Eukaryota; kingdom Viridiplantae; phylum Streptophyta; class Magnoliopsida; order Asterales; family Asteraceae; genus Artemisia; species Artemisia tridentata. Next base: position 226,632,769 of record CP139502.1, read on the forward strand.
TTGGGTCGCTTTGGCTTTTGGCTAACGTTTGTGATTTTATGTGTTGCGAATGTTTATTTGTCATCATTAAAATATAAAGAGATCTAATCAATGTTGTCCCAATAAGGAGAAAGAACCTCAATGGCTAGCTAAGGATAGGAGACCTCCACGATATTACCCCCGACTTAATGGAGACTTTATAGGACCCCAACACCCATTTTTCTTGGAAGATGAATTTGTGAAAAATACACCATACATGGAACAAGAAATAGATAGAGAGACAAAAATCAACCCGTTTAAGGATCCTTTAGCCTTTAGGAAGATGATTGAATTCCTAGGAACTATACCAATTAATCTTAAAGGAAAAAAATGGGATTCGGAGGACTCGGAGAGTAAATGGAGTTGGGATAAGCCGCCAAAGGAAGGAGATGGATTTTGGCATATTAAGATGGAATTAATAGATCTCGATGGAGAAAAGTTTGAGAGGTTCTACCGAACAATACCTAATAAGAGAAAATTACAAAAGAAATTTGATCCAAACAGTATCCTCGATGTGGATCTTATCCATAGTGCTTAGTAGACATAACTTTGAGTCTAGCTACAAGACTCGTAAATAAAGAAAAGTGCTTCGTGGGAGACAACACATGTTTTTAATTGTTTGATGTTTTTATTTTATTTTTGTTTGTATCATATATGCTTTAGTTATAATTGTTTAATTTTTATGTTTCGAATAATTTGTGAAAATGCTTTATGTTGTTTTTAACTTTGTCTTAATTGCATATAAAAGTATTTTACAAAAAGATAAGTGTAGGGAAAGTCTTATTTAGTTTAAAAGAACGAAATTCGAACATGAGAAACTTACAATTTATAATTAGCATATATATTCTATCTGATTTGCGTGTTTGTTAGAGTCAAATGCTTGTATCGAGTCACAATAAATGTTTTACAGGAAATTTACAGGTTTTAAAAGTTAGAATTTTCCAGAAAACAAAACAATCTATCAGGTCACCCTGACGGCGTCACCCTTACAAAGTGACGGCGTCAGGTACTGTAGCAACAAATTTTTTCAGATTTTTGTTTTTCTGTTGAAACTTAATTTTTGAAAATTTCTAGAATTTTAAATTTCCATATTCCTGTAAATATTTATTTTGCAAGCATTATATTTTATTGTTTTCTTGTTTAGTTTTATTATATATAGTGTTTACCGCCAATTTTATGCCAGGTTTCGTGTTCGTTTTCTTAAGATTTACAGGTTATATTGGACAAGAAGCATATCATGGGACTATTTTATCTTCTTGGAGGAGGATTTGACCGTATTTTCGTTTTCCGTTCATACCGAGCTAATCAGGGGAGTACTAGTTTATTTCATCTCTTTTATTTTCCCCTTTATCAAATTTGGGTCTTTTAAGAAGATTGAGGACAATGTTCAATTTAAATGGAGGGAGAGTAAAAAGGGACACCTTAAAAACTAGTCATGCATTTGTTATTTGTTTTGTTCTTTAGTAACTGTGTAATAAACCTAAAGAAATACTTGTAAAGGTAATTTTAGCACAAATTTAAAACTTTTTATGACATTTACAAGTGAAACTTTAGTCTTAATAAAGCGTCTCATGGATAGGAGTTATATAGCTAGCACAAAAACCATACCACTCAAAAATTCCACTCCAAAAATGTGAGGTTCGCCTTTAGATATATAGAAAAAAACATTCATCTTTAATGCTTATGAGTGTACATGTAGTTTATAGATTTTAGAACTTGCTTTACTGATGCATTTCGAGATCGCTAGTGAGATCACATTCGTGTGGTTAGGATTTACTATATGATAAGAGGCATTAGGATAACCTTTGTTTTTAACCTGTTTATTATAATTACAATGTCTACATTGATCAAGTAAATACCCCACACCCTTGCTATGTACTCATTTCTAGTACAAGATACCCCCTAGTAAACCCTTCTTAGCCTATCCTTTTCGCTATTCTTTTGATATTTCAGTAGATTTCAAAATATTAATGAAGAGCATTGTTTACGCCCCCACTAAATTTTACACCCAAAGCGCCTTAATGTTCCTTGTATGCACTCATTTTTTTAGTTCATTATTGCTACAACATTTATGTTAAACCCTTAGTTAATTATCTAGTTGTTTACATGGTTGCTAAGTCGAGTCATATCTTGTAAATACAGTTTTGGGAAGATTGGGAATTATGGTAGTATTTATTATGGAGTAATGGGGAAGAAAGTCAAATTATTACCCCCATATATACGTTAATGTTTAAGTACTCCACATGTTTTGATCCTTGCAATTCGGGTAATTAGTTAGCTTGTATTTATGCAAAGATACAAGTGTAGGGATGCAGTTAGAGATCCCGGGTTATTTATGTTATTTATTTTCAGATCAAAAGATGGTAGGGCAAAAATGTATGATAAAAAAAAAGAAAAAAGTATATAAAAAGAAAAAAGAAAAAAAAAACATATGGACTGCCATCATGCTTTTGTTTAAGTCAACAAAGAGTCAAGAAAAGCAAAGAAAGAGAGTTAGTTTGTCGAGTCTTGGCTTAGCAATGCCACTTTGTATATGTAATTGAATTAGATGATTAACTTGCCACCAGTAAATTCTCCATATCCCTAAAATCATGCTTTCCTTACCCTTTCACTGCCGTTACAACCCTTGTAAAGTCCTCTTTGATAGTTTATCCTAGGTGCTTATGCCAAAGTGGTGGAGGTTTGATCCTTTATCAAGCCTATAGTAATCTATGTGCTATGACAGGTAGAGAGTGTTTATTTGTCCATTTCCATAATATTATATTACTTATACACCCGAGAGATGAGAGAATCCAAACACTTTATGTGAGGTGCTATTATATAATTTCCGTGCTTGTTATGACTATTGTAGAATGAGTTATGTTGTAAATTATCTTTAACCCAATGCTAAATGCCCCCTAACTTGTAAATTGATTAGGGTAAAAGCATATTTGATTGAGGACAAGCAAGTCCCAAGTGTAGGGATATTTGATGAGGTGTAATTTTATACATTTTTAAGGGGTCATTTAACCTCTAAATCCATACATATTCGATCATTTATTGTCCTAAATCGTTTCTTCTTGAGTTTTAGGTACTTGGGAAGCAAATGCTGGAAATGATACGTTCTGAACTCGATTGGACAGAAAAACGAAGAAAACGACAACATCGGGGAAAATGTCACAAGAAGGAGCTTAGACGGCATCACAATCACTAAGTAACGCCATCACTTGAAGAAATTGAAGAACTCGTAGTTTCAGCATTTACGAGTGACGGCTGAGGTGATAGTGACGACCTCATTCTAAAGGCATCATGATCAGAAATATGAAGAGCGAAGGCGTAACAAACCACAACCTGACGCCGTCACAATAAGTCGGTTCCAGATTCGAAACCCTAATGATGGTGAGCTGACGGCGTCACAATTAACAAATGATGCCGACACAGATGTAATCCTATATATATTTTTTCTTTATTTTCATTATAGTGGTGGAACTTTGTATGCAACTTTCGGGTATAAACCCTAGAAGCTTTGTAGGCCTTTTGGCCATTGATGTCTTCATATTTGGTGAAAGATAATCATTCATTCATGTCTATGTGTTATTGTTTGATTTATTTAGTTACTTCTCTTTTCATTACCATGCTAGGCTAGATCTATTAGTATTTTCTTAGGATTGCATGAAACCTAGTTATTGATTATTGTGTGTCTTCTCTTGTTTAACTGGCGCCGCTCAATTAGTACATAATTCATAGGAGTTAGGGAGTAACTAACCCTTGATTGATATTAAGGAATACAACGCTCTAATTAAATAAGGACATGACAATTCGACTAATCAATAAAAGATAACTAAGGAGTAATGAAGTTCTATGTAAATACACTTTACTCATATAAAAAGTTCACCAATTTATTTTTTTTGCATATTTAGTTTAGTTTAATTATTAGTTTTATAAACCAAGCTCTTCCAAAACCCGAGATTTTTACTTGCTTTCTTATAAAATATAAAAGATCAAAAATAATATTCCTTCAACTCTTAGACTTAATTCATCATACACTTCGAGCCTACCTCACTATTCCCCTAGAGAACGATCAATCCCCCGGACGTACCCATACTACACTACAACAGTTAGGTACTCTGCCTAGGAGGATTGTAAAACTTAGTGTGTTTACAATTATTGGCATCAGGTGTACTTAAAGAATTTTCTTTGTCCATATTGAATTGTTTTAGGACCTTCTCGGTATAATTGGATTGGAGCACAAGAATGCCATTAGGCATGTGCTCGATTTGTAAACCAAGACAATATTTTATTTTTCCAAGATCCTTCAGTTCAAACTCTACCTTTAAGTGCACAACGACTTCGTTGTTTCTTTATTTGTACCAATGATGTTCAGATCATCGATATAAACAACTATGGTTACGAACCCAAATGTTGTTTTCTTGATAAAGACACAAGGACATATAAGATTACTTTTATATCCTTAACTTATCAAATAATTACTTAAACGATTATACCTCATGCGCCTAGACTGCTTTAACCCATACAAAGATCTTTGTAATTTGATAGAATACATGTCTTTGGGTTTTTCACTTAATGCTTCAGGCATTTTAAATCCTTCAGGGATTTTCATATAGATATCACTATCAAATGATCCATACAAGTAAGCAGTAACAACATCCATAAGACGCATGTCTAAGTTTTCAGAAACTGCAAGGCTGATTAAATATCGAAACATAATTGCATCCATTACTGGAGAATACGTTTCCTCATAATGAATCCCTGATCTTTGAGAAAAACCTTGAGCAAGGAGTCTAGCTTTATTATTTATGACCTCATCATTCTCATTTCGTTTTCGTATGAAAACCCATTTATACCCAATGGGTTTCACAACTCCAGGTGTGAGGACAATTCATCCAAAAACTTTTCTTTTATTAAGAGAATTTAATTTAGCTTGCATTGCTTCTTTCCATTTGTTCCAGTCATGTCTACTTTGACATTCAATGACTGATTTTGGTTCTGGATCATCATCTCCATTCATGATATCACATGCAACATTATAACAGAATTTCTCATCAATAATTTCTATTTCAGTTTGGTCCAATAATGTTTTAGAATGATCATAATTGATTGAAATCTATTTATTGATATCATTAATTTACTCTTCTGAAGGAACAACATTTTGTTTTCCTTCAAGAACATAATTGCATTTTTTGCTGCTTTTCTTTTTCTAGGATTTTTATCCTTAGAACCATTTAATCTTCCATGCTTCAAGCGTGCTTTAGACTCTTGAGTGACTTTATCATTAGATTTTATATCTGGTATTTCAACCCAAGTTGGAGCATTAACACCTGGTATGTATGATTTAGCTACTCTTTTTGTATCAGTGAATTGCATATGCATTATCCTCTGAACCTCAGTCTCACATTGTTTTGTGCGAGGATCTAGATACATCAGTGAAGGTTCACTCCATCCGACATCTTTCTCATGGTTTTTCTTTTCTCCTCCGAGTGGAGGTAAAATTGCCTCATTAAAATGGCAATCAACAAAACGTGTTGTGAAGACATCACCCATTAAGGTTTCAAGATATATTATGATAGAAATCATTTTATATCCAACATATATCCCCATTGTTCTTTGAGAACCCATTTTTGTCCATTGTGGTGGTGCAATAAGAACATATACTGCACACCCAAATACTCTAAGGTGGGATATGTTTGGCTCTTCTCCAAAAGCAAGTTTCATAGGGGAGCACACATGGTTTGCACTTGGTCTTATGCATATTAAAGACGCAGCATGCAAGATTACATGACCCTATATAGATACGGGGAGTTTTGTTCTCATGATCAACGATCTATCTATCTGCAGACGCTTAATCAATGATTCGGCTAAACCATTTTGCGTGTATACATGAGCAACTGGATGTTCAACGTCAATCCCTATTGACATACAATAGTCATTAAATGCTTGAGACGTAAACTCACCAGCATTATCAAGCCTTACACGCTTAACAGTGTAATCTGGAAAATGTGCTCTCAACTTAATGATTTGAGCAAGGAATTTTGCAAAGGCCACGTTACCAGTTGATAACAATGCACATGAGACCATCTACTTGATGCGTCTATTAGGACCATAAAATATCTAAATGGCCCACATGGTGGATGTATAGGACCATAAAATTTCTAAATGGTCCACATGGTGGATGTATCGATCCACAAATATCGTGTTGAATTCTTTCAAGAAATACAGACGATTCCTTTTCAACTTTAAGTGGCGATGGCCTTGCAATTAATTTCCCAAAAGAATAGGATGTACATGGAGACATTTTATTCATCTGAAGGATTTTTTTTTATCCTTCAATGGATGTCCATGTGTACTTTCAATTATCATTTTCATAATTGTCGATCCTGGATGACCTAACCGGTCATGCCACAAACTGACTATACCAGGATCACAAGATTTCTCTTTAATCACCATGTGTGATTCGGCCATACTTAAATGTGTATAATGTAATCCAGGATAGAGCATTGGCAGATTTCCAGTACATTGCTATTATCAATGATATGCAAATATTTCTCATTTTCAATTGTTGTAGTTTGAGTGTCATATCCATTAAGATATATGTCACTGAAACTCAACAAGTTTCTACTGGATTTGGGAGAAAATATAGCACTGTTTATCAAAAAATTTGTACCATTTGGTAATACGAAATTAGCTTTTCCCGTTCCTTCTATCAAGTCCACAGGACCTGATATTGTACGTATTGTTCCTTTGGTTGGTCTGTGTTCTGAAAAATATTTCTTTGACTTGAGGATAGTGTGTGTAGCACTGCTATCCGCTATACATGGCTCTCCAACTTTTTGTTGATGTTGTGCTCCAGTGGAATTCATTTTAAACTTCAAACAAAAATTTAGAGCGTACGTATTAGAAAATAACTAGAAGTACATATTATTTATAAGATATTTTACATAAAAATGAAATCCTAGTTATCGAATGAGAAATACACATGGAAAGGAAATACATCCGAAAAGGAAATAGATTAAAGCAAACGACATAGTTATGATAATTCAACATAGTTCATCTCAGATATCCAGATCACTGAAAAATCTAGAGTGTTCAATTCAGTGTCACCACTGAAGAAGTTTGAGATCAACTTGGTCCACAAGATTAACCTCTCTCTCTCCCTCTCTCTCTTTTTCTTTGAGAGATGTTTGATATAGCTCACAGAGGTGAGGCGCTGTTCGACAAGACTTTGCCCAGTGGTTTGAGCTACCACATCTAAAGCAAGAACCAACAGTGTTCTACGATGGGCCAGATTCACCACTATGTTTACGCTTGCCCACATTTTTGGCCTTATTGTTTTGTGGAGCATAATTGTTGGTCTTTTGACCACTACCACGGGTGATTCCTGATGCGAGTTTTGCACAACACAAAAAGTTTTACTTTTCAAGGGATCTTGAGAAGCTTGCAATCCTCCAGGCAGTGTACCTGATCGTTGTAGTGTAGTATAGGTATGTCCGGGCGATTGATCGTTCTCTTGGGGAATAGTGTCATTAGGTCAAGATGTATGACTAGATAGGCCTAGAGGTGAGGGATGATTCTTTTTGTATTTTTATATTTTTTAGAAAGCAAGTAAAATCTCGGTTTTTGTAAGAATGGGCGGAATTAGTTGTTAATCAACTAACCCAAAAACTAATTATAAAACTAAAATTAAATTAAAAACAAGAAAAAGGTAAATTGGAGAACTTCTTATGATAGGAAAAGCATATTTACTTAGATTTAATTAATCCCTAGTTATCTTATTGATTCATTGAATTGTCACATCCTTGTTTTAGTTGAAGCGTCGTATTCCTTATTATTGGTCGTGAGGAGGTGCCGAAGTCCCCAACTCTATGAATTTTAGTCTCCCCTAAATCCCTTAACATCCATTAAGTTTTCTAGGATCTACAAGCCGCAATTCATGCAATAAATACAACGAACAAAACCAATAGTGCACTCTACGGTTGCGTTGTTTAAGACGTTCAAGCTAGTTACATATAAGAAGTCGGCCAGTTTTCTTAACCTAACGCGATATCAATCAACTCAACAAGAGACAACAAATCAATAATCAATAACTAGGTTTCATTAGATCTAAACAAACACAAACAAATTTAAGCTAGCATGATAGATAGAAGAAAAGATAAACAATTAATCAAACAACACATAGACATATTGAATGATTAAACGAATAACTTATCTTGAATAAAGCATAAGGTTCAAGGGTTGAAAAACCCTTACAAAGCTGCAGAAATTCGTTTAGGGTTTAGTCTCCAAAGGTGTCCCACAAGATGTCTCTCTTTACAATGAAAACATACGAAAAAATATATAGGAATACAATTCTGACGGCGTCAGCTTGTGGATTCTGACGCCGTCAGCTCGCCGCCTTTTAGGGTTTCATCTTTGTAAATCGCCACTCTGACGGCGTCAGCTATGGATCTAAGGCCGTCACTTGTAAATCTTCATTGGGCCGTCTCTTGTTAGCTTAAAGCGTGACGTCCTTCCTCTTTTAACACCTGACGGCGTCACGTTTTAAAGTCTTCAAAGTTCACTGAGGCGTCACTTGTTAGCTTAACACTAGAAATCCATCATGAGTTACAAGGGACGGCGTCACGTTATAGAGTGTGACGCCGTCAGACACCGTTGTCTGACAGGTTTTTTGCGACTTCATCGTTTTCTTCACTTTTTCATCCAAATATGCTCCAAAAGTGCCGATTTCCTGAATTCTCGTCCCAAGTACCTAAAATACAAAAAGAAATAATTTGAGGCAATATTTGATCATATTTACTCGATTTTAGGCTTAAATGACCCCTTAAAAAGGTATAAAATAAATCCTTATCAAATATCCCTTCACTTAGGATTTGTTTGTCCTCAAGCAAATGAGCTTTTATTCTAATCAATTTACAAGTTATGGGTCATTTAACATTAATATAAAGGTAATTACAACATACAATCGTTCCACGTTAGTCAAAATAAGCACGGAAATTATATACTAGCACCGTACATAAAGTGTTTGGATTTCTCACATCTCTCGGGTGTATAAAGTTATATAACATATGGAAACGGGAAAATTTAACACTCTCTACCTGTCATAGCACATAGATTACCATAGGCTTGGTAACGGATCAAAAACCTCCACCACTTTGGCGTAAGCACCTAGAATAAACTATCAAATAGGGCTTTTCAAGGGTTGTAACGTTAGGTGTAAGGGTATGGAAAACACGGTTTGTTGGATAAAGGGAATTTTTTAACTGGTGACAAGTCAATTATCTTGGTCAATTACTTGTACAATGAGGCGTTGCTAAGCCAAGACTCGACTCGACTCACTAACTACTAACTCTTTTTGTATTTTTCTTGACACTTTCTTGACTTAAACATAAATAAAAGAAACGGGATGGTAGTCCGTATGTTTTTTTTTTCTTTTTTTTCATACACTCTTGCCCTACCATCCAAAATAATACATCATTACAAAGGGATCTTGTAACCTCCCTACACTTGAACTTTTACATACTTTACACATAACTAACTAATGACCCCAATTAATAAAATTAAAACACTTGGAGTACTTTAACATTAACGCACATATGGAGGTAATAACATTTGACTTTCTTCCCCATTACTCCATAACACTGGTACTTTACCCATGAGTCTCAATCGTCCCAAAACTGTATTTACAAGATATGACTCAACTTAGCAACCATGTAACCAATTAGACAATTGACAAAGGGTTTAACAAATATGTTGTAACAATAATGCACTAAAGATGAGCGCATACAAGGTAGGCTAAGGCGATTTGGGTGTACATTTGGGGGTTCATTGTAAACAATGTTCTTCATTAATATTTCAGAATCCACTGAAATATCACGAGAACCGCGAAAAAGATAGACTCTGAGGGGTGTACTAAGGGTATCGTGTACTAAAAATGAGTACATCGCAAAGGTGTGGGAAAATTACTTGACCAATGTAGCCAATGTAATTATAATACAGGTTTAAAACAAGGGTTATCCTAATGCCTCTTATCATTTTGTAAATCCTAACCACACGAATGTAGTCTTACTAGCGGTCTCGGAATGCATCACAAATGCAAGTTCTAGAATCTATATACTACCGGTACACTCATAAGCATTAAAGGTGAATGTTTTTTTTCTATATATCTAAAGGCGAACCTCACATTTCTGGGGTGGAAAATTTTGAGTGGAAGGGTTTTTGTGCTAGCTATATAATTCCTATCTGTGAGACGCTTATTAAAACTAAAGTTCACTCCTATATGTTGTAAAAAAATTTAAATTTTGTGCTAAAATTTCCCTAACAAGTATCTTTCTTAGTTTTATTACACATTTACTCAAAGACAAAACAAATATCAAGCGAAGTTATAGTTTCTAAGGTATCCCATTTTACCTTACCTACACTTAAATTGAACATTGTCCCTAATGTTCTTGAAAAGTATCAAAGTTATAATAACGGAAAAATAAAATAGATAAGAGAAACTAATACTCCCCTGATTTGCTCGGCATGGACGATGTGAAAACATGGTTAGATCTTCCACCAAGAAAACAAACATGATAAGCTTTACTTCCAATATAACTTTCGTCTTCTTGTCTGTAACACCCCAAATCGGATCAGCGGAAACATACGGGTCGGGGGTGTTATTCAATAGTTATCACAATCACAAGGTACAAAGAACGATTTTACTTAAAACATTTTAGAAGAAATTTCTTAATTTAAAACATCCAATTTACATTATTTAAATAGTGCGGAAAATAAAGTTTCATAAAAAGGGTTTAGAGTGGTCCCAAATAGTTTTCTGAGTCTTCTATGACCATGCCATGCCCTTCGCCAAGCTCCTCCGAAGGTAAGATATGCAGCGGAAATGATTTAACACTTGAGATAAAACATGCTAAAAGTCAACACAAAGGTTGAGTGAATTAATAGGTTTATATAAAATAGTTGATCACAATATTTCAAGTTTTCAAGAAAGTGGGCTACGTTGTTATACGTCCGAAAGTTCAGATATTACCATGCACTAAGCCCATGACACACAAAGCGTTAACTGGCACCAGTAACCCTGGCGTAAGTCGACAGTAACCACGAAATTTCATAATCATAATAGTTGCCCCCAAAGTAGGTATTTTGCCAGATACCTAGTAACTCAATTATAGTACATCACATGCTGACCGACCTTAGTCAACATGGCAGGATGGTCAAATCCTATAGGCCTATAAACTATAATCGCGCTCACCCGCAGGTGATTAATGGTTCATGATCGAGGGACTTGCTTTTGGCAAGGAAGGTACTTAGTGCTTATCAGGTGGTTCGCAAAGTGGCTACTGCTTCACTCATAGTACCAGAAAAGTATAAATGTTGTTTCAGCTCAAATAAAGTTTCGGATAGCAGAAAACATAGTTTTTAGTTCCGAGTATAGTTTTCAAACAATTGTGATCATAGTCAAAACAGTAGCATGTATCTCACCCCAAGTAGCTTATAAAGCAATTAAAGCAAGTAAAAAGTGGGGCTATGAACTCACCTCAGTATGCAGCAATGCAAGACATTCACAAAGATCACAACTGGCATCAAGTAGTAAAGGTACAACAATATCAAAAGTAGAGCACGACGGTACTGGATCAGCATAACCTAGTAAGTAACATGTTTCAGAAATAATTCTCAAGTAATTTATGTAGTGTTCATTGAATACTCGTTTTAATTATAAAAAGAGTTTAGTTTTCAATGGCGATAAAAGAAGTAAACATTTGTATGTCGTGTGGGTTTTGGAAAATATCGTTTCAAGGTTAAATCACGTTAAGATGATAAGGATCGATGAAATACAATTAATCAATTCGAAAGGAATAAATGAAAGGAATAAAACGTTCTTGGGTGGAAGTTGTAAATTGTACAATCAAACGGTAACTCACGCCAAAATGAATAAACTCCAGAATGAACGAATAAACGATCTCGAAAGAATATAAGACTAAAGATAAGTCGGTGAATGAGTTGGATGCTTACCCGTATCCCAACATGTAATCTTTATATGATTTTGAATAAATCGACTTATATTAGTTTTATAGGAATCTGATATTGTATATAATTTTATAAAGTTGAAAAGTTTTATAATTCTTGACATAACACTTTCCGTTTACGTCACTGAATTATCATGATTAATTGTAATCAAGTTTTATTATTAAATTTTTATAAGTTTTTATTCAAGTTTTAATCAAGTTCTTATACCGTTATCATTCGCGTATATATTAGTTTTCGGCTTATCGGATAATTTGTGTCCGTTCGGGTCCAAATATATTAAGCTCAACGAGTCTAATATATTCTTCCGTCCCTTGTCTCAAATCATACAATAAATCCTATACTAATACCGTAAATCCAATAACGGTTACAATAAATTATTCAAATCACTAATCTATTACAATAATTTTACAATTAAAATGAATTGGTGACAAAATCCCCGGTATCACTTCAATAGCATCCAATCATCATCAATCACAGGAACAAAACAAGATAAAGATTAAGTTAGTATATGATCAAGTAAGAGTAAAATAATAACACACTTAAAATTTATTGGACCAAGGTATAAACCAAACGCACACTTAATGATACTAGGCTTGGGCCAATGACCACTATTAACCATAATACCTTGGGCTTCGGCCCAATTCTACACAAACACAATTATATGGGACAGTTGGGCTTAGGCCCGGTGTCAAATCCAAACATAACTCACAACACATGCAAGACACATTACAAATTCCAGCTTTTGGATGTCAAAACATGCTAATTTATTTTGACCAGATGTTTTATTGACACGACACGACACGACTCGAAGTGTCGACCAAGCTACCATTCAAACAACCATTTTTTTTCTTCAGTTTTTCAAAGACAAGGCACACTAACATTTTGAGGAAACCATTTTAATGATAAGGCTCGACCCTTGTCGAGACCAAGCTAACAATACCGAACAACCATCTCCTAAGTAGAGTTTATTGACGGATGAAACAACTATTCGACACCCTATGTGGGTGGTTTTCCTGTTGACTCGACCCAAACGAGCTCACCCTTCGAGGGTGTCTCGTTAACCAAACAATAACACAATTTACCCTCCACGGGTTTACTTACTAATCCGAAATCAATAAACAATACCATTACACACCCTGGTCCTTGTTAACTGTTAGCCGAAACACATACACAACGAGACACGACCAATTGAAAAAAAATAGCAGATCTAATACCCTAGCGAGATCAATACCCTTCGGCTTACCACAAAATACAACCCAATAAATATCAGACAACGAAAATAAATACACAACGACGAATATAAGCTCGCAAATAATGAGATAAATGCAAAATAAATAAATATAGCTCCGAGTCAACTCAACTCGTGAGTTGACTCGGACGAGTCAACGAGTTACGCGTTTAAAAAGTAGATCCACACGGTTTTGATTTGAAAACGTAAGGTTTTATTTAGTTTTAGTTCGAAATCGTTATGGTTTAATTATTATCGATTAGGGTCCGCTGAAAATAAAAGAAATAAAACAAAAGAGGCATGTGCACGTGTTTACCTACGAGGAGGACGAAGGAGAAGGTTGTGGTGGCGGCGGTGTTGAACGGCAGTGGTGGTGGGTGGCGCGTGAGGGTTATGCGAGGCGCGTCACGAGCTTAAGATCTCCAGAAACGGTCTATATACACCGATCTATTGATTCGGAAAGGTAAAGGTATCGCCGAAAAATATTCCGGCGATGGTGGTTGGCCGGACGGTGGAGGCTGCCGGATTCTCGCCCGAGAAGAAGGAGTGGTGAGAGAGAGAGAGAGAGTTTAGTGAGGGTGTGTGTGTGTTTATAATAAAATAATTTTTTTTAGCCTTTTATAGTAAGTGAGGGACTAAAGTTGGGCAAAAATCAAAAATGAGGGGTGCATATGAAAATATTGGGCGGAGGGGGTATTATTGCCAAAGTAGTAATACTTTTACTTTGTTGCTTGTGGGGCCCATTAGGTGTATCAAACGGGCTCGAAAAATTACGAAACTTGCGCCATTGTTTCCGAAATAATTTTTCTGATAAAAACGAGTATAAATATGCAATACTTTCAAGAAATCAATAAATTTGGCAAATACGATTCGCTTCATGTTTTCTAGGTTGTGCCGGCTCATAAGGGAATAACGCTCACGTTAAACAAGATATTCATAGTTTTTCAAACCCAAACAAGTTCAAAGAAGTTCAAAAGCTAAAGAAAATGAGAAGCAAGTATTTTGGCTCGTAAAATAGGTTTAAGAAATTTACTGGGTGTTACAGCACATACATCATATTTGGAAATCCGTCCCGGATTTCAGTTTAACTTATCAGTTCCGGTTTCAAAGAGGTTTAAAAACTAAGGAAAATCAAAATGATTGTTTTGACTCGTAAAACAAGTTTAAGAAATTTGTCGGTTGTTAAATCACATACCCCTAAAAAGAAATTGCGTCCTCGCGATTTAGTTCAAGTTACCCGGCGGAATGGTGTTGGTGAAAAGGTGGTGGCACTAGTAACATATTCGGGTCTCTCCGGACTGTTCTAAGGGTTTATCCTTGACTGTGGAAGAGTACTTAAGTGGTCTGCCATAAGTTGTCTCCTTCTAGTGTTTTGATGGGGTACAATGATTTCTTGAGTAAGGTTAATAGAGGGAAACATTTTAAATCTTAACTACACGGGGTTTCAAAAATTTGCCAGCGTGGTCTCTTCTCAAATCCTCACGGTCTAATTCCAATGTAGGGTTTATACTCTAGTGACACAAAATTTTAGCCCGATTCATGTAAAGTTCAAAAATGGCGGGGTGACTGATCTTCAGGATTTGTTTCAAAATTGAGCATTTTTCCTCCTCAGGGGAATGGATGAAATTTTTGTTTGAAAATCTTATCCGAGTAAGTATTTTCACCGTTTTAACCAAAATAACTTCCCAGGCATTTCAATTTTTCTTTGTTGGGAATTTACAGTTGCGTAAGATGACACAGCTTCACAAGATTCTATAAGCTTGCAAAATCAGGTTTTCAATTGTGGTATGGGTAATAAATTATTGTAAGAATTTGCGTTTGACAAATCGCAACAAAAGTTTGATAAGGGTTGACCAGGAGAACTTAATCCTCAACATATGTATTTCAAAAGAAAAAAAAAGTAACTACGGTTTCCAAGGTTGACATAAGAGCATTTTAAGAAAGATCTTTAAAAGTAAGAATATCAAAGAGGAAGGACAGTTGAGCATGTACGTCCACCTATGTTTCTAAATATCCGAAGAAAAGATCTAGTTGTGAATGTTGAGCGGGGTTCAATGTTTAATATCAGGCGACGCTCAAAGGTGCAAGTATTCCAACTTGTTAAATGGTACTAAAAGGTGCCCTGACTGAATTTGTTGCACTGGTGGCCTAAAAAGAAATAACTTGGTGCTAAGGGGTATCTTGACTTAAATGGTTGCATTAGTGACTTGAGAGGTCTGAATCAGCTCGATACTATGTTGAGAAAAGTCCTTCTTATTTACAAGGTGAGATCGGGTATCACTGGTTGCTAGGTAGACTAAGATCTTTCGGCATCCCGGTGCAGAAGTTGCGTCTCATAAAGGAAGTCGGGGCTTTGCAATGAAGCGGTTTACATAAAAGAAGGGGTTTCGAGTCTGTGTCCTCTAGAACTCCTAGAGAGTAAAATGTCTTGAGAGTAATGGTATATTGACAATCTAGTTCAGCGCATGTACCACTAGTAAGGGAATCTAATTGCAGGGAACGAATGCGGCGACTTATTCAGGGATGAAACAGTATCAAAGCTTGGTAGGTTGTTATCTATAGTCTCAGGCGAAAGTGTGAGGTCCACTTCTAAGGTTTTGATCTATTTTCAAAATGAAATGTTGGTTATTCGGTTTATGCAGTAATAGAATGAAAACACTTTTCATAGAGGTAATTGGTTCACTTGGTGGTTGTAAAATTCTTTATAAAATAGTTTGTAGAATAGCTTATAGAGTGATAGAGAACGACTTATTATTTATAAAATGATAACCAAAATTATAGTTAAGTTTATGAAGTATTAGGAAGATAAAGATCGGATTACACAACAACTTATGAGATGATTTGTAAGAAAATGCACAGATTATTGAGAAAATTATTTGTTATCTGTAAAATATCAGCAAAGTTGTGGTTTACTTATTGATTTGGTACCAAAATGGTTCGTCGGGTGATAGTAAAATGGTTTTGGGAAGTAATGGCGAAATAATCTGTAAGATAATAGTAACACAGATTTGCTGTTTTCAAGTAAAACAGTGGCTAATTCAACCTGCGGAGGAGTAAAATGGTTCATAAGGCTGTAGTAAAACTTGTAGAGTAATTGCAACATAGTTTACAAAATTTCTGTGAAGTTGTTCGTTAGTTTAGGAAATAGTAGTAAGGTAGCGAATCGGTTTATTTCTTAATATGAGGATAGCTGGTATAACAAGTTGTAAAACTATTTATAGAGTACCAGGAAAACAGTTCATTATTTATAAAATAAGTAGTAAAACCGTAGTTTGTGATATATTGGTAAATAGTAAATCAGTTTATAAAATAATTGGTGGGATGATGTTAAGAAATCGACTCATTGTTTATAAAATAGTGGTAAGATCAAAATTTTTGTTTTTAGAATATAGTAGTAAAACGTATTGTAAGATGACTGCAAAACGGTCGGTAAAATAATTGAAAATGGCTTGTATGTTAGATAGTGACACAGTCCTCTATGGACTAGATTTGTAATTACTAAATGCTCAAAATTGTGAAAACATAGAACATAATTGAAGTATGACGGTTTGTAGAAGTTGAAATAGGACGATATTGCTTAAGTGCGTAATTAACCAAAAAGGGAATGAGTCAAACTATAAATTTTAAGAATGCAGTAAGTTATGAATGTAAGTGTGACTAAGTTAAGCATGTACGAGGTTAAGGTAGTGATTTGAAACTATCTTTATTGCGGTCAATGTGTCTTATTCTTGGTGATTATTAAAACAAGAGTGTTTGGAAAGTAAAACATGTTTTAAGATGTGTGGAAAGGATAACAAATGCTAATGTGAGTGCTATAGTTGACGACCTGCGGGTTATGGGTCCACAATCAAAGTGTAACGGTGTGAATTGGTCAACGGTGTTTCGAGGTAAGTGGTTTATGATCCATGGTGTGAACAAAATCTTATCTAACAAGATTCGAGTTATCTAAACCAGTATCAATTCCAAAACACGAATACTAGGGCGAACCTCGTTATTATGGTTAATACAGGCAATTTTACCTACCACTTAGGGTTAATGTTTTCTCATGAATACTATTATTCCTTTACAGTCTTCCAGTCCAATTCGTTCGACTAAACCATTAAGGAGTCAATTTCAACTGAGAGATTACTTCCTAAAGCAGCTAATGGTGTTGCCCGACTCATCGGCTTATATTGCGGTGTACTTGAGCTTTCTTACAAGTTGAGGGGCAGGGGAAAACGTGATATGTGACCGAATGGTCTAAGGTAATACTAGAGTGATAATGTCTTTCAGAAAAGGGCTTTCGAATAATATTCCTAAATAGTGTTTCCAAAATAACACTTCTCAAAATGGTGTGTTCCAACTAGTGTATCCAAAACAGTTCTCAAAATAGTTTACCAGTAGCGTATCCAAGACAGCTCCTAAAACATTATATCAATGTGTCACGTCTTCAAGGTAGTGTAACTAGGGTTGACCGTCCAAAATAGTATTTGAAATGGTATGTCAGAATAGCTATGTCAAAATAGTGTTCACATAATAACATATCTAAAATGGTCTTTCCTGAAATAACGCTTTCCAAAATATCGTATCAATTTATATATACATTTTGTAAAATACTTATTGCAGTTCATTGTTTCATAAAGGGGTAATAAGGTAGACTACTAGTATCCTCGAGGGATAGGTGAAAAGTTAGGTATCTTTTCCAAAAGTAATTGCTCGGGTTGCTACATAAGTTCCTAAAGCTTCTGTTGAGTTACGAATCGACCTATTGTAAGTTTCCTAGGTTTCGCCAAAGATTCATTGGTTACTTCGTTGTTTACTTCCATCAAGAGGTTCATCCTACAAGTGCTATGGAAGAGTCATTCTTAGACGACTAGTGATCTAACTCGGTTCATCCATTGAGTGTAAGGCTTGGGGTAGCGATGACTGTAACATAACCAGGAACAAAACGAGGCTAAAGAAGCAAAATCAAATCCACAACGAGACTCAAAAATCCAGGAATCAAGAAATCACGCAATCCAATTTCAAATAAAGCCAAAACCAAGTACTACAATAAACTCAAAATGTGCTTATCATGATATCGGACGAGTTAAAATAAACAGCTCGAATTCAAAACGGCGACCAATCGGGTCTCACCTGGCCCGGTGCGAACATAATCAGACGGCGATGAACAATTATTCCATATAAGCGGAGAGATATAGCGGTGCCAGAAGTATTTCAGTTCATGAGGTGTTGTGATGCTAGTGTGTCGTGTGTGTGGGTAAACCTTCGTGATATTCGGTGTTTGTGTACATATGCAAAACCTTTACCATTCCCAAAATTAAAGATAGGAAGTCAACCCGAAACCCGAAACATAATCCTGTTATAACTACTCCCAGTATCGCAAAATTCATTTCTGAGACATAGGTGATCAGGCCATGTCCCCACTATCCTTGGTTGATTATAGTTGATTAGTCTACTCTCAACCAAGAATCCTGAATTTCGGGATACTCAGTTTAGTTATACTAGTACTATGTTCCTTACTTTAGAATCGCTTTAAAAACTACAACCGGTGTTCAAACTTGGAATCAAATAATGTGGTTACGCAAGGAAATAGCGTAACTTCGCGACAGCTTCGGTGCATCGATGTAAGTATATGAATATACTTACAGTGAACAGTGAAAATAAGGTGAAATATAAACCATCAAATAGCAAGACATACATCTTATCGAATGTAACATTTAACATCTTCACATATATGCTATTCAAACAAAATTACAAATGAGGCATCGGCTTGGCAGGCAGGCACGTGACAGTCATAGGATTTGAGTTTTTGTAACAATGGTTATAGTCTAGGTTTTCAAAAATCCCAGTTCTCGAAAATACCCAGTTCTCTATAACCTATGGCTCTGATACCATCTGTAACACCCCGAAATTGGATCAGCGGAAACATACGGGTCGGGGGTGTTATTGAATAGTTATCACAATCACAAGGTACAAAGAACGGTTTTACTTAAACCATTTTAGAAGAAATTTCATAATTTAAAACATCCAATTTACATTATTTAAATAGTGCGGAAAATAAAGTTTCATAAAAAGGGTTTAGAGTGGTCCCAAATAGTTTTCTGAGTCTTCTATGACCATGCCATGCCCTTCGTCAAGCTCCTCCGAAGGTAAGATATGCAGCGGAAATGATTTAACAAATGAGATAAAACATGCTAAAAGTCAACAAAAAGGTTGAGTGAATTATATTTGAGTTGATAAGACGAAACAATGAAAAATGAGGTACTTATGGAGACAAAGGATGAAACTTCACAAAAGGAAAAGATTACTACATATCTTGTATTATTCTAGTTTATTCTTTGTGTAACCCTAGTATATCTATTATATAAAGAGATACAGGGATCATTCATTAGTGTGTGTGTGTCATAATGTAGTCGACTAAAAGGTGTAGGTTGTGTCTAGGCATCGAGTTCCTACTACGGATGCCTAGGTTTTGTATTGTTAGTGTTAGGAGATGATTATGAATAACCTTAGTGATAATAATAATATTCTTTATGTTATTCCGCTGTGCTTATTATTATCATTGTGCAAATTGTTTATCCTAGATCAAGGTCTAAACAACCTAGAGTCCAAAACAGTCCAAGAACTTATTTGATAATGGCGTACATTAGTTCTTACAGGTGGTATCAGAGCTTGGGAGCTCATGATATCTGGGATTATACAAGGTTGTTACTATCGAAGAAGAGCAGATTTGAAGCAGGTTGGAATTTGCTGATTGGTGATCTTCTAATCATGGGTCGGTCATAGGTAATTGATATATTCACGTGGGTCTGTTGTTTGTCGTCTTTTGCAAGTGATAAACTAAACCTCGTACTAGTAATATTGTGATTCGATGTCATTGATTAAGGTTGTCGTTTACTTGCAAGTGGTAAGGTGAAAGTTGATTTTGGTTTATTTACCTCGTACTCCATTCAATAATGGGACGGTGCTTCTTTTCAATATTGAAAGTGCGACTTTAATAACCTTGTAAATCATGGGATGGTAGAACTCGTACTTCTTTTCACATATTTTATTAATTCTATTCATTTGTGTGGAGCTGTTTTGTCATGAAGACACGATTATCAAACATGGGGTAAGAATTGATTGTGCTTTATGATTAGTATTGATTTATTTTAATTGTGGGTCAAGAATTGGTGCGTTTGGAATTTTGCGATTGGTGGATACATTTATTTTATTTTGATCAGCCGTAGTTCTTGTTTGTCCTATCATCATTAATATATGTCGGAAATCATTAATTGAAGAAGAATGTTATGAAGCTAGAGAAAGAAAACATAAATCCTTTATTAATACTGCTGCTCTCATAAAGTTTATGCTGCTGTGTTTCTACTTACTACTGCTTTCAAGATACTGCTTTCAAGATAATGCTGTTACATATCGAAGATACTACTGCTTGTTATGTGAGACGATACTATTGCTTTCCAATATTCCTACTGCTCACTTCACGTTACTGTTGCTACATATTAATTACTACTGCTGCGTTTAAATGATTTATGGTTCAATATATATGCTTGAGTTATGAGCAATGAGGGGAAGCATCTATGGTTGATTGGAGATTTGTCACACACACAGGGGAAGTTCACACACACAAGGTTTTTGGATTTGTTTTCGGTTCATTAAAGTTTTAAAGGCTCGAATTAATTTTCTTATTGGCGAAGAGGAGTATTTGTTGCTTATTTGATGATGCAGTGGAATTTTTCAAGGTTGTGTCTTATTATATCTTAAGGTGGGTGTTACACTTTAAAGGTAACTTGTTTGTTCGTTTAGGTGACTACGAATTGACAAAACACTTGAAGGAGTTATGTTATTGTGCTCAGTGATTATTGTCAACGGATTTCGATCTCCCTATACGTTAAGTATACGTTCGAATTCGTTTTTAGTACAAGACATAAGACACAAGGTTGGTTTCTTCTACTTCAGCATCAAATTGGTAATGATTAGTTTTCTTCAACAATATATATAGTCTACAGAATTGGAGATTCGAATGGTTAACATATGGGTTTCAGGGGAAGCTTATTGTTTAAAAGCTTAACCATTTATATGCTACATCGAGGTGAAGGTTTTCATGATTGCTCTTTACTGAAGATTTGGGATTTTTCTGTCTTGGATTCATTTATAAAAGAAATCGTTTTGGTGTTCATTCATAGAGGGCGATTCAAGACATTGAAAGACTAGATTCGAAGTATGGTACTAGTTCGTGATTATGAAGATCAAAGTTGCATATTTTTGTTCCCTATTTAATGATGACAAAAAGGGGAAGAAGATTTATATTGAAGATTGCAGCTTGAAGATCCTTGATGATATGCATGGCTTAAGGGGAAGTTCGTTTATCTTTCATACGTGGTTTTGTCATTATCAACTAGGGGAAGATTGTTGGGAATTATATTTGAGTTGATAAGACAAAACAATGAAAGATGAGGGACTTATGGAGACAAAGGATGAAACTTCACAAAAGGAAAAGATTACTACGTATCTTTTATTATTCTAGTTTATTCTTTGTATAACCTTAGTATCTCTATTATATAAAGAGATACAGGGATTGTTCATTAGTGTGTGTGTGTCATAATGTAGTCGACTAAAATGTGTAGGTTGTGTCTAGGCATCGAGTTCCTACAACGGATGCCTAGGTTTTGTATTGTTAGTGTTAGGAGATGATGATGAAGAACCTTAGTGATAATAATAATATTCTTTATGTTATTCCGCTGTGCTTATTATTATCATTGTGCAAATTGTTTATCCTAGATCAAGGTCTAAACAACCTAGAGTCCAAAATGGTCCAAGAACTTATTTGATAATGGCGTACATAAGTTCTTACAAGGCACACTAACATTTTGAAGAAACCATTTTAATGATAAGGCTCGACCCTTGTCGAGACCAAGCTAACAATACCGAACAACCATCTCCTAATTGGAGTTTATTGACGGATGAAACGCACCCTTCGTGAATGGAAACAACCCGAAACCAAGACACACCCCGTGGTGTGTGTTCGTGAACCGTGAGCAAACAACTATTCGACACCCTATGTGGGTGGTTTTCCTGTTGACTCGACCCAAACGAGCTCACCCTTCGAGGGTGTCTCGTTAACCAAACAATAACACAATTTACCCTCCACGGGTTTACTTACTAATCCGAAATCAATAAACAATACCATTACACACCCTGGTCCTTGTTAACTGTTAGCCAAAACACATACACAACGAGACACGACCAATTGAAAAAAAAATAGCAGATCTAATACCCTAGCGAGATCAATACCCTTCGGCTTACCACAAAACACAACCCAATAAATACCAGAAAACAAAAATAAATACACAACGACGAATTTAAGCTCGCAAATAATGAGATAAACACAAAATAAATAAATATAGCTCCGAGTCAACTCAACTCGTGAGTTGACTCGGACGAGTCAACGAGTTATGCGTTTAAAAAGTAGATCCACACGGTTTTGATTTGAAAACGTAAGGTTTTATTTAGTTTTAGTTCAAAATCGTTATGGTTTAATTATTATCGATTAGGGTCTACTGAAAATAAAAGAAATAAAACAAAAGAGGCGTGTGCGCGTGTTTACCGTTGAGAAGGACGAAGGAGAAGGTTGTGGTGGTGGCGGTGTTGAACGACAGTGGTGGTGGGTGGCGCGTAAGGGTGATGCGAGGCGCGCCACGAGCTTAAGAGCTCCAGAAACGGTCTAGATACACTGATCTATTGATTCGGCAAGGAAAAGGTATCGCCGGAAAATATTCCGGTGATGGTGGTTGGCCGGACGGTGGAGGCTGCCGGATTCTCACCGGAGAAGAAGGAGTGGTGAGAGAGAGAGAGAGAGAGAGAGAGAGAGAGAGAGAGAGAGAGAGTTTAGTGAGGGTGTGTGTGTTTTTATAATAAAATAAAAAAAATTCAGCCTTTTATAGTAAGTGAGGGACTAAAGTTGGGCAAAAATAAAAAATGAGGGGTGCGTATGAATATATTGGGCGGAGGGGGTATTATTGCCAAAGTAGTAATACTTTTACTTTGTTGCTTGTGGGGCCCATTAGGTGTATCAAACGGGCTCGAAAAATTACGAAACTTCGCCATTGTTTCTGAAATAATTTTTCTAATAAAAACGAGTATAAATATGCAATACTTTCAAGAAATCAATAAATTTGGCAAAGACGATTCGCTTCGTGTTTTCTAGGTTGTGCCGGCTCGATAAGGGAATAACGCTCACGTTAAACAAGATATTCATAGTTTTTCAAACCCAAACAAGTTCAAAAAAGTTCAAAAGCTAAAGAAAATGAGAAGCAAGTGTTTTGGCTCATAAAATAGGTTTAAGAAATTTACTGGGTGTTACATTGTCCAATATAACCTGTAATTTACTATGAAAACGAAACACAAAACCTCGCATAAAATCGGCGGTAAACACTATATATGTATAAACTAAACTAGAAAGAAAGTAAGATATAATACTTGCAAAATAGATGTCTACAGATTCTTGGAAATTTAAAATTCTTAAAATATTTTAAAAATTTAAATTCCAGCAGAAAAACAAAATGTTGGAAATCTGTGCTGCTACAGTGCCTGACGTCGTCAGGTGTTAATCTTGACGCCGTCAGGTATGACCTGACAGTATTTTTCCATTTTGTTACTCGAAAATTTCTAAAAAAACCTGAGTATTAAAACCTAGAAAAACTGCAGAACATTCATTGTGACTCGATACAAGCATTTGACTCTAAACAAACACATAAATATATGCTAATCATTACTTGTTATTTTTCATGTTCGAACTCGTTCTTTATTAACAAATATGATCTTCCCTACACTTATCTTTTTGTAAAATACCTTTATATGTGATTAAGACGAAGTTAAAAACAAAATAAAGCATTTTCTCAAATTAATTCAAAACATGAAATATAAACAAATAAGATGGAGCATATATATGAAATCAAA
The DNA here is from genome assembly GCA_021014915.2 of Artemisia tridentata subsp. tridentata. Lineage (NCBI taxonomy): Eukaryota > Viridiplantae > Streptophyta > Magnoliopsida > Asterales > Asteraceae > Artemisia > Artemisia tridentata. The sequence continues at coordinate 226,656,971 of CP139502.1, forward strand.
TAAAATAAACAAACAATCAAACAAATAAAAAGCTTGGGTTACCTCCCAAGAAGCGTTTTTCTTTATTAACGAGTCTTGTAGCTAGACTCAAAGTCGTGGCCTATATAGGTGATGTAAAATATAAATTAACAATAATCAATATAACCACAGCGGAAATAACATCACCAACATTGGATCCATATAGTCATATGATCAATCATATCGAAAACAAATTAAACAAACATGTTATACCTTTGTAGCGTGATCCGGGAGTCACCAACACAAGCTATACCCACGAATGAACAAGAAACCCAAGAGATCAATAAGGTTGATCTCCTCTAAGTGTGAAACACACTACACGTCACCGAATGCCAATTGATGCTAGTCCCTTAACCCGTAACCGATCAAACACCTTTGAATAATCAAGATACAAAAGTGATTGAAGGAAAAAAAATAAAAACGTAGGTCCTTTTCTTTTTCTTTTTCGTGAGATCCAAAAAGATGGGAGAAGAGATGGTAGTTAGTTATCCATCTAATTAGGAGATCATGTTGAATATATCTCCTAAATTAAAACCAATCTCATCCCTTTTTTTCTCTCCATGGGCCGGCCACTTATGGGCTCCAAATGGGCTCACCATTTGTTGTCCAAGTCCAATAGACTAAGTCCATTACTTAGTCATTAGAAGCCCAATAGTGGTTCCTAGTTACGTACGGTTATTTATATGTCGTATATACAATAAACACGATATATAAAGTGGCACCTCAGTGTATATGTGTGTGACCCCATAGGCTCACATATGTCTAGCCATATAATTAGTGATTATGACATGAGCAAACTCCAACAGCTCCCACTTGCGACGTCATAATAATCAATTAATTATACAAGCAATGGTTAGCGTCTAGCAACACGCCAATGCCCCTAGAAATATGTGAGGTTAGTTTCTTAAACGTCTCATTTCAGATGGTTTATATGTCATCTATCCTTTTGTTACAGATACCGTGTTGAACATTAGACATGGATCAAAAGTCATTCTAATAGTTCAACTATTATGTTTCTCGATATAGATATTGAACAAGATTACCAAGTGGATTTAAGATTCATCTTAATTTCATTTTGGTACGGCCATACAAACATCTGTTCAATTCATTGAGGGGCCCAACAGTATCTAACTCCATAACAGGTGGAGGAACAAATCCAGTTTTGACTACACGTGTCATTCACATGCTTCATATCACTCCTGATAATGGCTTTTATAACTACCTTATTTAGGATAGCGTTTAACCATATCAAGGAATGAAATTCCACACATGCAAGACCTGCTTGCATCTCAAGTCTAAGGATAAGAGACATAACCTCTTGCGAGATTCACTATTGACGACGATCCATGTAGTGAATACTCGTAGGTTGGGTCAATCCAATGTTCATCACAATGAACAACATGTGAGTGTAGCAAATAAATCACCAACACGCTCACATTTGTCTTAATTTGATGATACTCCCGTATCGTCAACCGAAAATGGATAATTTTAGAATAAATAAATTACTCATGGAATAAACATGCAAATATGGAACACAGTTGATATGAATGAAAACGATCATAACCACTACATCAATTCATTATAAATATAAACTGTTTAACATTCCAATTATTCAAATACTAAAAAACAGATCTACATGAGACTATTAGCTGGTCGAAGTCCAATGCTCCTAGCATGTTCAATATGCTTGGCACAAGGCATTGGTTTAGTAAAAGGATCAGCTATGTTGTCATCTGTGTGAACTTTGAGAAGACGAATATCACCACTTTCGATTACTTCTCGAATGTAGTGAACTTTCCGATGAAAATGTTTGGCACCCTTTTGAACACCTGGTTCATTGGCTATGATAATGGCACCTGTATTGTCACAGTACATATCCATAGGTCGTTCATTGCTGGGGACAACGCCAAGCCCAGAAATGAATTTACGTATCCAAATCGCCTCCATTGCAGCTTCAGAAGCAGCTATGTATTCAGCTTCTGTAGAGGACATCGCGATAGTGCTTTGTTTGGCACTCTTCCAGTCAACAACACCTCCGTTCATGATGAAAACATATCCTGTTTGGGATTTGGTGTCATCACGATCCGTTTCCCAGCCTGCGTCAGTGTAACAAGTGACACTGAGCTCACGCTTGACATCACCACCATAAACAAGAAACATATCTTTAGTATTTCGTAGATACTTTAATATGTTCTTAACAGCCGTCCAGTGACATTCTCCTGGATTCTGTTGAAATCTACTCGTTAGGTTCTGAGAGAACGCTATATCAGGTCTAGTGCATCTAACCGCATACATTATGGATCCCACAGCCGAAGCATAAGGGATTCCTTTCATCCTCTTTACCTCAGCAGGCGTAGAGGGTCCTTGAGCTTTACTCAATTCTGTATTTGGTTGCATTGGAAGACTTCCACGTTTGGAATCTTGCATCCTAAATCGCTTCAGGATTTTGTCAATGTATGCACTTTGACACAAGCCGATTAATCGTTTTGATCTATCCCGGTAGATCTTGACTCCAAGTATGTACGCGACTTCTCCCAGATCTTTCATGGCAAAGCAACTTCTAAGCCAGGATTTTACATCTTGTAGCATTGGAATGCTGTTTCCCATGAGTAATATGTCATCGACATATAAGACTAGGAACACGACTATACTTCCACTAGTTTTCATGTATACACATGGCTCATCGAGATTTTGAGTGAAACCAATTTTCCAGATTTCCTCATCAAATCTCTTATTCCAACTTCTGGATGCTTGCTTTAATCCATAAATGGATCTTTGAAGCTTGCATACTTTAGTTGGATGTTTAAGATTCACGAAGCCCTCAGGTTGCACCATATAAACGTCTTCGTTCAGGTGGCCATTCAAGAAGGCTGTCTTGACATCCATTTTCCAGATCTCTTAGTCATAGTACGCTGCTATGGCTATAAGAATCCTAATAGCTTTAACGTCTGCAACAGGCGAGAAGGTTTCTTCATAGTCAACCCCGTAGGTTTGAGTGAAACCTTTTGCTACCAGACGAGCTTTGTAGGTGTGTACATTTCCATCCATGTCGGTCTTCTTTTTGAAGAGCCATTTGCTCCCAACGGTTTTAGCATTAGGAGGTAGGTCGACTTCAACCCAGACATCATTGTCTTTCATGGATTGCATCTCCACATTCATAGCTTCGATCCATTTATCGTGTTCAGGACTCGATAATGCATCTCGATAGTTAGCGGGTTCACCATGATCCCCTAACTCATGTTCCTCAGCATCGACATAGAAACCATATCGCTCAGGTGCTTGAGGTATCCTTGCGGATTTACAAATGGGAGCAACATCTTGATGAGGTTCAACATTTTCATGTTCAATCTCATTTTGATGCTCACTAGTGTTACCAGAAGGTTATGCATCTTCCTCTTGAATTTCATCAAGGTCTACTTTGCTCCCACTTGCTTCTTGTGAAATGAGACGGTTCTCAAGAAACTCAGCATTCCGGGCAACAAATATTTTGTTCTTGGGTGGGTAGTAGAAATAGTAACCCATCGTTTCCTTTGGGTATCCTACAAAGATACACTTGATAGCTCTGGGCTCAAGTTTTTTAGGCGTGTCTCGTTTCACGAGAGCCTCACAACCCCAGACTCTCAAGTACGACAAATTAGGGACCTTCCCATGCCATATTTCGTATGGTGTCTTGTCTACCTTCTTGGTTGGAACCATATTGAGAATGCGTGCAGCAGACTCTAGAGCATAACCCCAAAAGGACGTTGGCAATGTTGTTAGACTCATCATAGATCGAACCATGTCTAGCAAGGTTCGATTTCTCCTTTCAGATACACCATTATGTTGTGGTGTATATGGAGGAGTGAATTTTGAGATGATCCCACACCTTTTTAGATGATCTAAAAACTCTTGACTCATATATTCACCTCCTCGATCGGATCGGAGTGTCTTTATGGTCTTGCCGAGTTGATTTTCTACTTCATTTTGAAAGACTTTGAACATTTCAAAGGCTTCATGTTTATGTTTAATCAAGTAAACATAACCATATCTACTGAAATCATCAGTAAAAGTAATGAAGTAGTTAGCTCCTTCCCTAGACATTGTTCTAAATGGGCCACATACATCAGTATGTATGAGTCCAAGTAGATCTTTAGCTCATTCTCCAACATGGGAGAAGGGCTTTCGTGCCATTTTACCAGATATACAAGAAATGCATTTATCAAATGACTCATGGTCGGTTGACTCTAAAAGCCCATCGTGTTGCAGCTTCGTAATGCGTTTCTTGTCTATGTGGCAAAGACGGCAATGCCATAGAAAAGTGGAATCTAAGTTATGTTTAGATTTCTTATTGCTAACATTATATATAGAAATAATGTTTGAAATAGAATCACGCATATCAATTTCAAAAATACCATCACGAGGAATAGCATTAAAATAAAAAACATTATCCTTAGAAACTGAAATGCCAAAATCCGTAAATGTATGAATGAAACCATCATCTTTCAAACATGAAAGTGAAACAACACCTCTAGTGATAGTAGGTGCAAAATGGCAATTATTTAAAACAATAACTAAACCATTAGGGAGGATGAGATCAAAGCTCCCTATCGCTTCGACAGCTGCACGGTTGCCATTACCAACATACAGGTTCAAAGCTCCTTGCTTCAACTTTCTGCTTCCCCTAAGCCCCTGCACATTATTACAAATGTGAGTACCACAACCAGTATCATATACCCAAGAGTTGTTAGGAAAAGTATAGAGTTCTATAGTGAAGATACCTGATGTGCTAGCTCCGCTAGCTTTGTTCTTCTTCAACCCTTCCAGGTAGGACGGACAGTTCCGCCTCCAGTGCCCCTTCACTCCACAATGGTGACAGGGAGAGTCCTTTGCCGGATGCTCCTTCTTAGCAGGTGGGGGGATCTTTGGTTTGGGGGCATAAGCAAGCTTATACTTGCCCTTACCTTGTCCCTTGCCATTTGCCTTCGGCTTGTTATTTTTCTGGATTCTTCCTTGCTTGATAGCTAGGACCATTGGAGCCTTCTTGGGCATTCCTTTTTCTGCAAGTTTAAGCATGTTGTGCAGTTCAGGAATGGTCTTGCCCATGCTGTGCATGTTGTAGTTCTGCACAAACTGGTCATAATCCTTCGACAGTGAGGTAAGAATCAAGCTCACTCCAAGGATCTGAGGCATGGGGTATCCCAGACGCTCCATTTGGTCAAGGTAGCCTTTCATTTTCATGACATAGCTACTGACCGATTGGCCCTCCTCCTGCTTGCAAGCATGAAAAGCTTTGACAGTGTCAAACAGTTCTTGCTCAGCTTGCTGCTCGAACATGGTTTTCAGTTCAGTCAGCATGTCAAATGCTGCAAGGTCCTCTAAGTTCTTTTGGAGCTCAGGGGTCATGCTTGCGAGCATGAGACAAGCCACTTCTTGTTGCTCTTGTACCCTACGAGTGTAGGCGTTACGCACAGCAAGAGTAGCATTAGCAGCAGGTGCTTCAGGTAAAGGTCCTTCCAGATGGTAAAACTTTTGTTCAGCCTTGAGGACAATCCTCAGGTTGCGATACCAATCCAAAAAGTTGTTACCATTCAATTTCTCTTTTTCAAGAATTGATCTGATGTACGAGTTGTTCATGGTTTGATTAGGAGTTTTCATCTACAAAACAAACAAAGTTCAAAATTTTAGTAAGTTTCAATAATTAATCCTTTTTAAAATTAACTACCCAAGTTTAAGTATATTAAAACAATTAATTTCACGAAAAGGCTGAGATCCTCATTGAGGTTCGACCATTAATGCAGTTGATCTGCTAGAAATGGTGGATTCAATAGGTAGGTAACGTCGACCAATTGCATTACATGTGCAACTCTTAGATATTTATGGGACTCATGGCACTAATGAACAAGCAACTAGTGTCAAGCTGGCATGTTTAGTCCCATCTTTGCCTCGTGTCAGGGTCTGACCGCATAACACGATTAAGTCATCCAATTTGAAAACGTGTGAGAATAATCCAAGGTCTGACGCATGGAGAATAGTCACCTTGGGTTACAATTCGATCTAGGTCTGACCATAGCCAAAAGGTAATTGCAAGTGTTCTCATAATTGGACGGCATGATTTAAATTTTGATGAGTAAAGAGTTTTGATGTGGATAAAAAACGTGTACGAAAGAAGCATGCATTCATTCTTCGTAGCACAAGTTAAAAACTTTTCTTAACTTAAGTCTAATCATTGTTTTAATTTATGTGTGTCAAGTTGTCCATTTTCAAGACTAATATATATATCCTAAGTGGATTATTATTTAGTTTGGACAATACAAATAAACAAACCATCGCAACTGGTTTAAGTGTTATTTATAAAACAATGATTTTAAGTTTCAAATCATATTTAAACTTAGTTAAACTAAATCATAAGACTTGGTTCAAAAATGGTTCATGTTTCGTTTCAAGTTTTAAGAAAACAATTTTCCGTTTTACATATAGTCACAACATATATAAAACAACCAAACAAACACACAACCACAATATGCAAAGCCTCAACCGATGAAAATCCTATGCTTGGTCTCATGAGCCATCACGAGAACCAAGGGTAAACTAGGGACAAACCACACAACCACATGGAGGGCTCCCACTTGCCCCAAGACAATCATGGGCAAGTAAAGGCCCATAATGCACATGAAAACATGATTCTGTCAGCCCAGTTTTCCTGTATTTGAAGGCCCAAACGGCCTGGAAGATGACCTCCTCATGCTTCGGCCCAGTTGACAAAGTTGTAGGCCCATGTCTTGTGGACCTACACAAAGAATTCCAGCCCAAAATACCTTACCAATCTCCTGGAAATCGAATTTTCCCAGCAGGTGTCTAGCAGCAACTTTTGTTCCAAAGTTCTTCAATCTTTCGCCATTTGCTTCCAAGCATTTGATTACATGATATATGAAATAAAGTGCAACTAATCTACTTCTTATCTACTGTAAAAATGCCCAAACAATGGCAAAACCAAAATGAATAACATTACAAAAGTGCCGAAACAATGGCAAACCCCAAAAACATGAAAAATAACAAACAATCACAACATCACAAGGCATAAGTGGTATATGTTTTCATCGGCTTTGCATATACACATAATAATACATTAAAAATTATGATCATTACAAGGTGTTGGCTAACTCCATAGACAAATATGCATGTATTTGCCATGGATAACAAAATAAATAACAAGAATTAAATTGTTAGCCAACGAATAGAAGAAATTAACTAACAAGAATTAAAACCTCGAATGGTACGCGTGTCAAATGGCCATAGAATCAAAACCCACTGATATTAGGACCTTCTTAACATAATTTTACCACACAAAATTAAGCCTCATGGGCTGATTTAAAATCGGGTTATAAATCTATCAAAAAAACGCGTTTTTAGGCCATTTTACGGGTACCGAACAAGTAAACAATTGATGTATGCATAACAAATGACCATGGGATGAAAAAGTCCAGATCTTAAGACCTTAAATAGGTCTAAATATTCAGAAAATATGATCCCTAGGGGCTGTTTTAAAGATATACCTTTAAATCAATTAAAAACATGCGTTTTTGGTCATTTTTATGCATACTAGATGATCATATGACATCATATGATGGCTCGTGATACCACTATAGGTGATGTAAAATATAAATTAAAAATAATCAATATAAGCACAGCGGAAATAACATCGCCAACATTGGATCCATAGAGTCATATGATCAATCATAACGAAAACAAATTAAACAAACATGTTATACCTTTGTAGCGTGATCCGGGAGTCACCAACACAAGCTATACCCACGAATGAACAAGAAACCCAAGAGATCAATAAGGTTGATCTCCTCTAAGTGTGAAACACACTACACGTCACCGAATGCCAATTGATGCTAGTCCCTTAACCCGTAACTGATCAAACACCTTTGAATAATCAAGATACAAAAGTGATTGAAGGAAAAAAAATAAAAACGTAGGTCCTTTTCTTTTTCTTTGCCGTGAGATCCAAAAAGATGGGAGAAGAGATAGTAGTTAGTTATCCATCTAATTAGGAGATCATGTTGAATATATCTCCTAAATTAAAACCAATCTCATCCCTTTTTTTCTCTCCATGGGCCGGCCACTTATGGGCTCCAAATGGGCTCACCATTTGTTGTCCAAGTCCAATAGACTAAGTCCATTACTTAGTCATTAGAAGCCCAATAGTGGTTCCTAGTTACGTACGGTTATTTATATGTCGTATATACAATAAACACGATATATAAAGTGGCACCTCAGTGTATATGTGTGTGTGACCCCATAGGCTCACATATGTCTAGCCATATAATTAGTGATTATGACACGAGCAAACTCCAACAGCCTATTACGTGACTCCATCCTTCGTCACGTACACAAGGTCATCTTCTATCTTGGTTTTATATTCCGGACCTAGTTGGAAACATTCTTTTTAAAAACCAAGTATCTTTTTCAAAAGATAGTCTACCCCTCTCCTTTTATTCTCTTCATTCCTATAGTACACCGATTGCTTAAACTCTTTCTCTAGCCTAGATAGGTGTCGATATTGCTCAATCTTATAGGGTATTTGGTAGGTAATCTCATAAGTTTCATCCTTAAACCTAACTAACCCTAAAGATGGATCATAAGTCATTTTAGAAACTTCTACAAATTCCTTCCCTAACACAACATTAGACAAATTAATATCGACCGCCGGGCTAACATCTTCCACAATCAAAAAATCTATCATGTAGGGGAAATTTCGTACGTAAACAGGTAACCCTCTAACTCTCCCCACAAAATTACTTATCTTTCCCGCTTTAGGATCTTTCCTAGGAGCTAATTGTTTTTTAATAATCCAATTGTAGAATACCCTAGACAAGATATTTATGGGGGATTTATGGACAATGTAGGCTTTCCACATATGTAAATGTCCAATATTGCATGGTATGTTTATATTGGTTGGGTCACCCGCTTGGATGATCAATAAATTACAATAGTATGGTGGATTAGGATCATCTAATAGATTTTTGTGGTACGCAAGTTCATTTTCCTGAGGAAACTTGTTGAAGTATTCATCGTCTACTTCTTTTTCCCCTTTGTCAACATTCATGATTTCCTTCTTAGGGTCACTTTTGTTCTCGCCTAAATCCTCATCTTCTTCCTCACTACTCCTATTTGGTGGCACTAGGGTAATGGCATTAACAAAGTGAATATGTTTAGATGATGAAGGATCGTTAACCTTGCTACCCCAACTTGTGTTTCTAGCAACTCTATTTGATGGGGTCATCACTTGGTTTGTTAGTGCAAATATTACGATATTTAAACTAAACGATTTCTTCAGTTTTAATAATGACAAACATGTAACTTGTAATACATAACGTAAAATGTGCAAGTTACATGTAAACATAAATCATCAATACATACTTACATCAACACCTCCCGACGTCTCAAGTATGCTTCAACGAAGTCGTAGATTTTCATCCCGACGTAAATCACTCAAGGTATGAACAAACAAATCTACTACTTGATAAATGATCAAAGGATTATATTTTTCTAAACTTCTCATTTTTAATGTGACAAAACATTTATTTTAAAAATATAGTTTTTACAAATTATTTTTGAATTAAAAAGAAATGTTTTATTTTAAAAAATAAGTTTAAAAATCCCAACAGTCAATTTTCCCCCCAAAACAGCTCCAACATTCCCAAATAAACCTTCCCCACTAAAGACAAACGAAGGAGCGTCTACGGTACCGCTAAAGTACCGACGGCTCCACTAAATTTAGTGGAGCCGTCTGACAATTAGTGGAGCCGTGGGTCTGTAACGGCTAGTTTTTCCCTTGCCTATAAATAGTGAACCATTTCACACTTCCAACTTGATTTTTCTAGTCACTTTTCTCTGGTATAATCCCTCTCACTTAGAACACTTTCTTTGATCATTTGGAGAGTCTTAGATTCTTTAAGAGTGATCCAATCATCCATTCAAGTGATCCTCTTCATTCCTCTTGATTAGCAAGAGAAGAACACAAAGTATCCAAGAAGATACAAAGTGTTGTCATCCCTCTTGATTAGCAAGAGAAGAACACAAAGTATCCAAGTTGATACAAAGTGTTGTCATCCCTCTTGATTAGCAAGAGAAGAACACATAGTATCCAAGTAGATACAAAGTGTTATCATTCCTTTTCATTTGCAAGATAAGAACTCAAGGTATCCAAGAAGATACAAGAGTTGTAGTCGTTAGGTCTTGTAACATTTGTTAAACTCTTGATTGTATCATAGCATACATCAAGATCATTTTTCTTTTGAGAGTTTGTGAGGGAAGATCATTGTGATCTTGTCGAGATCTTGGAGATCTCTTGAAGCCATTGAGATTGTGTGATTGATCAAGTGGATCAAGGGTAGATCGGGTAGATCGAGTCAAGTGGGAGTAGATCATTGTGATCTTGTCGAGATCTTGGAGATCTCTTGAAGCCATTGGGCTTGTGTGATTGATCATGTGGATCAAGGGTAGATCGTGGTAGATTGGTGCTAGCTAAGATTAGCACTCGACATCTAGCTTAGTGTCAGAAATAGGATAAGTGACGTGTAGATTGGTGCTAGCTAAGATTAGCACTCGACATCTAGCTTAGTGTCGGAAAACAAGTTAAGCGACGTGTACGGTTTTCTCCGCCTGAAGGGAGTTTGTTGATTAGTGAAGTAACTCTCGAGTTGGGTACTCAGGGAGTGGAGTAGGGCGAAGAGGAGCTTCGTGACCGAACCACTATAAATCATCGTGTCCGGTTTGCGCCTTCTTACTTATCTCTTTACTTTTATTTTATTCTTTATCCCTTTATGTTTATATTTGCTTTGCGTTTATGCTTGTTTGGCTAGTTGCTTATGTTATGTTAATTATGTATGTGTCATGGTTGATTGTGCTTGTGTTGTAGTTTAATTTATTCATCCCTAGATGATATATGATCATAGTTGACACTTTTCATATTACGTCACACTTGATCGGGAGTTTGATACAAAATGTTTTTAAGTTTTTAAATGGAAACGTATTCACCCCCCCCCCCTCTACAGTTTTCACAATTGGTATCAGAGCCAGGTTACTCAAAATTTTAAAACAAATGGTTTTCAAAATTGAGTACGATCCATGTATCAAATTACCCATGAAGGTGATAAAAATATGAAAAGTATTAAGTTGCTTAATACTTACAAGTTTTGTTGTTAAGTATACGTTGTCATACTAGCTTGAATGTTTTCTTAAATTAATAAAAGTTGGTTCTGTTCAAAACTGAAATAACAGGTACGGCACCGTTAAATATAACGGACAGTTCCATTAAATATGGACGGTACTGCTAAATTTAACGGTACCTTCGTCTGTTTTTCAGAATTCGGTAATTTTCAAAAATTTGTATAAAATCAACCGTAAGTCCGTAGGAGTCGTGCCACCTATCGTTTTAAACGTAATTGACTCTACTTTCACTTAAAAATACTTTTAAAAAGTGATTGTAAAGTAAAATTTATGAGAGTCTTCAATTCGTAACAGAGAGTCTTTTCCAGTCATGCGGATTGCACAAATGTTTTGTCAAATCACAAAGTGAACATCACACGTTGATGTATTCATGATTTCAAGGTGTTGAACTTGATCAAATTTTTAAATGGGGTGGAAAATAATTCATTTTCAAATAAAATCAAGCTAAGTGTACATTGTTATACTTAATACACAAAATGACGATAAGTATCTTTGTGTGTTTTGATAAATGACTATTTGCTTTTCTTTGTGTCTTAGTATTGTTAGTTAATATTTTTGTATGCTTATTGTTATCTTTAGTTGAGCTAATTTTATCTATAAGCATAAGTGTATTTCATGCCTTATTGCTATGTGTCGAATATTAGTTTTTCGGCTTATGCGTCAATAGGACTTAGACTAGACTTCTTGCACTAAGTTGCGTAATTGATTTTGCATTGCATATAGGCATAGACCATTTTTCTTGCATTTGTTGCAAGTTTTTAAAATGGTTCAGTAACCTTTTTAGGAATAGAAACTAAGTTGGTAGATCATGTGTGTCAAAAGATATTGTCATACTAGCTTGAATGTTTTATTAAATTAATAAAAGTTGGTTCTGTTCAAAACTGAAATAACAGGTACGGCACCGTTAAATATAACGGAAAGTTCCATTAAATATGGACGGTACTGCTAAATTTAACGGTACCTTCGTCTGTTTTTCAGAATTCGGTAATTTTCAAAAATTTGTATAAAATCAACCGTAAGTCCGTAGGAGTCGTGCCACCTATCGTTTTAAACGTAATTGAGTCTACTTTCACTTAAAAATACTTTTAGAAAGTGATTGTAAAGTAAAATTTATGAGAGTCTTCAATTCGTAACAGAGAGTTTTTTCCGGTCATGCCGATTGCACAAATTTTTCGTCAAATCACAAAGTGAACATCACACGTTGATGTATTCATGATTTCAAGGTGTTGAACTTGATCAAATTTTTAAATGGGGTGGAAAATAATTCATTTTCAAATAAAATCAAGCTAAGTGTACATTGTTATACTTAATACACAAAATGACGATAAGTATCTTTGTGTGTTTTGATAAATGACTATTTGCTTTTCTTTGTGTCTTAGTATTGTTAGTTAATATTTTTGTATGATGAAGCGAAAAGTGTACCGCTTTTAGGGGGTCATTTAAGCCCTAAATCGTATTTATTTGATCAAATATCGCCCTAAATCGTTCCTTTTGTCATTTTAGGTACTTTGGAGAAGAAATCGGGAAAAGGAAGCATTTTGGACGTTTTTGGAGCATAAAAGTGAAGAAAACGACAAAGTCTCAAAATCGGCTAAAAAGTACCTTTGACGGCGTCAGGAATTTCCCCAGACGGCGTCATGGCTTGGCAAGAAAAAGGTGGATATGAAAATTACTCATGATAAGCCAGTGAAATTTGCATGGGAATTCTGACGGCGTCACCCTTTAATCTGATCAAGGTCGTCACGGCTTAATTTAAAGAGGGACGGCGTCACGCCTAATTCCGACGGCGTCAAGCCTTGATAAGCCAGAACGGATTTTGGAGAGCTAAAGAGAAACGGCGTCAAAAAGGCCATCCGGGAACCCTAAAAGCGGCGAGGTGACGGCGTCACACTCCATAACGTGACGCCGTCAGATCTGAAAGTCTATATATAGTTTTGCAATTTTTTGTCATTAGTGTGGAACTTATTGGGGAACTTTGTGTGTGAAAACCCTAAGACGATTTTAGCAGCTTTCTCAAGGCTTTTTGCCTTGAGATCTTCCATGTTACATTGAAGATAAGTGTAACACCCCAACCCGACAAGGGTAAAGGTATCACATCACGGAGTCAAATCAGAGCACACATACATAATACACAGCGAAAGTCTTAAATAAAGTTCATTAAAGAGAGTCAAGTCAAACATAACTTGAAACAAAATACATAAGTCCAGAAATAAGAAGTGCTCCATAACATGAGGAAAATCCAAAGTCATAATAATGTCATAAGATAAAAGGTGGTCATCTAAGGTAAAAGCTCCAACTAACTCTCATCCCATCCAAAGCATAATCCCAAGCTCCTAGCTTAGATACCTGCCGCGGGAAAAGAAACGCGGCTGAGCTTAAAAAGCCCAGTGAACAGATATATATAATAAACGGAAATGAAACAAACGGTATTGAACAAATGAAGCATAATGAAAGAGATATAAACAAGGTACAAGAGTAAAGGTTAGGACAGTCATCCACCACGAGCCCAGAAACAGAAATATCATATCCATGTAACCATATCAGAAATCCAGAGGGGATGCCTCTCAAGTAACCAGATAATATGAGGGGTGGCCTCATGTATCCAACAGAAATGTATGGAGTAGCTAACTCCCAGAACATGAAAGACGTGGATTGCACCCATCATCAGTCACCACATATCAGATCATATCATCACATATCAGAAACAGAACGAACCTAGGATGCATCCATTCGCCCCCCAGAACAGATTGGCCTTAATAAATCATATAGTGTGCATGCATAATCAGAATCAGAATGGGGACGGTGTAACCAAATCACTAGGGCTACACGCTAGTCATGCCAGTGGTGCATCACAGACACGGCCATGTTACCTTCATGGCTAGGGAACAAATTTTGGCTCGGGTATCAAACTGGGAGTCAAAGGTCAAAGGTCAAAGGTTCAAAGGTTCAAAGGTTCATATCATGATCAGGGTGTCATATCAGAAGGTTCAACATCAGAAGGTCAATATCAGGAGGTCAATAGTCCAAGTTCCATAGTAACAGTTCAATTAAAAAGGTTTCAAATTAAGAGTCCATTTAAAGAATCTTTTAATAACGGTCTTCATAAAAATGATCTTTCAAAAGGGTTTTCATAAAGATAATCTTTTAAAATGGTTTTCATAAAAGTTAGTAAAAATCCCAATTAAAAGAGTATTGTATCACATTTGTAATCATCATTTTAAAATAACTTTTTCTCAAATCATTTTCAGGTCAGAATTAAAAAGGTCTTCACAGTCTAGGTTCATATCATATGTCAAAGGTTTCAAGCAAAGGAATCATGGCAAAGTATCAAGTCAGAGGCTAAACAGATCAGAATCATGAAAGAGATCACAGGAAACCTTACAGAGAATGTCAGAATATCTGTACCTTATTCCAAAGCAAACACAAACTCAGAAACGGATGACACAGAGTAGATCAGGACCTCTCTTTCTTCACACCTAGAGGGGTAGACAAGAATTACAAACCCTTCCATTTTAAGTAACTTTCTATATTTAGCAGGTTTCCTTATTTAGAATGTTTCCATAATTAACAGGGTTTCAATATTCTCATTAATATTCACAAGTTATTCAGAGTTTCCTTTTTAGCCTTTAGATTACCCAAGTTACTCTTTTAATCCTTTAGGTTTTGTAATTTACACTTTATAACCCTTTACTTATCAAAGTTACAAAATGAAACCCTAGATTCACATAGTTTACATTTTAACCCCTCTCATTAGTTTATTAACACATCAAGCATTTTATTTTCCAAGATTACAGAGTGTACCCTCAAATTAACCTATTATACGAATTATACCCTCAAGTTTCATGATTTACAATTTATAACCCTTAGTTTTGGAAAATAACAATTTACATTCTTTTTAAAAGTCTTAACAGCTTTTAAGCCTTAACTGAACCTGTTTCAAATAATTTATGAACCATATTAAATCTTCGAAATAAAATCTATAAAAATTCAAAGACGTTCCCCAGGGTCTTAAGTATTTTATGTAATTTTTCCAGATTTTATTAAGTTGTCTAGGTACGAACTAAAAATCCTTTTTCCCAACCTGTTCCAGAACCGGATCAATTAAAAACACCCGACCATTATCTATCTGCTTACCCAGTCTAGAAAATTTATAAAATTCTACAAAATTCCAGTAATTAGCTAACATGTGTTATATTACTCAGTTCAAAGGAAATGTCCTAATTAATTATGGTTTTAAAATGATAAATGAAAAACCCGGACTGTTTTCCCAGACTTCACAAATCCGATCAGACATGTGATTTCCCAAAAATCAAAAAGTAGCCTTCTAGGTCTCTAAAAATTACAAACTAAATTTCTCCAGGTAGCCACTTCATTAAACTACAATTTAGACTCCAGAAACATAAAAATATATGTTCATATGATTAAGTTACAGCCGGTTAAAGTCAGTTAAAGATTCATCTCAGAAGCAGTTTTCGATATAACATGTAATTACTTAGGGTTTTCTTTATCCATTCATTGGTTCTTTATACCAAACGACTTTGGGTGAGTCCAAAACACATTAAGGTCAATTCATATCATTTTATTACACATTCAAATCGAATTAATCATCACCAAACAGTTCAGTCGATCCATGTTATTAGGTTTTTAGGGTTTCTTATTTTTATGATTTCATGTGACAATGTTTTTAATCCATAATTCGAATAGAACATTTATAAGGGAACAAAGATCGAGAAAAAGGGATACAATACCCTCGTAGACCACGAAGAACACGAACACAAAGGATCAAAATCACACGAAAAACTTTTCTTCCTCCCTCTTCCTTTTGGATCGCACGACAGCAGCAAAACAAGGAGCAAAACATATTTTTTTTTATTAGTTTTAGATTCGTACAATCGTGTATTGATATAGGAATATGTATATACCTTAGAATGAGATCAAGATGGAGGCTTTTGTGGTTTTCTTGGTGTCGACACAGCAGCCAAGGAGAGAAGAACCGAAAATTTTTATGAGAACTTTTAGGGTTTTGTTTTTGGTGGCTTTGAATGTTACGGTTTGGATTTGGAAGGGAGAAAATGATAAGGGTGAGATATAATAGGAGATTGCCGAGTAGGGGGAGGGAAAATGGGCCTCAAAACCGGATTTTATGGTGGACCAATTTATTCTTGTGATTGATTTGTATTTTCCAAGTATAACATGCTTCTAAATAATTCAAAAGATTTAATTTGTAACTTATGAAATAAATTCGGCTATAGGTATATTTTAGGGTACCAAATGACATCTTTAATGTGTCATAAGCAGCTTAGTATGATTTCGTTTCATAAGTTATTAGTTTACCAAGCTTCGGAATCAATTCGGTGCATTAAGGACTTGTTATGTGAAAGTTTTAGATTGTAGGGGCATTTTGGTCTTTATACACGTTTTAAATTTTTCGGGTTTTACAACTCTTCCCCTCTAAAAGAAAATTTTCGTCCTCGAAATTTGCAGGAAACAGAAAGAATAGAAAACAGAAAACAAAACAGAGACATACCAGACGCCTTATCAGTACTCGAATAATCGCGACCAGAATTCGGAGGAGGAGGAAGATAATTCGCCACAGGTGCCGGATCAGGACAATCCCTAACTCTATGCTCAGACGATCCGCATCTAAAACAAACACCCGAAGCCCTACGACAAGCTCCATAATGACTTTTCCCGCAAGTAACACAAATAGGAGTAGAAGACGAGATCTCAGATGATCTTCCCCGAGAATTCGATCCAGAACCCCGACTCTGCTGGTAACTCCAAGGAGACTGATCTCTCCACTGTCCCTGACTGTCGCTGCGCCCCCGACGATCTCTATCCTGCCTAGGAGCTGACCTCGAATCCCTACCTCGCTGATCACGATCACGATCCGCCCGATCTCGTGGCTCCAAACTCCTACTAGATTGCCCCTTCCGCTCAAAATCCTGGTCCCGGCGGCTCCTATAATCCCTACTCTGGTCCTGCTGACTCTGCCCCCTGGAATACACACGGTTACCGTCCCTATCACGCTTATTAGAAACCTCATCACTATGCAACATCTCAATGTTGCGAGCGTCGTTCGCAACCGCAGCCACATCATCATAATGCGTATTCACGATACGGTCCAATATCCATTTCTTTAACGCCCACTTAAATGTCTTAGCCTGACGGTAAGCATCTCCCGTAATCTCTGGCCCAACAAAACTGGCCAGCCTCATAAATCGTTGCATAAACTCCACAGTCGTCTCTCGGTCCCCCTGACGGATGTTCCCATATTCCTGCTCATATCGCTGCTGTTCAGCCACTGGAATGTACTGCTTATAAAAGATACCCATAAAATCCTCCCAAGTACAAGTCTCCTCAAAACCCTGCTCCTGAGCCTGAGCATAAGCTGTCCACCAGCTCTGTGCATCGCCTTCAAACTTAAATGCAGCCAATCTCGTCTTAAACTCATCTGGACAACCCAAAACCTTAAACATCTTTTCCATGTGGATAATCCAGTCTTCTGCCTCAGTGGGGACGGTAGCCGACCGGAAAGAGAGGGGTTTGAGCTTGTTAAACCTCTCAATCCAAACATGGATACCAACTGGTGGAGCACCTCCACCACCACCACCTGGACCTGAACCTGCACCACCGCCTCCGGAAGAACCTGCCCCATTCTGAATATTGTTGGTGATCTGAGTCACCAAGTTAGGAAGAGCGTTGGCCAAAGCTTCTGCTATCATGGCCTGAAAATCAGGGGTCCCTCCATTATATTCCTGATGTCGTGTATTCACCATCTGAACGATTTCGAAAACGATTAGTAAGGTAGGAAAAATAAGCACGAAAGGAGAGACGGAACAGAATTCTAATGTCTACCCAAACCTCACCAGTCAAAACTTAAGCCTTAAGGGTCAAATCCTAGGGTCCATAAGACTCACAGGCCATTGCTTATGTACTACAGGTCGCAACCTGGGCTCTGATACCATAATTGTAACACCCCAACCCGGCAAGGGTAAAGGTGTCACATCACGGAGTCAAATCAGAGCACACATACATAATACACAGCGAAAGTCTTAAATAAAGTTCATTAAAGAGAGTCAAGTCAAACATAACTTGAAACAAAATACATAAGTCCAGAAATAAGAAGTGCTCCATAACATGAGGAAAATCCAAAGTCATAATAATGTCATAAGATAAAAGGTGGTCATCTAAGGTAAAAGCTCTAACTAACTCTCATCCCATCCAAAGCATAATCCGAAGCTCCTAGCTTAGATACCTGCCGCGGGAAAAGAAACGCGGCTGAGCTTAAAAAGCCCAGTGAACAGATATATATAATAAACGGAAATGAAACAAACGGTATTGAACAAATGAAGCATAATGAAAGAGATATAAACAAGGTACAAGAGTAAAGGTTAGGACAGTCATCCACCACGAGCCCAGAAACAGAAATATCATATCCATGTAACCATATCAGAAATCCAGAGGGGATGCCTCTCAAGTAACCAGATAATATGAGGGGTGGCCTCATGTATCCAACAGAAATGTATGGAGTAGCTAACTCCCAGAACATGTAAGACGTGGATTGCACCCATCATCAGTCACCACATATCAGATCATATCATCACATATCAGAAACAGAACGAACCTAGGATGCATCCATTCGCCCCCCAGAACAGATTGGCCATAATAAATCATATAGTGTGCATGCATAATCAGAATCAGAATGGGGACGGTGTAACCAAATCACTAGGGCTACACGCTAGTCATGCCAGTGGTGCATCACAGACACGGCCATGTTACCTTCATGGCTAGGGAACAAATTTTGGCTCGGGTATCAAACTGGGAGTCAAAGGTCAAAGGTCAAAGGTTCAAAGGTTCAAAGGTTCATATCATGATCAGGGTGTCATATCAGAAGGTTCAACATCAGAAGGTCAATATCAGGAGGTCAATAGTCCAAGTTCCATAGTAACAGTTCAATTAAAAAGGTTTCAAATTAAGAGTCCATTTAAAGAATCTTTTAATAACGGTCTTCATAAAAATGATCTTTCAAAAAGGGTTTTCATAAAGATAATCTTTTAAAATGGTTTTCATAAAAATTAGTAAAAATCCCAATTAAAAGAGTATTGTATCACATTTGTAATCATCATTTTAAAATAACTTTTTCTCAAATCCTTTTCAGGTCAGAATTAAAAAGGTCTTCACAGTCTAGGTTCATATCATATGTCAAAGGTTTCAAGCAAAGGAATCATGGCAAAGTATCAAGTCAGAGGCTAAACAGATCAGAATCATGAAAGAGATCACAGGAAACCTTACAGAGAATGTCAGAATATCTGTACCTTATTCCAAAGCAAACACAAACTCAGAAACGGATGACACAGAGTAGATCAGGACCTCTCTTTCTTCACACCTAGAGGGGTAGACAAGAATTACAAACCCTTCCATTTTAAGTAACTTTCTATATTTAGCAGGTTTCCTTATTTAGAATGTTTCCATAATTAACAGGGTTTCAATATTCTCATTAATATTCACAAGTTATTCAGAGTTTCCTTTTTAGCCTTTAGATTACCCAAGTTACTCTTTTAATCCTTTAGGTTTTGTAATTTACACTTTATAACCCTTTACTTATCAAAGTTACAAAATGAAACCCTAGATTCACATAGTTTACATTTTAACCCCTCTCATTAGTTTATTAACACATCAAGCATTTTATTTTCCAAGATTACAGAGTGTACCCTCAAATTAACCTATTATACGAATTATACCCTCAAGTTTCATGATTTACAATTTATAACCCTTAGTTTTGGAAAATAACAATTTACATTCTTTTTAAAAGTCTTAACAGCTTTTAAGCCTTAACTGAACCTGTTTCAAATAATTTATGAACCATATTAAATCTTCGAAATAAAATCTATAAAAATTCACAGACGTTCCCCAGGGTCTTAAGTATTTTATGTAATTTTTCCAGATTTTATTAAGTTGTCTAGGTACGAACTAAAAATCCTTTTTCCCAACCTGTTCCAGAACCGGATCAATTAAAAACACCCGACCATTATCTATCTGCTTACCCAGTCTAGAAAATTTATAAAATTCTACAAAAATTCCAGTAATTAGCTAACATGTGTTATATTACTCAGTTCAAAGGAAATGTCCTAATTCGTTATGGTTTTAAAATGATAAATGAAAAACCCGGACTGTTTTCCCAGACTTCACAAATCCGATCAGACATGTGATTTCCCAAAAATCAAAAAGTAGCCTTCTAGGTCTCTAAAAATTACAAACTAAATTTCTCCAGGTAGCCACTTCATTAAACTACAATTTAGACTCTAGAAACATAAAAATATATGTTCATATGATTAAGTTACAGCCGGTTAAAGTCAGTTAAAGATTCATCTCAGAAGCAGTTTTCGATATAACATGTAATTACTTAGGGTTTTCTTTATCCATTCATTGGTTCTTTATACCAAACGACTTTGAGTGAGTCCAAAACACATTAAGGTCAATTCATATCATTTTATTACACATTCAAATCGAATTAATCATCACCAAACAGTTCAGTCGATCCATGTTATTAGGTTTTTAGGGTTTCTTATTTTTATGATTTCATGTGACAATGTTTTTAATCCATAATTCGAATAGAACATTTATAAGGGAACAAAGATCGAGAAAAAGGGATACAATACCCTCGTAGACCACGAAGAACACGAACACAAAGGATCAAAATCACACGAAAAACTTTTCTTCCTCCCTCTTCCTTTTGGATCGCACGACAGCAGCAAAACAAGGAGCAAAACATATTTTTTTTTATTAGTTTTAGATTCGTACAATCGTGTATTGATATAGGAATATGTATATACCTTAGAATGAGATCAAGATGGAGGCTTTTGTGGTTTTCTTGGTGTCGACACAGCAGCCAAGGAGAGAAGAACCGAAAATTTTTATGAGAACTTTTAGGGTTTTGTTTTTGGTGGCTTTGAATGTTACGGTTTGGATTTGGAAGGGAGAAAATGATAAGGGTGAGATATAATAGGAGATTGCCGAGTAGGGGGAGGGAAAATGGGCCTCAAAACCGGATTTTATGGTGGACCAATTTATTCTTGTGATTGATTTGTATTTTCCAAGTATAACATGCTTCTAAATAATTCAAAAGATTTAATTTGTAACTTATGAAATAAATTCGGCTATAGGTATATTTTAGGGTACCAAATGACATCTTTAATGTGTCATAAGCAGCTTAGTATGATTTCGTTTCATAAGTTATTAGTTTACCAAGCTTCGGAATCAATTCGGTGCATTAAGGACTTGTTATGTGAAAGTTTTAGATTGTAGGGGCATTTTGGTCTTTATACATGTTTTAAATTTTTCGGGTTTTACAATAAGTTATCAATTAATCATTCAATATGTCTATGTGTTGTTTGATTCTATCTTGTTCTTGTCTTTTGTTTAACATGTTAGGCTAGATTTATCTTGTGTTTGCTTAGATCTAATGAAACCTAGCTATTGATTATTGGTTATTAGTGTGTTATTAGTTGTATTGGATGATTGTTCATCTATGTTAGGCTTAAGAAAACTGGCTAACTTCCTATTCGGTAACTTGCTTGAACGTCTTAAGAAACATGAACCAATGCGTACTAAAGGTTTTTATGGTTGTATTTAATGCACAAGCGAATTCTAGTGATCCCATGTTAGGAGCTTCCTAGCCGGCTCGACATAGGAGTGAAGTAGGAGCTTGTAGAGTTGGGGAAGTACGTACGCCACCCCACGATTGGTATTAAGGAATACACCCGTCATCCACGCAATTAATACACACTAATCAACCGGTAAAAGATAGTTAGGGAGTAAGGAAATCTAAGTAAACACATTTCTCTCTACATAAGTTCTACCACCTTTTCATTTTCTGTTATTTTATTTTATTTGCATTCGTAGTAATTTGGGTTAGTTGACTAGCAACTAATTCCGCCCACTCTTTCAAACCCGAGATTTTACTTGCTTTCATAAAAATATAAAAACATAAAAAGAATCTTCTCTCACCCTTAGACCTATTAGAGTAGTTTTTCATACCTAACGAACACTATTCCCTGTGGAGAACGATCAATCCCCCGTACTTACCACTACACTATACTACATCGGTCAGGTACACTGCCTGGTGGGGTTGTAAGCCTCTTGAGATCCCTCGAGAGGTAAAACCTGTTGTAAGGTTGCAAAACCACGCATCAAGTTTTTGGCGCCGTTGCCGGGGAATAGTTATTGTTTAGGTTGAATTTTTATTTTATAGGTCTACTCACTAGATTCCTTTCTAGTGAGATTTTTATTTTATTTTTTCTAGGTTTTCTTTAGTCTATCTTATTTCTTTGTATTTTTGTTTGTGACACCTTCTACCTTCCTCATGAGTAATAGTGATCGCTTGATCCCTGTTATTCGTATTTTCCGCCGTGCAAATTTCCAACTACCCGTTCTCGCCCCCATCATGGAAAACAACAACCTTTCACCTGACCACCACTTTGGTAACAATTCTGAGATGGAGGAGTCTGACCATGAGAATGAATATGTTAGTCCGTTTTACTACTCAGACTCCGATGAGGATGCCGGTAATGGAGAAGTAGTTAACGAGGAATGGGGAAAAGAGGAAATTGATCCATTTAAGTATGTTGACCCTAGGACTAAGATCAAAAAGGATAGCCTCTTTAACATGCAATTTCCGTGTAAGATTGGTTATCATGATTTTTATGCTTATCTTAACTCATCTTTGCCTATGAACATTATCTCTCGCGCTAATTATAATAAAATCATTGTAGATGAGCTAGAATATCAAGGAGATAACATTGTTGCTAGGACTAAGCCACTACACGTATTCGTTGGAAGTTTTGTGTATTTGGTGGACTTCATGGTTATGGAGAACTTAGGAGAATTCATTGATAACAAATTAACCCAAGTCATTTTTGGAGAACCCTTCAAAAGGTTGACCAACCTTGACGAAAAACTTGTAGACGGGTTAATTACATTCTCGGATGGGGATGAAGATTTTACTTACCAAATGCCCCAAGCACATCCTAGGTTTAAGAACTATTCCATTGAATCTTGCAATAGACTTGTGCCTCTTGATGTGTTAAGTGAGAATGATAAGAGGAAGGGGCTCAAATATCCACATGAGAAAAACAAGAGATACTATCATGGATGTTTGGAGCTGAATGATGAATACAAGAAAGATGAGGCAACAATTAGATGGCTCACACTCGGATACGTGAGCATAAGCGACACTAGATGAGCCTTACCTTGAGTCTAGCTACAAGACTCGTTAATAAAGAAAAGCGCTTCTTGGGAGGCAACCCAAGTTTTATTTGCTTTGTGTGTTTACTTATTTGTTTGTTTGTTTATTTATTTCCGTATGTGTGTTTAATTTTTATTATTATTGATTCATGTTAAAAACTAAGTTGTGAAAATGCTTTATTTTGTTTTTAACTTCGTTTTAACTACATATAAAGGTATTTTGCAAAAGTTAAGTGTAAGGGAAATCCAACTCGGTTTATTAGAACACAAATGAACATGAATCGTAATAATAATAAATTAACATACATATTAGTATTTGTTTGAGTCAAATGCTTGTATCGAGTCATAATGATGTTTTGCAGGATTCCCAGGAAGTAAGGTATAGGTTTTTCCAAAATTTTTCCGGAAACGTAACATGAGAATTCTGTCAGATCATTTTTGACGGCGTCAGGAGTTACAACCTGACGGCGTCAGGTTTAATTATCTGGAAATTTTTGAAAGTTTTGTTTTCATAAAAAGTTTTTATTAAATCTCTAACTTATAATCTCCAGGAATCTGCAAAATTATCATTCCACAAGCATTATATCCTTATATATAGAGTTTATCCCGCCGATGTTATGCAGGTTTTCGCGTTTGTTTTCTCAGGTTTAACAGGTTATTTTGGACAAGGAAATGTTTGTTGGATCAAGCTTATGGCGATGCATTAGTCATGGAGCTTCAACATTACTTTGGAAGAAGATCTAACCATGTTATTTCATTATCCACCGAGCGAATCAGGGGAGTATTTGATTTCATTCTTTTACTTTTTTTTACTTTTACATTTGTTATTTGAACATTGGGGACAATGTTCATCTTAAGTGTAAGGGGGGGGGGGGTAAAAGTACGATTAGAGAATGCAATTGCGCTTGATTTTTGTTTGTTTAATAGTAGATGTGTAATAAAACTGAGATAAATACCTGTTAGGGCAATTTTAGTGCCAAATTTAAAATTTTTTACAACACTTAGGAGTGAAACTTTGGTCTTAATGAGCGTCTCACGGATAGGAGTTATATGACTAGCACAAAAACCGTACCACTAAAAAATTTTCCACCCCCAAATATGTGAGGTTCGCCCCTAGAATTGGTAGGAAAAGCATTTATGCTATGATGTGTGTACCGGTAGCACTTAGATTCTAGAACTTGCGTTAGGACCATTCCAAGGCCACAAGTGAGACTACATTCGTGTAGTTAGATTTACTACATGATAAGAGGCATTAGGATTAACCCATTGTTTTACACCTGTGTTTTTGTTATAATTACTTTGGCTACATTGGTCAAGTAATTCTCCCACATCCTTTGCGTTGTACTCATTTTTAGTACACGATACCCCTAGTACACCCCTCAGAGCCTATCTTTTCGTTTCGACCTTTAAGCATTTTACTTAAAGGAAGAATTTGTTTCACCCCACTAAAATGTACACCCAAATCGCCTTAGCCTACCTTGTATGCACTCATCTTTAGTGCATTATTGTGACAACATTTGTTTAAACCCAAGTTAATTATCTAATTGATTACATGGTTGCTAAGTCGAGTCATATCCTTGTACATATTGTTTTGGGACGATTGGGACTCATGGGTAAAGTACTAGTGTAATGGAGTAATGGGGAAGAACATCATTTATTACCCCCATATGTGCTAAATATTTTAAAAAGTACTCCAAGTTTTTCAATTTTCTTAATTCGAGTCATTAGAATAGTTATTTGTAAAGTTATGTAAAAGTTCAAGTGTAAGGGGAATGCAATGCCCCTATGATGTATTATTTTGGATGGTAGGGCAAAAGTGTATGCAAAAAAAAAAAAAAAAAAAAAAAAATGAGAAAAAAAAAATAGAAAAAACATACGGACTACCATCCCGTTTCATTTTATGTTTTTTGTTATTTTATTTTTTTTAGCTTAAGATTGAGTCGAGTCTTGGCTTAGCAACATTGTATAGTACATGTAATTAATCAAGATCTTTAACTCGCCACCAGTAAAATATCCTTTATCCAACAAAACCGTGTTTTCCTTTTCCCTACACCTAACGTTATAACCCATGTAAAAGCCCTCTTTGATAGTTTATCTTAGGTGCTTACGCCTAGTGGAGGAGGTTTTCGATCCTTTCCCAAGCCTATGGTAATCTATTTGCTATGACAGGTAGTGAGAGATATTATCCGTTTTCATTTATGAGATTTATTTTTATGACACTTGAGAGATGTGAGTATCTAAACACTACTTGTGAGGTGCTAGTTTGTAATCTCCGTGTTTATTATGATTAAAGTGGAACGAATATTTATTGTAATTACTTTTATGTTAGCATTAAATGACCCCTAACTTGTATTTTGATTAGAATAAAAGCGCATTTGCTTGAGGACAAGCAAATCTCAAGTGTAAGGGTATTTGATGAAGCGAAAAGTGTACCGCTTTTAAGGGGTCATTTAAGCCCTAAATCGTATTTATTTGATCAAATATTGCCCTAAATCGTTCCTTTTGTCATTTTAGGTACTTTTGAGAAGAAATCTGGAAAAGGAAGCATTTTGGACGTTTTTGGAGCATAAAAGTGAAGAAAACGACAAAGTCTCAAAATCAGATAAAAAGTACCTTTGACGGCGTCAGGAATTTCCCCAGACGGCGTCATGGCTTGGCAAGAAAAAGGTGGATATGAAAATTACTCATGATAAGCCAGTGAAATTTGCATGGGAATTCTGACGACGTCACCCTTTAATCTGATCAAGGTCGTCACGGCTTAATTTAAAGAGGGACGGCGGCACGCCTAATTCCGACGGCGTCAAGCCTTGATAAGCCAGAACGGATTTTGGAGAGCTAAAGAGGGACGGCGTCAAGAAGGCCATCCGGGAACCCTAAAAGCGGCGAGGTGACGGCGTCACACTCCATAACGTGACGCCGTCAAATCTGAAAGTCTATATATAGTTTTGCAATTTTTTGTCATTAGTGTGGAACTTATTGGGGAACTTTGTGTGTGAAAACCCTAAGACGATTTTAGCAGCTTTCTCAAGGCTTTTTGCCTTGAGATCTTCCATGTTACATTGAAGATAAGTTATCAATTAATCATTCAATATGTCTATGTGTTGTTTGATTCTATCTTGTTCTTGTCTTTTGTTTAACATGTTAGGCTAGATTTATCTTGTGTTTGCTTAGATCTAATGAAACCTAGCTATTGATTATTGGTTATTAGTGTGTTATTAGTTGTATTGGATGATTGTTCATCTATGTTAGGCTTAAGAAAACTGGCTAACTTCCTATTCGGTAACTTGCTTGAACGTCTTAAGAAACATGAACCAATGCGTACTAAAGGTTTTTATGGTTGTATTTAATGCACAAGCGAATTCTAGTGATCCCATGTTAGGAGCTTCCTAGCCGGCTCGACATAGGAGTGAAGTAGGAGCTTGTAGAGTTGGGGAAGTACGTACGCCACCCCACGATTGGTATTAAGGAATACACCCGTCATCCACGCAATTAATACACACTAATCAACCGGTAAAAGATAGTTAGGGAGTAAGGAAATCTAAGTAAACACATTTCTCTCTACATAAGTTCTACCACCTTTTCATTTTTTGTTATTTTATTTTATTTGCATTCGTAGTAATTTGGGTTAGTTGACTAGCAACTAATTCCGCCCACTCTTTCAAACCCGAGATTTTACTTGCTTTCATAAAAATATAAAAACATAAAAAGAATCTTCTCTCACCCTTAGACCTATTAGAGTAGTTTTTCATACCTAACGAACACTATTCCCTGTGGAGAACGATCAATCCCCCGTACTTACCACTACACTATACTACATCGGTCAGGTACACTGCCTGGTGGGGTTGTAAGCCTCTTGAGATCCCTCGAGAGGTAAAACCTGTTGTAAGGTTGCAAAACCACGCATCAGTATTGTTAGTTAATATTTTTGTATGCTTATTGTTATCTTTAGTTGAGCTAATTTTATCTATAAGCATAAGTGTATTTCATGCCTTATTGCTATGTGTCGAATATTAGTTTTTCGGCTTATGCGTCAATAAGACTTAGACTAGACTTCTTGCACTAAGTTGCGTAATTGATTTTGCATTGCATATAGGCATAGACCATTTTTCTTGCATTTATTGCAAGTTTTTAAAATGGTTCAGTAACCTTTTTAGGAATAGAAACTAAGTTGGTAGATCATGTGTGTCGAAAGATATTGTCTTACACAATTATTTTTCCAAAGGTTTAAGTGTAAAAAGTATATCACCCCAAAATACTTAACACTTTCATAAAATCCGTAACATGATCTTTAAAACATTACATCATTTTGTCTTGTTTGACCATGGGTTGTCTAAACAAGATAAAAGGTCATTTTAATACTTAGTATTTAAGTAAAAGAAAATGTATTAAACTTGCATTGATTTAACACACATACAAAATGTTTTAAACATTTAGTATTTTACGTATGTTGTATAAAAATAGTTAAGATAATTATTTTTATACTAATGAGGTGTCGAAAAACTAAGAATATTATAATTAATAATATAAATAGTTTTTCTCAAATAAAAATAAAATGACAATATCAAAGTAGTAACTTAATATGTCATTAACCTCACACATACAACTAGTATTAGAATAAATGGAACACATTCCTTAAATTTTTATTCTCTTTTTAAAGGAGTGATTGTGAGGGTCAAGAAAAATTTCGAGTACATATCAATTCATTATTCAAATTATGATTGATATCATTGTCGAATCCAATTGACAAGTTTTTGAGTATGGACATAAAATTAGAGTCATTATTTGTCTAGCCTCAAGATAACATCAAAATATGATGATATATATTATCTTGAAACTACATACTCAATCACACTCGATTGTTATGAAAATAATGACGTCCTCTCAAGACAAAAACAATATGCATCGGATCAAAACTCACACTTGTGTTGAAGATGCCATATTGAGTCTTCGTGTCTAATAGTTGTGTTCCAAACTTTAAACTAATATGTTTAAAAGATGCATAAAATACACAACTAAGTAGGACTGACAACTTGGATGTTTCATCCGAAATATACAAGTAATTTACATTGCAATGCAATTAGTAAATGTGTCATTTTTGAAAAACCAAACACGAGCAAACAAACAACATATGTAAACTTTGCTCATGAACGACTCAACACTCAAAGTCACATGTCTAGTAAAAGTGTCACACATAATATGTTATTAACTATTATGTAAGTCATCAATCTTTGAGAATATCACACGTATTTCTCTTATCAAAAGATTGAAAAAGGATAACTTATATCCTATGCATCTTATTCCCTTTGTAACATGAATAGTTATGTTACATGAGAATACATTGCATCCTGTTAACAAATATAGGATATTAGAGTTGAATAATAACCTAATACGACATGTGTCATTGCATAAACAAGTAAAATTGGTCATACACTAAAATACTTGTTTCACTAAGCATTCGTAAGAGTGATAAGTTTCCTCTTGGATAAGCATACTTGTTGAAATAAACAGTATGTCTCATTTTAAATAAAATAATCACAAGATCTATTGAGGTAAGTAACCTTTACTAGATTCCTTCCTCAAGATATGCAAAGGAGCATTCTTGAAACACACACAATGTAGTAGATTCTACATTGTATGACATTAGAGTGTCTCTTGGTTATAGGAAACTAGATCATGTTAAAATAACATGTAACAACTTAACAAACAAAGATATTGTCCAAGAGATCATAAAATACACCATCTCCATCAAATAGCCTCTAAATCTCAAACACGAAATTAAAACATTTCGCTTGCCTTTGTTAGGAGTTGTGTAAGACATGTCATTCTCTTAAACGACTTTCAAAGTCTGGTTAGTTGAGTCATATTACGCCATGTATTAGCAAAACAAGCTAATATCACCTTTGCTATACTTCGATAGAAAAATATGGGAATTTGAATTTTTCTAACATGAGAATGACTACTGGAGAACCTATTGCACTAGAAATTCAATTTGACCTAACGGTTGAATTGCTTCCAGGAGAGAAGTTGGGTTCGTGTATAACCCGTAAAAATGGTCGTGTTTAGCCTTAATTGAGCACCACTAGTGATAGTCTCATACTCATTCTCTAACTTGAAAATTTCTCATTCCTACATTTGACTAGAGATAGGTTACATCGGTGAACTTTACCTCCCGTTAGGATTTCATTTTGAACAAGTAGTAACTAGGATCTTCCTTAGCAAACCTAGATTGCTTGCATCCCACATATGTGTTTCAAAATGATAACATGTTCTCGTAAGATATGATTAAATGTCTTCGTGATCTTAAATGCTAAATGATTATCATGTTTTGCATGATGTTTTCATTTATTCCTTATGTATATTTTACATGATTTGCTTGTAAAGTTTGTACCCACACTATGTACTTTTGACACATTAGGAATTAGGTATGCCTTTCACTATGAACCCTTAGAAGTCATAGAATCATACACTAGTGTCAAAACCTATAAGTTAAAGGAGTCGCGAAGTTGTCCTAGTTCCTTAGTCATCACTTCGCCTTCTTCCAAGTAATACACCCTTTTGTCATGGGAAGGTTAGATACAAACCTAGTAGAACTCGGAGTAGGGTTGACAACTTAAATATTTCATCCGAAATATTCAAGTAAGTTTAACTTGCGATCGCAATTGTTAAATGTCATATCCGAAACATCATATTCAAGCCTTTTAACAACATATGTTAAAACGTTCATCCAAAAGCTAAATGCTAACATCAACCTTCGGATGACAAAGGACTTACGAGTTACTACATAAGAGATTAGTAGTTCCTTTCATCCTTGTGTGAATATACACATCTTAAGATCCCAAACCCTGCTGCGAATCAGCACCATAGGCTTAGCTTTACGTCTTTCAAAACCCCATGAAACACTCATGTGCGAAGCACATCAAAATCTGTAAATCAACCAAACCTCTCAACCGAGAATCCCCTAACCATCTTCGTCTAGGTCTAGGAATGATGGAACATATTCCATAAATCTTATGACTATTTAAATATTTCACTAGAAATATTAAAGTCATCCCTCGTACCCCTCTTATGACTACCTGAATATTTCATTGGAAATATTGTAGTCATCTCGTGTGTCTCGTCTCATGACTCTTTAAATATTTCACTGGAAATATTGAGTCATTCTTTAAATCCCTCTCATGACTATCTAAATATTTCACTGGAAATATTAAGTCATCCTTCACATCGCTCTAATGACTACCTATGTATTTCCTCGGAAATATAAAAGTCATTTCTTCTCGTCCAGTATTGTTTACAGAATTTATTAGGTATAAATTCTCTCCTCGTGTCGAAATTCTCACTAAATCAGCGAGATTTATTCGAAAAATCATCTTAAACTCCAATGACAACTTAAATATTTCATCCGAAATATTTAAAGTATATTTAATTTGCTAAATGCAATTAAATTTCATTTCTCGCTCTCAATTAACGTTCACCGAATCCCGTTGGATTCATTAATAAAGGAATTTAATTGGTATAAATTCTTTTAATCTAAAGTCCAGAAAAATCACAACATATGTGAAATTTCTTTGTAAAAAAGCTTGCTTTCAATTCCCACCAACACTATCAAAACCCACTCGATGTAGTCTTGAACCAAAACCGTCTCCTATCAGAATAGATTCTATCTATCATCTGATTCCTTAGCCTTTTCCCTTTCACTTTAGTATGGTACTGAACACACCATATGTATGGTTACTTCCGTATCCATTATCTTCCCAACTTATCTACACCTTTCAACCTTAGTTCTACACTACCAATGCTTCCGCATCCCACTCACCTTCCACACACCTCAAGCGAAGAACCGCTAGGATAAGTTGAGATAACCCCACTAGAACCTTATCACCAACCTCACAACTCTGTAGATTTTATCTTCTTAACCCTTAGGATATCTCCAAGTAATCACATGCCTCATCATATAAATATTCTATGAATATTCACAATGATTGAAAAGAGCTACGTGACTTCAAAGGTGAAGTTTATCGTATGCTATCCACCACTTGTCATGACGTTACTAAGCTCATCGCTTTCGTCAACGTTTGTTTTCCTCTTTATCTTTTACATCTTGTCCGGATGGTCATAGATTAAGGGGGAGCGAAAACACACTCATATAGTCTTTCACCAAACACTCTCAAGAACACACAAATGTGGTTCTTATTCCCTAGGAAACTTCCCTTTAGCTGCCCAGAACTAGGCTGCACAGGAAAATTCGTGACTTCCAGGTCACGGTACCGTTAAATAGGCCACGGTACCGTTAAATTTAACGGTACCGTGTGGTATTTAGTGGTACCGTGACTATGTTTGACGAATTTTCACTGTTCCCTCCTGATCCCTGCATCCCTAACCTCAAACCTGAAAATTTTTGCAAACTCACACACACCCTAGGATTCCCTCACTACCACCAATCTTAATTTGAATCCATCCTCCACCTTTAGGATTTCCACATCCTTACATCCACCAAGTTCACCACAACCTTTAGCTCTTACACTAACCCTATCACCTTCATCACCCTTTGACCTTGGCACTAACACATCATCATCACCACAATCACTAATGGGTCATCCCATTCTTTATCCCCTACAACCACAACTCTTGCCTTGATAAGGCTTCACCATTGCAAGCTTATCTTGCATCTCATCTTTAAACCTTACATTTATATCATTCATCATCACACTCAACCCTTATAACTAAACTTCACTCTTGATAGTGATATTTAGTTTCAAAACCTTCAACCCTTATATCAATCCCACTCAAACCTTTTAGCTACACTTCACTCTTGACAGTGATAGTTAGTCTAAGAACCTTCAACCCATAGATCATCACACTAAAACCTTACAACCTTCAACTCATCGATCATCACACTCAAACCTTACAACCTTCAACCCTTATATCAATCCCACTCAATCCTTTTAGCTACACTTCACTCTTGACAGTGATAGTTAGTCTAAGAACCTTCAACCCATAGATCATCACACTCAAACCTTACAACCTTCAACTCATCAATCATCACACTCAAACCTTACAACTACTCCTCACTTTGGATAAGTGATAGTTAGTTAAACAACCTTCAATCCTCACAATCACACTAAACCCTTCATGCACCAAATTATCTCTAACAAACAACTAGGATCATCCAAACTAGGAATCTAGAACTTTGTTACCTCAACCCGTTAGAGATATCCAACCCCAATCCTGTTAGGATCACATGCACATATCTTTTTAAATATATCATGCATCTCATTGTCAGTGCAAACGATATATTAATCTAAACCATCCCAACACCAATCATCTTAGGTAGATGATTATGTTGTTCAAAAGGTTTGTTAGAACTTGCCTTCCTAATGACAACTTGGAAGAAGTCATTTTGTGTGTCAGTCAACGAACGAATCTCGTTCTTGTTAGTATGATTGATTGAACAATTACATCTTAGGTTTTCGGTCGAGTTGTGACACTTACGTGTTAACATAGTTTAACCCATGCATGTCTTGCTATGTGTATTCTATCCCTATAATTCTGCTCCTATTCTTTTATATATTATGTTGCACGAAGCTAACCCTTGATGTAGGAAAAGCCTTTGCAAGAATTTGATCCATGGATCCGCTAGTTAAAAAGGTAAATAAACAAGGGGATTCCATTACCATAGGAGAGCATTGAGCTAGGGGGAGCTCGGGGGTATTTGAATACATATCATGGAGTCGTCTTCACAAGTGGTGATAGAAGACTTCACTGGGATGATGCAAGCTCGCCTTTCGGGGGAGAAAGGATAGTAGTGCAATAAGGGGGAGTAGGGAGTGAATTCAAAGGAGCGCTCGAGGCAACTACCTTTTTGATTCGACAAAAGGGGGAGAAGGGAGTGTAAACAGGTAACTTTTACATTTTACTATGTGTTACGGTTTACATATTTGTCATCATCAAAAAGGGGGAGATTGTTAGTGCAAATATTACGATATTTAAACTAAACGATTTCTTCGGTTTTAATAATGACAAACATGGAACCTGTAATACATAACGTAAAATGTGCAAGTTACTTGTAAACACAAATCATCAATGCATACTTACATCAACACCTCCCGACGTCTCAAGTATGCTTCAACGAAGTCGTAGATTCCCATCCCGACACAAATCACTCAAGGTATGGACAAACAAATCTACTACTTGACAAATGATCAAAGGGTTATATTTTTCTAAATTTCCCATTTTTAATGTGACAAAACATTTTTTCAAAAAATATATTTTTTACAAATTATTTTTGAATTAAAAAGAAATGTTTTATTTTGAAAAATAAGTTTAAAAATCCCAACAGTCAATTTTCCCCCCAAAACAGCTCCAACATTCCCAAATAAACCTTCCCCACTAAAGACAAACGAATGAGCGTCCACGGTACCACTAAAGTACCGACGGCTCCACTAAATTTAGTGGAGCCATCTGACAATTAGTGGAGCCGTGGGTCTGTAATGGCTAGTTTTTCCCTTGCCTATAAATAGTGAACCATTTCACACTTCCAACTTGATTCTTCTAGTCACTTTTCTCTGGTATAATCCCTCTCACTTAGAACACTTTCTTTGATCATTTGGAGAGTCTTAGTTTGTTTAAGAGTGATCCAATCATCCATTCAAGTGATCCTCTTCATTCCTCTTGATTAGCAAGAGAAGAACACAAAGTATCCAAGAAGATACAAAGTGTTGTCATCCCTCTTGATTAGCAAGAGAAGAACACAAAGTATCCAAGTAGATACAAAGTGTTTTCATCTCTCTTGATTAGCAAGAGAAGAACACATAGTATCCAAGTAGATACAAAGTGTTATCATTCCTCTTCATTTGCAAGAGAAGAACTCAAGGTATCCAAGAAGATACAAGAGTTGTAGTTGTTAGGGCTTGTAACATTTGTTACACTCTTGATTGTATCATAGCATACATCAAGATCATTTTTCTTTTGAGAGTTTGTGAGGGAAGATCATTGTGATCTTGTCGAGATCTTGGAGATCTCTTGAAGCCATTGGGCTTGTGTGATTGATCAAGTGGATCAAGGGTAGATCGGGTAGATCGAGTCAAGTGGGAGTAGATCATTATGATCTTGTCGAGATCTTGGAGTTCTCTTGAAGCCATTGGGCTTGTGTGATTGATCATGTGGATTAAGGGTAGATCGTGGTAGATTGGTGCTAGCTAAGATTAGCACTTGACATCTAGCTTAGTGTCGGAAATAGGATAAGCGACGTGTAGATTGGTGCTAGCTAAGATTAGCACTCGACATCTAGCTTAGTGTCGGAAAACAAGTTAAGCGACGTGTACGGTTTTCTCCGCCTGAAGGGAGTTTGTTGATTTGTGAAGTAACTCTCGAGTTGGGTACTCGGGGAGTGGAGTAGGGCGAAGAGGAGGTTCGTGACCGAACCACTATAAATCATCGTGTCCGGTTTGCGCCTTCTTACTTATCTCTTTACTTTCATTTTATTCTTTATCGCTTTATGTTTATATTTGCTTTGCGTTTATGCTTGTGTGGCCAGTTGCTTATGTTATGTTATATAAGTATGTGTCATGGTTGATTGTGCTTGTGTTGTAGTTTAATTTATTCATCCCTAGATGATATATGATCATAGTTGACACTTTTCATATTACGTCACACTTGATCGGGAGTTTGATACAAAATGTTTTTAAGTTTTTAAATGGAAACGTATTCACCCCCCTCTACGGTTTCTACATGGTTGTTGAGTGCCTTCAACAAATAGTCAATCTTATTGGTCATCTCGCTTTGTTGTTGTTTGAAATCGGCTTCAAACTTAGAAAAACGAACCTCTTGAGATGCCATAAAATTGGACATTAATCCTTCAAAGTTATTGGAATTGTTGGAAGGACTATTGTTGAAGGTACGGTTCGAGGTTGAACCGTTTGATTGGAAACGATTAGGTGGATTTGAAAAATTATTTTGAGAAGAATTTCTGTTTTGTTTCCACCTAAAGTTTGGATGATTCTTCCAAGATGGGTTGTATGAATCACTATAAGTATTTTGCTCGAGTTTGAAAGTGAACCACTTGTCTCTCGCTCCATCGGTACGCGAGGAAGCGTAGTCCGCAAAAGCTTGTTCGGGGAGTTCCATGCAGTCACGAGTGTCATGGGGACCACTACATAAATCACATGAAGAAGTGATTTTGTTCACTTGACTTGAAGGTTTAGGAGCTTTGTAGGATTTCATGAGAAACTTGACTTGGTATTCGAGTTCCATGATTCTACGATTGGGAATGCTTGAGTTATTCGAAGGCAAGGATATTCGCAGGGGTAATTCCAACATTCGTTGTCATAGAGAGCAAGGTCTTCTATGATTCCCCACGATTCTTCCGTATTCTTGTCACGTAGCTTACCACCGGCCGCTTGGTCAATGGTTTGCCTTGTGGATTGATTGACATGATCGTAGAAAATTTGGACTTGAAGCCAAAGATCAATGCCATGATGAGGGACTTTTTGTAGTAAGTCCTTAAAACGAGTCCAAGCCTCATAAAGAGTTTCACCTTGAAGTTGTTGGAACATCAAGATGTCGTTCCTTAATTTGGTAGTTCTCCCTGGTGGGAAAAATTGGGCAAGGAAACGATAGGTGAGATCATCCCAAAATGTGATGGATCTCGTGGGTAAACGCTCAAGCCATTGACTAACTTGGTCATGTAGAGAGAATTTGAAGAGACGTAAGCGTGTCGTCTTTTGAGTGGCAACATCAAGGTCTATGGAATCGACGATTTTAAGGAAATCCTTGAGATATTGATTTGGATCTTCAAAACGAAGTCCATGGAATGCACATCCGCTTTGCACCAACCGGATGGTGTCAGATCATAAGGGAGACACATTGGCTCTTTGGGGGAGCTCAATGGTGTTTCGATAGCCTTGGTAGTTAGGTCGGGAGTACTCACCAAGAGTACGGGCTCAAGGTAGGTTTTGGTTGATTGGTAGGTTTTGGTGTTGTTGTTGTGGTGGTTCTTGGTGTTGTTGGTTGACGGGTTCAAAGACGGCTTCACCCACCATGATGGCGAATGAAGAGATTACGAACAAAGGGAATGAAGAAAAGATAGACTAAAGAAAGCTAATAAAAGAAAATAAAAATCTCACTTGATAGGAATCTAGTGAGTAGACCTAAACGAGATAGAAATCAAACCTAAGAAATAACTATTCCCCGGCAGCGGCGCCAAAAACTTGATGCGAGTTTTGCAAGACACAAAAAGTTTTACTTCTCAAGGGATCTAGAGAAGCTTGCAATCCTCCAGGCAGTGTACCTGATTGTTGTAGTGTAGTATAGGTATGTCCGGGGGATTGATCGTTCTCTTGGGGAATATTGTCGTTAGGTCAAGATGTATGACTAGATAGGTCTAGAGGTGAGGGATGATTCTTTTTGTATCTTTATATTTTTTAGAAAGCAAGTAAAATCTTGGTTTTTGAAAGAGTGGGCGGAATTAGTTGTTAATTAATGAGTGGCCTTTTACTCATCATTTTATACCCGAAAAACCCCACAAAAATGACCAAAAACACCTAAATGGACCAAATATTGTTACAAATATCCTTGGATTATGTTTTATGTGTTTCAGGTACAAAAGGATTGAAAACGGGGCAAATATGGACAAAACCGAGCTTGGAATGGAAAAGAGCTCAAAAAGCCGAGACCGGGAAGAAATTACAAGTTCGGACCAAGATTATGCTCAAGTTGTCAAAATGGCCCTTGGATAATTTTTAGTTGGCAAAATTGGTCCCTAGTTGAACTTTGCAAAAGTGACAAGAATGGTCCCTACAATTTCCTAGTTTACAACTTGGGTCCCTAAAATAAAATCCTTAAACTATCCTAAAAACTTATCCTACAATACCACAACTGGATCTATAAGCCCATCTCCCATCTTAAAAACCCACAGCCCACAACATTAAACCCACCAAAGCCCAATCCCTACTTCTAAGCTAAATACGGGGTCAGTCAAATGAATGGTCAAACCCAACCCATAACACTATTCATTACCCCTAACCTCACCCTTATCCCGCCAAATCCTCACTAACCTCCTCCCCAGTCACTATCCAGCTTTCCACCTCACCACTACCATCTAAACTGTTCACATGACCTTGTTCCCCCCTCCTCCATGCCACGCTGGCAATCCTAGGAACAAGAAAGACCATCAACGGCCAATATTTTGAGATTGGGGACCAAGCAAATCCAAGGGCTATTAAAGAGCCAAGAAAGCAAAAATTGGGATCCCTCTCACACAAGAAGCACAGAGCAGAAGAAACCCTAGTTGTAGGAATAGTATAAATAGTAGCTAAGTATCAGTAGAATAGACAGGTAGTTTTTAGCTTATTTTTAAGGTATTATTTAACTTTTAGCTTTCCTTTTATTCCAGCATTGTAATTTACTCTTCTTTAATATGATCTCAGTTCTCAGTTTTATTATTCAGAAAAAAATCCTAAATAGTGCTTTTTGCTATTACTGTTCATCTGCTTATTTTAGTTCTTAATAGTGCTTATTTAATTATTCTGAGTTTATTGGTCCTAGTTATAGTTAATTGATGTTAGTTTGGCATAATATGATAGCTTAATCTAGTTTTGCCCTTAAAAACTAAAAAAACCATAAATAGATTAATCTAAATTAGGGACTTATTAGTGCTGATTCAGAGATTGCTAAGTAGTCATTAGTGATTGATTTACTAAGTTGAACATATGTTTTTATATCTCATAGCTTATTTTGGTATTTCTTAGTTAAGAATCCAAAAACACCCTAATAGGAGTGTTTGGGTCAGGACTAAAATGGTGTCAAAATGGGTAGTTAATGTTCATGTGCATTTGAGGAACTTTGATTTAGCTCAATTGTTGTCATTTAAGGCTGTTAGTTAGTTACTTTGAGCTGAGTTGCTTGATTTTGCATGTTGAGTTGATTTTCCAAGTTTGAGATCAATCACTGCTTATATTGGCCTAGATTGATCAATTATGATTTAGACTGTTTCTTTGGTAGTTTTTTTTTGTTGAAACAAGTTCCTTAAGTTGTTCTAATTGAGTTTGGATCATCTCATTTAAGTTTATGGTCTTGTGGTTCAAATTTATTGAGTGCCTTGTCACAGAACCCACTTTCTGTGTGCAGCCCAGATAAGCAGCTTTTATAGGACAAATTTAGGCTTATTTGAGGTTCATAAGTGTTTAATTTTCATGTTTTAAGTAAGTTTGCTAGTTTTAGAATGATGTTTCATAACTTTCATAATCTCCCTCAGCTTATTAGTGCTTTATTTATAGCTTAAAATCTTGCTCATTTGGTTTGGGGTTGCCCTGCAGCCTATTTGTCCCAACCCTCCTTGCTTATCAGCTCTCTTATAAGCTCAATTTAAGGCCATAGGTTCTAAAAATTGGATTATAAGCTCTTTGGTGGGTTGGCTTCAATTATTTTTGGTTCTCATACTTTAGCTTTTAGGATAGCAGCTTGTGCATCAACTTGTTTATGCCCCTTTAGGGATTTTGGATCAGCAGACCTCAGTTTCTTTTTTTTTTTCTTTTTTTGCTTATTTTGTCTGTTTGAGTGCTTATTTGGTAGTAATATTAGCTTATTCTGAATATTTTAAATCCCTTAGAATAGATTTAGTTCAAAGTAGATTAATCAAGTTTCCCCATAGCTTACTTTAGCTTATTTTCCACTAGCTCAATTTTTCAATTTTCTTCTTTCTTCAAAAAAGCACCACTGATTGATTTAATAAGCTGTTTCTCAGCTTATTTGTGGTTTCTAAAATAATTCTTTTTTCAAAACTAGCTTATTCATTAGTCCTTATTAGCCTTTTAAAAGAAAAACAAAAAAATAAATTAAAAAGAAAGAGTGCCAAAACTGGGGTTCGAACCCCAGTCTCTCAGCTCACGACACAACACCAATACCAGCTGCCCTAGGGTCTTTATCAGTAATATCCATGCATTGTTTTTTATTTAACATAGTTTGGTCCCTTTTAGCTTATTTCTATTCGTGGCTTATTTTTAGCTTATCCCAATAAGCTGACTTAACCATTTTAATTTTCCTAGGATTAGAATATCATCAAGTATTTTCCAGCAAAGTTTTAGATTTTTCTAAATAGATTTAGTATTTTTAATTTATTTTTCTTTTAAATTCAGTTTTTAATTCATATTTAATTATTTAAAAATCAAAAAAATACAATTCTTTTTTCTAAAATTTTCTTTTATCATTTAGGACTTAGAAAAATTAAATTTGCATCCGTAGGATTAATTTTCATAGGTTGTTACGTTTAGGCTCGTTTTTAGATTCCCGGCTACTTTTTTTTTGAGTAATTTTATTTTTGCATTCCTAGACTCAGTACCAAAAGTGAAATCCATATTTCAAGCATTTTAATACCAAACCTCAAACGACATCCTCCATTCACGCCTCGTTGGGACACGACCCGGGTAATCACTTATCCGGTTTATTATAACGTATTGCGTTGTGTAAAACCCCAAAATTAATATAATCTGAAATGACGAAAATGCCCTCAAATTTAAAAGTTTGAGAACTTATGAAAATCATATAAATAACATTCATGACAATTATATCCTAAGCTATGTAACGGATTAAGCTCTAAATGAGAACAATACATTATAAGTGAATCACAAAATAAAATCTCTACAACTAGCTAAGCTAGTCGATCCATATGAGAAGTCCAACATAAAATTTCGGCCCAAAAGAATTAAAAAACTAGAAGGGATAATTAAGATGTTAGTTAGCCCATTAAAGAGTTTGATTTATTCCCTAAATACCCAAAAAAATAAAATTCGGTTCCCATATCCTTTAATAACCGAGAATTACACAAACCCTAAAACCCTCCCACTCCAAAAGATCGGCATTCCCTTGTTCTCCATCTCATTCGATCCTAATTGCAGCCAAGTGAAGGATTTTAGTTGTGTTCTTGTTCAATCCTTATCAAGGTAATCTTGTTCTTTTCAAAAATAATCCATACATAATGTTACAAGCCCTAATCGACCTTGTGTTTTTTTGCCCTTTTTTTTTGTGCTTCTGCCGATCGACCAAATGAAGAAAGAAGGAAGGTTTCGTTGTGATTTGATCTTGTGTTGTATTCTTGTTCTTCGTTTGATCTTCAAGGGTATTGTATCATTCATCTTTGTTTATAGTCGAATGATAATAACATATGATAATAAAAATTTGTTACATGAAATCATGATCTAAAAACCCTAAAAATCTAATACGTATAAATCGACATGTGTATGTATAATGAATTTAAATTGTTTTGATTATGTTAAGACCTGATATAATTCGACCTAAACATGTTATGAACTCATCAATAATCGTTTTGTGTCAAGAACTAATGATTGGAATGACAAAACTCTAAAAGAATACATGAAATCATAAGACTGCTACTGATCTGGAAATTTATCCGACTTTGATCGCCTGTAACTATATGATAACGAGGTGTTTTTGGGAAACTCTTGGGTCTATAATGAAGTACAATGAAATATATTTCTGTAGAAATTAACCTTGTATTTTTTTTGTGGTTGGGAAGGCACTTTTTCTGAATTTATGAGATCGGGTGTCAAAACTGTATTTCGGGTTACGAAAATTCACCTGTGGTTTTCGATTTTTAATTTTAAATATATAAATAGTTAGGATCTAAAATTTTAGAATGATAATATTTGGGATATAGGTGAATTTCTGGAATTTTTTTAGATTTTTATAAATTTATTTGATAGGTATTTGAACTACTTACTTTTCGTGTGTTAAAATTTATCAGTAATCTGGACGACTTGGAATAAAGGATTTTTAAACTATAGTTATACTTAATAATAAATTATGGAAAAATTAGGGTAAATTCTTAAGACATCTGGGCACTTGTATGAATTTTTGGGAATTTTATATCTGAGTTATTATAAGGATTAAAAATCTGGGAAAACAGTACTAAATTGAGTGTAAAATCTGTGAGAAGTGTAAAAGTTGTTAAAAGAGTGTTATGTGTTTATTTTATAAACTAAAGGGTGTAAATGGTTATTTTGCTAAAATTAAAGGACTTAACTTGTAAAAACCTGTAACTTGAATATATTTATACTTTATACCCTAATCTTAACATAATGACACTTTAGACCCTAAACATGTAATAATTACATATTGAACCTTAAAATTATGTAAACTATATTATGAACTCTAAACTTATGATAACCACATTATGAACCTTAAACTACGAATATGGTCATCTTTAGTACTTTGATTTGATAAACGGGAATGTTAATAACTAATATTTACTAAATATGGAAACTTGCTATTTTTGGAAAAATTACTAATTATGGAAACCTGCTAATTATGGAAAGTTACCTAAAATGGAAAGAAAACTAAAATGAAACCTATACGACTATGAGACTATGAACTTATAAGAAAACTTATGATTATGTAGATCGGGTGAAGAAGGAGTGACCTTCTGCTTCTTTTGATTTCATTTGCTTTCGTTGTGTGCTGTGTTAAGGTACAGATATTCTTTCCCTTCTCAGTAGGGATGTTTTCTTTCGATCCTATGCCTGCTATGTTTCCCTTAGTTGATTCGTGACATTCATTGTATGTTTGTCATTCCTATGATCCTCTCTGACATTTATTTAAATGTCTCTGCCATGCTATGCTTATTTGTTTGCCATGCTTATTTGAGTTACTTTCTGTTTCTCTTGCCATGTTAGATTTTGATTATGTATGATATGATATTCCGTGCCTGAGCTTAACTAGTTCAAGAGGTACTAGGACCATGTCTTTGATGGCACCTTAGGCATGACACCCCCGTAGAGGTGTGATAGATCTGCGGCGTTCCCCCTTATGTATATGAATTATAACGCGTTTACTATTGGCCAACCCCTTATGTGTGATTATTCTAGAGCTGACACACATACTTATGTTAGGGAGCGTATGGATGCATCCTAGGTTTTATGAATATGTATTATTGTGACTAGGTAGTGTGTGCCTTGCACTCCTTCTCACACTTTTATTATTACTTAGAGGTCTCCCCTCTTCGTATACTTATATGTGCTCTAGATTTGATTTGACGGATTATGTATGGAGTTCTTATGGCACATCCTTTTATGAACCCTCCTTTGTTTTCATTTCATTTCGTGATTCATTCTTGTTCAGTTCTCATGCACTCTTGATTCTTAGTTATCTTTGAAATTCGTATTGATTTCATGATTATGCCTTTCGTTTCATATTCTTTTTCCTTCGTTGCTTATGCTTATTTACCGTTATACTATGTTATGTATATATCTGTTCACTGGGCTTTTTAAGCTCAGCCGCATTTCTTTTCCTGCGGCAGGTTTTAGTTAGAAGCTGGGTTATGAGTGGAGAGTACTTTGGACTTAGAAGACCTTACTAGCTATTCTGGATTAGAGATGACTAGAACTTTTACAAATTGTAGAACTTAGAATTTATTATTGTTACCTTTGTAACCTTGTATTTTCAAATTCTTCCTTTGTAACCTTTAAAATTTATTTGTATTATTTAAGTCTTATGCTTATGTTTGTTTTGATATGTCACCATAACGTAATACTTCTACCCTTATCGGGTTGGGGTGTTACATGTTGTGATTTGCACGTTGACCTTTTTCCATGAAAGGTTGACCACTGGTGTGAACGCAACCAATCATCATTAATCAACTAACCCAAAAACTAATTATAAAACTAAAATTAAATTAAAAACAAGAAAAAAGTAAATTGGAGAACTTCTTATGATAGGAAAAGTGTATTTACTTAGATTTAATTACTCCCTAGTTATCTCATTGATTCGTTGAATTGTCACGTCCTTATTTTAGTTGAAGCGTCGTATTCCTTATTATTGGTCGTGGGGAGGTGCCGAAGTCCCCAACTCTATGAATTTTAGTCTCCCCTAAATCCCTTAACATCCATTAAGTTTTCTAGGATCTACAAGCCGCAATTCATGCAATAAATACAACGAACAAAACCAATAGTGCACTCTACGGTTGCGTTGTTTAAGACGTTCAAGCTAGTTACATATAAGAAGTCAGCCAGTTTTCTTAACCTAATGCGATATCAATCAGCTCAACAAGAGACAACAAATCAATAATCAATAACTAGGTTTCATTAAATCTATGCAAACACAAACAAATTTAAGCTAGCATGATAGATAGAAGAAAAGATAAACAATTAATCAAATAACACATAGACATATTGAATGATTAAACGAATAACTTATCTTGAATAAAGCATAAGGTTCAAGGGTTGAAAAACCCTTACAAAGCTGCAGAAATTCGTTTAGGGTTTAGTCTCCAAAGGTGTCCCACAAGATGTCTCTCTTTACAATGAAAACATAGGAAAAAATATATAGGAATACAATTCTGACGGCGTCAGCTTATGGATTCTGACACCGTCAGCTCGCCGCCTTTTAGGGTTTCGTCTTTGTAAATCGCCACTCTGACGGCGTCAGCTATGGATCTAAGGCCGTCACTTGTTAATCTTCACTGGGTCGTCTGATGTTAGCTTAAAGCGTGACGTCCTTCCTCTTTTAACACCTGACGGCGTCACGTTGTAAAGTCTTCAATGTTTACTGAGGCGTCACTTGTTAGCTTAACACTAGAAATCCATCATGAGTTGCAAGGGACGGCGTCACGTTATAGAGTCTGACGTTGTCAGACACTGTTGTCTGACAGGTTTTTCGCGACTTCATCGTTTTCTTCACTTTTTCGTCCAAATATGCTCCAAAAGTGC
The DNA here is from genome assembly GCA_021014915.2 of Artemisia tridentata subsp. tridentata. Taxonomy (NCBI): domain Eukaryota; kingdom Viridiplantae; phylum Streptophyta; class Magnoliopsida; order Asterales; family Asteraceae; genus Artemisia; species Artemisia tridentata. Next base: position 226,701,166 of record CP139502.1, read on the forward strand.
CGATTTCAAGAATTCTCGTCCCAAGTACCTAAAATACAAAAAGAAATGATTTGAGGCAATATTTGATCATATTTACTCGATTTTAGGCTTAAATGACCCCTTAAAAAGGTACCAAATAAATCCTTATCAATTCCATGACCATGAGTATAAACTCGGCCATTTTTCTTGTTCCGATCAAAAGCACGGTTGTGTCCATTGTTTTTGCCAAATTGGCCACAACCTTTTCCATGACTTTGGCCTTGCCCACGCATAAAGCTTTTGGTATCATTTTTATTAGCATTCACTTCAGGATATGCTAATGATCCAGTGGGACATGATTGATGATTTTTCATCAAAAGCTCATTATTTTGCTCAGCAACAAGAAGATAAGTATTTATCCTAGAATATCTTGTGAATTTCTGTAGTCGGTATTGTTGCTGCAAAGTCATGTTTGATGCATGAAATGTGGAGTAAGTTTTCTCCAACATATTTACATCAGTAATGCTTTGTCCATAACCTTTAAGTTGTGAACAAATTCTAAACAAAGCAGAAGTGTACTCATTGACTATTTAAAGTCCTGGAATCGTAAAGATCTCCATTCTTCTCGAACAGCTGGAAGTAACACTTCCTTTTGATTAACAAAGCGATCCTTAAGATCTTTCCAAAGAATGCTTGGATCTTCAGTGGTAAGGTATTCAAATTTTAGTCCATCATCAATATGTTTGCGAAGAAAAATGTTTGCCTTCGCTTTATCTTGTGATGGACAATCATTGTTTTCAATAATAGTATTTGCAATTCCCATAGATTCAAGATGCATTTTAACATCAAGAACCCATGACATATATTTTTTTCCAGTGACATTAAAAGTAGCAAATTCAAGCTTTGATATGTTTGACATTTCTAAAAATATCACAATTTCAACAAACAACATATTATTAGAATCCATTAATATCAATGAATAGTGCAATACAAAGTAATGGGAAAATTACTAATACAAACAAGCGTAAGAAAAAAGAATACAATTCTTTTGGTGGGAGATTAACCAAAGGGTAAATAAGCAGAATGAGTATGATGATGATAATAACTAAACCGGGCTAACCATCTTTGAGCAAAACTTGATTTAAGAAAGAGGAAAATTTGTAATGTGAAAGATTGTGGATTCGTAGCTCTGAATTTATAGCGAAAAAATATAGACGTTGTAAAGCTGTTGGTTTGCGTTTATAACCATTACAGAGCTATTGTGTATATATATATATATTTTATAAAACCTTTTATAAAAATCGATAAGAAGAATAAATAAGAAATCAACTCAGTTAACACATTGTAATAAATACAAAATATAAAGATTAGTAAATATGAGGATAAATATTAGTGTACGTAAATAAATAACAGTTAAGACATAAATAAAGATTAATTACTACATAAGTAAATGTTAATTGCGTAAAGTACATGTTATTTGCATAAATAAAAGTTAGGTGCAATAAAGTAAGTTGCATAAATAAAAAGGTTAGTGATAACAATAATAAAGGTTAGCATAATAATTAGATACAAATGGTTAGTAGTCCAAACTCCTCATGTGTCCATATAGTTGATTACGATACTTGTGCTTCCAATTACTATGCTAAATTGTTGGCAAGAAAATCGTATAATTTGATTAAGTTTATTATGAAGTATATAAGGTTGCATTACTTTGTGGATTATATAGAGTATTGTTTATTTTTTGTTTCTTAAATTGACGGATTACTAGAACTACTTGGTACACTACTGGTTTCAAAAATACTTTTAGTTTCATACCATCTAGTAATACTAAATATATAGAAAACGATTTTGACTATATTATAGTAATTGATCATTCTTACTGGTTACGAAAATAATAATAGCTATGTAGGTTTTTGAAGTTACCAAATTGAAAATTTTGAAGAAGAAAACGATCTTAATGAAATGAATTTGTAAGACTTACTTGATTATAAGAAAAAGTTTTCATGAAATGATATTATAAAACTTACATGATTATAACGACAATGAACAATCGTGCTGATAACGTGTTATAATTAACTAGTGTTATCACAAGATTAACGATATAATCAAGCACTTTCAAGAATCATAAAGAACCATTATAGAAACATTAGAGATATGGGAAGTATAAGTTACCTTAATAGGTGAACTTGGTGCAAGTTTATTGCATAAATTGCATGGGTATTTATACTACAAGATGTACTATACATTTCACACATTTACTTGGGGTAATTAGGGGACACTAGGGTGCCACATTATTGATCTAAAGTTGACAAATGTGGCGTACATTAATGCATATGTTTCACTGAGAGATTGTGATCATCTAATGTTGAGTTCAACATGACTAGTCATGTTGTCTCACATGAACATTAGTGGGTCCCTTATTTTAAATTCAAAACAGATCATCTTATGGGACCCACTTTCTCTTATATGAGACAACATGACTAGTCATGTTGAACTTAACTTTAAAGGATCTTTATCCTTCACTGAGAGTTTATAACACTAATGTCATTTTAGTAATGTGAATATCAAACATTTTTTTGCTTTCTATCCTTGTATGTCTTTAAATAATTATTTTGTTCTAAGATAATACTATATTACCTTAGATTAATTATTCATTTATGAATAAATTTACCATATTGTATTACGTATACTTGAATGTATTAGTACAAAGTTTATAGAAATAATTAATTAATTAGTTAAAGATAAAACTATCATTCTGCAAATATTAACAAAAAATGAGTAATGATTATGTTTTCACTATACCATGTGTTTTTCGTAGAATGACAACTATTTTTAGATGAAAAGAGTAAAATATAACAAATTATTTTATTCATCATTATTATTTTATGAATTTCTTTTGAAGATAGTTGCCTTCTTTTCTCTATAGAAGAAGAGAAATGCATATTGGTCTAACATTGAAGATGAGAAAATTGAAAATTTCTAACCACCTTGAACGTGGACTCTATTGCACTCATGTGATGCTCATCTCTCTCGATACAATCCAACTTTGTTTAAGGGTGCGTTTGTTTTGTTCAGGGGTTTGGCTTAGGATAGGATTTTAGTTAACATTTTTCTTCAGTTGATTGCAAAACCGATAATTATGAGAACAAAACTATATGTTTTATGGGGCATTTGATTTTAAAAGATAGAACATAAATTCACATCATGCCAATAAGCTATAATGAATATTCTTTTTAGTAACGAACCATATGTTTCCCATACAAAGTTTTCTATAAATGTGCGGAATCTGTATTGTAAATCCACCACAACTAACACAAATTTGGGATGTTGAATTTGACAATTCATTCACCGAGAGAACGAGCAGCAATAAATTTGGAATGAATTATGATAATATAAATGTTGAGCCTCATACTAATGAATAAGAACTTGAAGTTGAAGGGACAATTTATTATTAGTGGATAAATAGGCCCAAGCCCGCTTGTGGGTTAGGTCATTAGGGTTTCTATGTATTATAAATATCGATCAATAAAGTATAACACCTAGGGGTTTACATAATATTCTAACATGGTATCGGAGCATGTCTGATCCTCAGACCTAGGTAGCTATGTTGAGCCGCCTCCCCTAGGCCGCCCCGTCAAACCCTAATCATACAAAATAGCCGTTACTTTTCTTGAAGGTACGATCTTATTTTATCTGTTGGTTTGTTTCATAAGATGGAGATTGAGATATTGGGCTTTATGAATTAGATTCTGGATAATGTTAGTGGGAAGATTAGTTTGGATAATGTTATTGAAATTGTTAAAGTTATGGAGGTGCGGTCAATGGCTAGGGAGCTGCAAGGGATTTTTTTGGAGATATTGGGGACCTTGATGAGTGTTGGATGCACGGTGGATGGTAATGACCCCATTGATTTGAAAAAGAAGAATGTTGCTAGTGATGTTTAGATCCTTGTTATTGGTTGATTATCGTCATTTAGTTTTTAATATTGTTTTTTTAATTATTTGGATTCAAAATAATAATAATAATAATAATAAATAAATAAATAACTTAATAGTTTTTTATTGTTTATTTGTTAGTCGATTGTTCATACGGCTTTATTACCAGTCGACTAAAGTTGACCGTTGGTACCAGTCCCTAAAGTCGACCGTTGTACAAATTTGTTACCAGTCGACTTGGCTGACCGTTGGTATCAGTCGACTAAAGTTATGTTTTTATTACGTTCATGTTTTCTTTTTCTTTTCTTTTCTAGCTTGCTACTCCAGTTCGAGCTTTCGCGATTTCGTCGCTCGGACTGCGGGGGAGTATTAGTGGATAAATAGGCCCAAGCCCGCTTGTGGGTTAGGTCATTAGGGTTTCTATGTGTTGGTGCAAACGTTACGACGTTTAATCTATACAGTGTCTTCATGTTTTAATGATGAAAAACATGTAACTTGTAATACATAACGTAAAGTACACAAGTTACTCGTTTACACAAATCATCAATGCATGCACACATCAACATCTCTCGATGGCTCAAGTCTGAATCACTTAAGGTATGTACAAACAATACTTCAAACTTGTTAATTGATCAAAGAAAATATTTTTGTCCTTAAACCTCACATTTTTATAAATGTGACAAAACCCTTTTACAAAAATAAATTATACAAATTATTTTTGTATTTATAAAGAAATGTTTTAATAAGAAAAATAAATTTAAAATTTGAATTTCAAATCCCCAACAACTATTTTTCCCGCCTAAATCAGATAAAATTTCACCAGATAATATTTCACCACTAAGTGACAAAAACTGTCGGGGAGGTCCCTTAAATAGGTGACGGTCCCTTATATATTAGGGACCGTCCAAGGTTTAAGGGACCGTCCCCCGCTCCTCGAGCTGTCTATAAATACTGGTCCATTTTCCACAGAAAAACTTAACCCTCTTTAGCACAAAACTTTCTGGTCTTTCTCAATCCCATCTTTGATCACATTAACTTGCTTGAATCTTGTTTAAATGTGATTCTTTCTTTCTCTCCTTCCTTCCTCCCTCATGTGCAAGAGAAGAACACTTGAAGTCGTCAATAATCGAAGTGTTATAATGTAGTCCACACATACCTAACTTGTGTTACGATTCTCTTCTTCCTCCAAACTCTCTCTTATGTATATTAGTGTATCCGACTTGTCTGTGAGTCGTGATTAGGTGTGTAAGTGTAAATCCGGACAAAGTGTAAGTCCGTGGATGATTGTGTAGATTAGGACGGTGTGTACGTCCGTAGGTGATTTTGTGTAGAATAGGATGGTGTGTACGTCCATGTGTGGACTAGGACGGTGTGTACGTCCGTGTGTGAAGATTAGGACTTAGTGTAGTCCGTGTGTGAAGACTAGGACTTAGTGAAGTCCGTGTGTGAAAACTAGGACCGGGTGAAGGTCCGTGAAGACTTGGATTGGGTGATGATTCAAGTGGACAGGGTGATCGTCCGTGTGGCCACGTCGGCTTGTGTGTAGATTGGTTCTAGCTAGGATTAGGACTCGATATTCCACTTAGTGTCGTTAAATTGGTGTAAGCTTTGGTGTACGGTTTGTTCCGCCATAATGGAGCTTGTTGACTAGTGAAGTAACTCTCGAGTGTGGTACTCGGGGAGTGGAGTAGGACGAAGAGGTACTTCGTGTCGAACCACTATAAATCATCATTTCCGGTTTGCGTTTTCTCTTCCCATCTCTTTACTTTCTATTCTTGCATTTATCTTCACATTTATACTTGCATTACATTTAGGTTTGTGTGGCTTGTTGCGTGTATTGTGATCATGCTTGTGATATTAACTAGTTAACTTAAAAATGCAAAACATATGAAAACTTCATTGCAAATCATAACCTCGCCACTGATGACGGTCCCTTAATTAGGGCGGCGGTCCCAAATATATATGGGACCGTCCGTACATATTGAGGACCGTCCCCAGCACAATCAGAAGTAGCTTAATACTTTTAACCTTGTGTTATGCTTATGTTTATGTGATTAATTGTATACATGTAATTACGTGACATATATATTTGTTATGAGTGACATAACCACTATTTATATTGTGTCACACTTGATCGGGATTTTGATACGAAACATTTAACATTTTAAACAGGAGCGTATTCACCCCCCCCCTCTACGTTTCTACAATTGGTATCAGAGCCACGTCGCTCTAGTTTTCAAAACAATTGGTTTTTAAAATAGAGTACGGTCCACGTATCAAATTTCTCATTAAGAGGGATTAAATATGAAAAGTGTTTAGTTGCTAAACTTGTGCTAAAATGCTTTGTTGCTTAATTCGTACTAGTTTTGTTGGTTAAATGCAATTCGTATACTAGCTTGAAGAAAATGAATTTTTACAGAAAAAATGTGTTTTTGTTTACTGGTGACGGTCCCACATATATGGACGGTCCCTTAAATATTTATGGGACCGTCAGTATTTAAGGGACCTTCACCAGAATGGTGTCAATTTTGAAAATTCATATAAAATCAAACGTAAGTCCGTAGGAGTCGTGCCACCCGCCATTTTAAATATAATTGAGTCCACTTTCATTTAAAAATACTTCCAAATATTGATTCCAAACTTAATTAAGTCATAAACGCAGATTGCTACATACTGGTCAAAACCGTGTGTCATGTCTTAACATAAAACTAGATTTTTGCTCTTTCTCTCAAGTTGGACATTTCTAGTAAATGAATTTTTGAAAAATGGCTCAACATATCGATCTTAATTAATTTTTGAAATGGGGAGGAAAATTCTTTTTGAAACAAAATCAAGCAAGTATACATTGTTGTATCTAACATATAAAATGATTACGAGTATCTTTATGTGTGTAATTGTTATTTCATTGTTCATAGATTACCTTACTTGTTTATGTGTTTTTGATTGCTTGTTTATCTTAAAATATTTTAGTAACTCACTTAGATATGTAGACTAAGTTGATTAATCATGTTTATCGAAAACAATTGTTTTACACAATTATCTCTCCAAAGGTTCAAGTGTTAAAATATGATACCTTAAAATATTTAACACTTAATCAAATCTTCAACATGATTTCTAAAACATTACATGCACTTGTCTTGGTTGCCCATGGGTTGTCTAATCAAGAGAAAAGTTTATAATAATACATTAGCATTTAAGTAAAAAAATGTATTTTTGAACCTTGGATGTATTTGAACACACACAAATTGTTTTAAACATATAGTATTTTACAAGAGTTGTGTTTTGTATAAAAATGGTTGGAAAAATTATTTTCATACTCATGAAATGTCAAAAACTATTCGTAATAATAAATAGTTTTTCACACACAAAAATAAATGACAATCTTGAAATTAACATGTCATTATTATTAACCTCACACATACAAAAAGTATAAAATTTAACAGAGCACATTCCATAAATTTTTATTTATTTTCTTTGTTAAAAAGAGTGGTCGTGAGGGTCAAGGAAGATTTCGAGTAAACATCAATTCATTATTCAAATTATGATTGATATCATTATCGAATCTAATTGACAAGTTTTCGAGTGTGGACATTAAATTGGAAGCATTATTTGTCTAGCTTCAAGATATAACAAAACATATTATCTTAAACCTACATACTCAATCACACTCGATTGTTATAAAAATAATGACGTCCTTCTCAAGACAAAAAGAATATGCATCGGATCATAACTCACACTTGTGTTGATGATGTCATATTGAGTCTTTTTGTCCAATGGTTGTGTTCCAAATATTAAACTAATATGTTTAAAAGATACTTAAAATACAAAACAAAGTAGGATTGAAGATGTAACATTCGGTAATTTTCCAAACCTTTTTACTAGCCAAATATTTTATTTTTGCATCACTTGAGTATTTAAATTTTTCCTGAACTTATTTGAACTTGAGAAATGATATCTTGAGAAACGAGAACATTGTCCCTTTATTGAACCGGCACAACCTAGAAAGCACGAAACGAATCAAATTTGCCAAATAAATTAACTTCGTGAAAGTTATGCGTATTTATACTCGTTTTTACTAGAAAATTATTTCGAGAACAATGGCGCAAGTTTCATTTTTCGAGTCCGTTTAGTACGTCAAATGGGTCCCGCGATAAATATTACCAAAGTTTACCCCACTTGACACTTTACCCCTTCCGCCCAACAATTACCCCGCGCCCCCTATTTTTGTTTGTCTAAGTTTAGCCCCTCCCAAATTAATAAAACCTCTCATTCTCTCTCTCTCCTCTCATAACTCACTCACACACCTCACTCTTTCTCTCTCAACACCACACCGGCCGACCACCACCGCCGCCGGCCAACCAACACCGTCGCCGGAAAATTTTCCGAATAACCTCCAAATTTCACCAAAACGTAGATCTAGCCACCCTCTATATTTCTGTAACTTTTGAGCTCACGTAGAGCTCATTTGGTACCACCACCGTAAGACCGCCGCCGCCATAGTCCACCACCACCATCACACCGCACCTTCCACGCCACCTCCTCTCTTCGTTTTGGTAACACACGCGCCCTATTTCTTTCTTTTTCACCACTTTTTATCAAACCCTAATTTCTATATTTTTATAAAACCGAATATTATTTAATAAACCTTTATAAAACCGTTTTGTTGATACCAGTTATGCACTTGATCGAATCCTTTAGCTTGTAAAGGTTTAGCTATGCTAGATAAATCTAACACAACTAGGTATAGAAACTGTTTTGGAATATATTAAAGTTTATGCAGAATCTAAAATTTAATCTTAAGAAGAACTTAATATCAAACAAAACACTTCAATATTATTAATAATACGAATACTCAAAAGTATTAGGGTTTACAACCTTGAAGTTTTCTAAAGAATCGTCTCAATCTATATGCCCTAGGACCTCCTTTTATAGACTAAGGAGTCCTAGTCGGCTTACAATTACTTGCTATACAAGATAAATCTTTAAAGAATCTTTTCTATATTTATCTAACCGACTATACAAGTTTATCTCATAAGCAGTACAAACTAAACACTCTAGCAGTTGTATCTCTAACTCTAGCAGCTTTAACTCTTCAGCAGTAGTAAGTTAATACTAGCAGTACTAACTTTTCTTCTAGCAGCACTAACTACTTAGAGTATTTTTCTTCAAGTTTAGTAGCAGTTGTAACTCTGATAGCAGTTGTAACTCTTAACTGGCAGCAGTAACATTTAGTTTAGCAGTAGTAACCACGTAGTGTATTTTATTGAACATCATTAGCAACACTAGCATTAGTAAAATACACAATCAGTTGTAATCTTTTGTAATTAGCAGCAGTAATGACTTAGAGTCTTTCTTGTGTAAACCATTAGCAGTCTTAACCATGCAAGTAGCAGTAACTCTAAAACCCAACAATCCTCCCCTAAACTTGATATTTTCTCCTAAAATCGTCAAGTTTCAATCATTGCTTAAACAAACACTAGGAGGATGCTTCCAAACAATTAATTCTATTTCTTGTCCTTGGGTGCTAGAATCTTTTCCATCTTTTTGAGCAGTTGGTATGCTGTTTCATCATAAGGATACTGAAGTTGGAGTCTTCTATTTCCATGTAGCATCTGATGTACAATAGCCTTATGATATTGTAAAGGATAATCCTTTTCTACAAGCATGTAAATTGTCATACCATGTACATCCAAAGCATGAACTCCACAAGACTGAAAATTTTTCCACCGTAGAACTGTGTTTTGCTTTAGAGTTCTCCATTCCTCATCCTCATGATGTGGTTCAAACATCACTTTCAAATATCTCCATATGACTCTATCATAAATTTGTTCTGGCCTTTTATAACCAAACTTTTCTTTATACAGCTTCCATAGAGTCACCATATCTTCTCTATCAAAATGATGAACCATCTGTAGAAAACTAACATACCTCACAGATTTTCCATCAGCCCTCTTGATATCCCAATATGTTGTCTTACCATGTATTCCTGAAGTAGAAGCAATAATTAGAAGTTTGACATTTAGAGGAACTGCATCCATGACTTCTCCTTCATTGACTAATGCAAGTTCTGTATGAGCTTGCATTTGTACTTTATTACTTTCCTTTTCTACATCAGCTTTCTTTTCATTTGTACCCTGCTCTTGCTCTGCCTTATGCTCTATTTCTGCCTGCACTTTTTGTTCAGATTTTTTATTTTTACTACTCTTCTTAACTAACTTTTCTCCTGCTCTTTTAAAACTAGAGCTTTCTTCTTTCTTTCAGCACTACCCTCCACCACTTCAGTATTCATAGGCACAAAGCTGCTTATCTCTCTTTTTGCAGATTCATAGAGCTCTTGAATCTTTCTATCATCAAAGTGAGCTAGAACATTGAGCTTCCATCCCTTCATGTTCTTCAGATAAGCACACATAAACTTTCTTCTTTGAGCTTTGGTGGGTGGTTTATTCATTTTAGCCTTTAATCTTTCTGCAGCATAAAATTTTTTCTTTTGTTCAAAGAACTCTTTTAGCAACCTAGCCCTTTCATCAATTGTATACTGATCTTGCTCTTCATGTTGAAGTTTCTGAGCAAGTTCTCAATCAGCATCACATTGGGCTCTTTCATCATCCCATTCATTAATCAGTGCTAATCTTTGAGCTTCTTTGTCAGCTGCAAGTCTTCTTTGTTCTTCAATAATTTTATTCTCCTCTTCAAACTCTGCAGCTAATTTTTCTGCAACCTCAGCATCAAGTGGCATTTGTTTTGCTTTTGAAAGTGGTTCCTCCACGTACAGGCTCTTGAATAAGTATAGCTTTGCCTTTGCCTTTGCCTTTGTCTTGTGGAGGTGGTTGTGTAGCTTTTGGTGTAGAAGATGGCTCTCCTATAACAACACCTTTGACTGATGGTTTGGATGTCTTCAATTCTATCATTACATGAGCCAAAATGCTTTCATCATCCATAACCTCAGCAGTAGAAACTTGTTGTTCAGCAGTAGAAACGGTTTCTTTATCAGCAGTAGTAACTTCTGGTGTAGCAGTAGAAACTTTTGCACTAGCAGCAGTAATTTGCTTACTAGCAGCACTAACATCTTTACCAGCAGCACTATCTACCTTAGCAACAGTATCCAACACCACTTCATTTCCTTGAGTATCAGCCACCACGTACTCATTTTCATCACTCTCTGCACCAACTCCAGCACCCTCATTATCCTTAGCCTCCCTTGAACCTTGTCTTTCATTCCTCCCCTTTGTGGGAGCATCCTTCCCCAAACTAATAGCCTCAGAAGAACTAATCCTTTGAGTTGTGCCCACTTTATGTACTCTTTTAAGTTTTGGAGCTCTTGACCTTTTGATACCTTCTAAGAATCTAACCTTTCTCTTCAAAGCTTTGATTTCACCACCCTGAGAAGCAGTCAGTTGTTGTAGGTCAAGAACTTGTGCAGACAGTGTGGTACAAGTTGCCATCAATTCCTTAATTAGTTCAATTTTATCCTCACCACTTCGACTTGTGTTACCTAGCCCGAGAGGTGGATCACTGGAAGTGTTAAGCTCAGCCTCAACCCTAGGTTGAGCATCAGAACCCCCAATTTTAGCCATTTGACTGGGTCCTTCACCTGAATCAGTTCCATGGGAACCAGACTCATTAGAAGTTGTTTTGGTTTGGGTCTTATTGATGGTACCACTGGCCTGTGCTGCTTCTAAGCTAGACACAGTAGTGGCAGCCCTTACCAACTTGTTATTCTCCACACCAATGACAGCCTCATTTGCAACAATGTGAGTAGAACCAATAGCCTGAGGTAGCTCAGTGTTCTGTAAATGAGTCCTACGTTTGAGGTTGTTGTGATGATGATTCCAAAAGTGTGGGTGTGTGATGGGTAACAACTGGGATTGCTGAACCTTCACCCTGAGTTTGTCTAGCAAGTTCCAACATTGTAGGAAACAAGGGTGTAACTGTACTTGAAAAATCTTTTTCATCCCTCCTCATGTTAGTAAAAACCTTTTTAGTAAGAGAGGGAGTGGGATAAAATCGTTTATGACTTTTCTTATTAACAAACTGATTGTCCAAAAAGAGTTGTAAAAACCTTGGATAGATAAAATATTTGCTTGAAGAACTATCCAAGTTCTTAACCATACTATCAAAAATTAATTTAGAAAAATTAAATATTTTATCATTATCAGCCAAACAAATTATAGCAGATGCCATATTGCTACTTAATTCATTCTAACCAATGGTCTTTGGACTAAGACACACTAAGACAGTATGGATTAAGAATTTCCACTGATGAGAGAAGTTTCCTTTGAAAAATTTTAAAGCATCTTTTTTCCTCTCATATCTAATCAGTGAAAGTTTTTCAAAAATTGTAGCATTAGGAAGATTCTCAATTCCATTAGCATCTCCTAGAAGAAGATCTCTTCTAATAGATGCTTCAGTAATGAGTATCTTCTACCCATCTACAAGGGCATGAATTTGTACTTCCCCATTATGAATTTTGACCTTAGGAGACGACCAAAACTGTATAATGTTGGAAATATATATAGTAGGTTTTACTGTTAAAGGAAACCTTATATAGCTTGCATTAAGAAAATCAATGATTTCAGTAAAATCTACAAACTCGTTAGGTTTTTTCTAAAAATGAAACATTATTGTGTGGTTCAGTAAAAGTTAAGTGCGACATGATGATTTGATTTGGGGATTTTTCGATTTGATGATAAAAACTGAATTAGTGTTTCAATGAGAGTGAATTATGTGCGCGTGAAACTGATTATGTGAATCAATTGGGGATTTATACCCTTAAGTGAAAAGTTACATAACTATACCCTGCACTCTAAAACCTAGCAGCACTAAGTTTATGCTTAGCAGCACTAACTTTTAACCAAAAAAAAATAATAATAAATAAATAAAATAAAATAAAATAAATTCCCAGCAGTATTTTTCCCAATAGTCTTTAAAAACAATACTTCACTCAGATATTTTGAAGGGATTAAGTGTAAAGGAAGACACTTAACCATTTTTCGGTTGCATTTAACCTCTGGTTGTGTGAGAACCATTGATGTCAGTATAAATACTGCCTGTGATCAGATAGACTCATTAAAAGAGCCTTCTTGACAGGGGTTTCCAGGTCGTGGCAGGTGTTGCCTCTATCAAATGATATAATGGTATAGAGTGAGTTAGCTCAATTACTATCTGACTAATTATGACCATCAATTCATGTTCAAAATAGATTGATTTCAAGAAAAGACTTTAAAGAACTTCCTAACTCAGGTGTAAACCTTTGTCAAGAGATTCCCGAATCCATTCTATCATTAATCAGATGCACCATAGCAAACAAATCACCACTTTGCTTCTCACACACCATCAACACCAATCATATTGCTTGCTTAACCTGCAAATGTTAGTCCAAAACCAAGAAAAATACAAGCAATAACACTTTACATCATCTAATTATACTCAGCAGTTGTTCAGAAAAACTAGCAGCATTAACTAGCAGTATTAACACAACAGTTTTAAGTACACTAGCAACATTAAGTATACTTAGCAGCACAAACTATTTATTGACCTAATAACAGTACTAATCCTTTCAAAACTTTACAAAAACACAAAGAGATAAGAATTTTCAAAGATTTATCATTCCAATACTGACAACCAAAAATTGAAATCTACCCACATCAAAAGCTTTTGTGAGCAAATCTGCAACATTATGATCAGTATGAATTTTAACAATTTGAATTAACTTCTTTTCATAACAATCTCTTACAAAATGATGTCTTATCTCAATATGTTTTGTTTTTGAGTGATAAACAGGATTTCTTATAATGCACATATTACTGCTATTATCAATATATATTTTAGTATGCATAAAATTGTACCCATAATCCAGAATTGATTCTGAATCTAGAGCACTTGTCTACAGCAACTTGAAGCAGCCACATACTCAGCTTCTGTTGTGGAATTAGCAACCACTGTTTGTTTCTTACACTGCCATGAAATCAACCAACATCCCAAAAACTGACAACCTCCTGTTCATGATTTTTTATCCAAGCTAGCTCCAGCATAGTCACTATCAGTATATGCAACCAAGTCAAAAGGTGAATCTTTTGGATACCAAAGGCCTAATTTGGGTTGACCTTTCAAATATCTAAAAATTCTCTTCACAGCATTAAGATGTGAAACTTTTGGTGTGACTTGATATCTTGCACAGGCACACACTGCAAACATAATGTCAGGTCTTGAAGCTGTAAGATACATAAATGAGCCAATAATTGATCTATATAAATGAACATCAATTTCTTCACCATCTTCATCTTTGAGCAGTGGCTTGGAAGTTTCCATAATTGTCTTTGCAGGCTTCACATCAGTAAACCCAAACTTCTTCAAAATTTCAGTCACATACTTATCTTGACTGATAAATATGCCATCCTCCTTTTGCTTAACTTGTAACCCTAAGAAAAATGTAAGCTCACCCATTGAACTCATCTGAAACCTTTCATGCATTAGCTTTTCAAATTCAACACATAAAACCTTGTTTGTTGATCCAAAGATAATATCATCAACATAAACTTGAACTAGTAAGATATCAACTTTGTGCCTTCTGATAAACAAAGTTTTATCAATCTTCCCTCTACAAAAACCATTATCCAACAAGTATGTTGACAATGTGTCATACCAAGCTCTAGGAGCTTGATGTAAACCATATAGTGCCTTCTCCACCTTGTAAACCTTGTCAGGAAAATTAGGATCTTCAAAACCAGGTGGTTGTGAGACATAAACTTCTTCTTCAATAGTCCTATACAGAAAAGCACTTTTCACATCTATTTTATACACTACAAAGTCTTTGTATGAAGCATAAGCCAAGAATAATCTTATAGCTTCAATTCTTGGAACTGGAGCAAATACTTCATCATAATAAATACCTTCTTCTTGAGTGTATCCTTGAGCTACTAACCTTGCCTTGTTTTTAATCACAATGCCTCTTGCATCCTTTTTGCATTTGAAAACCCACTTTGTATCAATTGCCCTCTTCCCATTAGGCAAATCTACTAGAGTCCAAACTTCTTGAAGCTTGAATTGTATAAGCTCTTCTTGCATAGCTACCACCCAGCTTGGATCCTGTAATGCTTTATGAGCATTCTTGGGTTCTATTTGTGATAGAAAACAAGCAAACAAACAGTTTTGAAGGTCTTTGTGACTGTTTCTTTGATGAAGGGATCTTGCCAAGAAACCTTGTTCCTTCAAATTCTTTATCATGCTTCTTGTTTGAACAGCAAAGTTAGGCTCTCCAATGATTTGTTCCTTAGGATGATTCTTGTGAATTCTTGTAGTTGGAATAGAACTGACAGGAACTACATCTTCCATATTGGTTAAGTCAGCCTCTGTACCAAGTACATGATCATCAGTATCAGGATATATTTCTTCTAATGAAGGCATGTTTGGATCATCTGGATAGTCATCATCATCAAAAGATATGCCTTTCTTGTCAGCAATGTTAACACTTGGCTTAGCAGTATTAACAGAGTTAGTAATGCCAGTGTTATTTTATTCATTGGCAATATTAACACTTGGCTTAGCAGTATTACCAGAGTTAGTACTGCTAGTGTTAATTTCTTCATTAGCAATATTATCTTATACATCATCCTTTTCTTGTTCATCGGTCTGCTTTTCTTTATTAATCACTTTATCATCATCAGAAGATTTTACACCATCTTCTTTATTATCTTTTAGATCTTCCGCAAGATCATCTTCTTGTGAACTCTTTGACTCTTGGGTTGAGAAAGGTGGATCAGCAGTCCAAATAGGCAGCAAAATATAATCTTTGCCAGGTCTTGTCTCCTTACCAGCTTGACCGGCATCATTACTTGCTTTTTTACCTGCAAAATTATTAGACTTTGTACCTGCAACAACTTGCTTATAATTCATAGTCTTGAATAGTGAATCAATATCAAACAGCTAGTTTGGTCCACTCCCTGCAGCATTAGGTGTACTCTCACTAAACCTAACATAAAAGTTCTCTTCTACTTTCCTGGTCCTACTATTGAACACTCTAAAAGCTTTGCTATTTATTAAGTATCCAACAAAGAAACCTTCATTAGCCTTGCCATCAAACTTGCCTAAGTGATCTACGGTATTCAAGATAGTAACAGGACACCCAAATGGTCTTCAGAAATCTAGCAATGGTTTTCTACCATGTAAAAGTTCATAAGGGGTCTTGTTGTGAGGCTTAACTACTTTACTTCTATTATGCACATAGCAAGCAGTATTAACTGCTTCAGGCCAAAAAGTAGTAGGTAATTTAGAATCAACTAACATTGTTCTAGCAGCCTCAATAAGTGTCCTATTCTTCCTCTCAGCAACTCCATTTTGTTGAGGAGTTCTAGCTACACTATACTGTCTCTCAATACTTTTCAACTCACAAAACTAGTTCATATCCCTATTCTTAAACTCAGTTCCATTGTCACATCTTATCACTTTAACCTTATGATTTACAAGATTTTTGACCCTGGTTATAAAAGCCTTAAGGATTCCACTGGTTTCATCCTTAGTTGCTAGAAAGAAAACCCAAGTAAACCTACAATAATCATCTGTGACAACTAGGCAATACATCTTTTTCATTAAACTTTTTACAAATTTTGGTCCAAACAAATCCATGTGCAACATATGTAAAGGCTGACATATAGAGTTCACTGCTTTGGTCTTACAAGAAGCTCAGTGTTGTTTTCCCTTCTGACAAGCAACACAGATTTCAGTATTTTCAAAAACTTTTGAAGGTAAACCTCTTACAAGGTTTCCCTTAACCAATTTATTCATTGTTTTGAAATTTAAATGTCCAAGCCTTCTATGCCAAAGCTTAGATGCATCAGATGTGGCCTTTGCAAAGAGACAAGTCAAACCTCATTTGGGAACCATATTCTTTAAATCAACGCTGTATATGTTGTCTGTTCTAGGAACTTTAAGTAAAACATGACTTTCATCAGTCAACGTAAAGTTAGGAGATAAGACAAAGCATTCAGTGTCAGTAAAAGAACACTATTCTTTTTGTCACACATTTGTGAAACATTAAAGAGATTAAACTTAAGCTCTTTTACAAAGTACACATTATCAAAATCTTATTTACCAGTTTTTATTGTACCTTTGCCTATTGTTAGGAAATATTAGAATACTATTTTATTTTCATTCATGCTGTTAGTTATAGCGGTTCCTGCTGGCAGGTATGTAGTTCCTGCTGGTGTTGGTTCCTGCTGGTAGTGCAGGTTGTTCCTGCTGTTAGTTGTCATTGCTGCGGGTAATCCGTATGTTTAGAAAGTTTGTTAGAGTTATTTTAGGAAGAGATAGTGTGTATCTATTTACACGTTTTCTTAGTGATGCAGCATTAGGGTTTCTTGTAGTATAAAAGAAACATGCGGCATTGAGTTTTGTAAGCCTTTAAACGAATTCTTAATATCTTTAGTAAATAAAAGATCCATAGAGGATCAACGTTTTATAGTTTGTTTTCTTCTTAACTCTTGTGTTTAGATTCCGCCTAAGCATAAGTTTCATTCATAGAGATTCTCTTAGGCTGTTTGTGATTACATAGACAGTCTACCAAGCTCAAAGATCTATCAGGAAGGCACGATCCAACACCTGTGATTTTCCCTCCTTTGGGATTACTCCCAAAAGCTACATATCCTCCATCAATTGCTTCAAAATCTTCAAGATAGGACGTGTTTTCAGTCATGTGCCTTGAGCATCCACTGTCAAATACTCCTTTATCTTCTAATTCCACCTGTGGATTGCCCTGCACATAAAGTAAGAAAATCAGTTCATTTTGGGGACCCAAGCTAATACTGACTTGGATCTGCCTTGTGCATCAACATAATCATACCTCTTTAAAACTATGGATGCACTGCTGTTTCTGGAAACATGATTTAAAACTATAACTTTTGGTTTCCAGACCCAACAAGCTGAGGCCTTAACAGCATAAAATTGATTTCCCAAAATAGTATCAGTTATTGCTTTTGGCTTAGCAGTAGAAACTATTGCTTTTGCCTTAGCAGCACTAATTGCTGTATTCTTTTGAATGGGCCTTTTTACAGTTGAATGTACTTTATTTGAAAACTTTGTCAATTGTTTAACACCATTCACTTTTCTTTTTGAGTTAGCAGTACTAATTGATCTAGCAGTATTAGTTACTACTGCTGGTTTAGAAACATTTTGCTTGGCAGTATTAACTGATACTAAACCATATCTCATTTGTACTGCTGTTGGAACCATGTTTCTTTTAGCATGTGGGTGAGTATTTTTAGAAAAACTTTGATGATTCACCTTCCTAGCATAGTTCCAAACAGGCTTTTGATAGTAAAAACAATTTTCCCTTAAATGCTCAAAACTACCATAGTGATAACAAGCCTTGTTAAACATCACAAAGTCACTGCCTAATCTTTGTGACATCATGTTATTCCAATTCCTCTTTTTACATCTAGGCCTGTTAGTGTACTCCCTAGGTTGCTCAGTGAAATCAACAGTTTTCCTAGACACCTTATCATCAAAACTAGGTTTGACAAACTTATCTTGTTCAACACTAGGTTTAACTGTTATACTTTCAACCTTAGGTTTAGTCTTCACCTGTTCCTCATCATCATCAGACACCCAATCTTCAATGATAGGTGCATCAAAATATGTCTTTTCATCCTTAGGTTTCTCCTCATTAGACTTACTATTTTCTCCTAAAGGCTTAGCATTAGACTCAACTAAACAAGACAATTCAGGTATAGGAGGTACATACTTTCCTGTTATTGAAGGAGGAACTTCATTATAACCTATACCACTACCTCTCCTCATAAGTTGACACTTTATTGTCTTATTTACACTTTCAGGTGCAAATTCAAGCTTATTTACCTTAACTTGATGTTTTTCTTTTTCCTGATAAGCTGCATCTTTTTCTTTTTGAGCCTTATCTAACTTTTTAGTAAGTCCTATAATAACATTCTCTTTAACATAAAGCTTACCTTCAAGAACATTAACTTTCTCTACATACTCTGACTCATTCTGTTTAAAAAATTCAAGTCTTTCCTCAATAGATTTTAAGCCTACTTTATAGCCTAAATTATCTAACTTTAACATCTTTACTTCTTATATTAATTTTTCATTTCTAGACTTAAGTTCCTCAATAGTATCTAAACAAGATTTATAAGAACAACCGGAATCATTAGATACCTCAGAATCAAAACTTGATGAAGAAGAGTAAGCCATAAGTGCAAAGTTTGATCTTTCAGCTGCTTGGTCACTCCAATCATATCCTCCTAAACCATCACAAGACACCAGAGCTGTAGAAGTCTTAGGTTCCTCAGACATAGCTTTCCTTGAGTTCTCTCCATTCTTGTAGTCTTGGCTCCTTGGTGCCCTGCATTCTCTTGCAAAATGTCCCTTCCTATGACAGTTGTAGCATTCAATCTTGGATTTATCAAAACTCATGTTATCCTGCCCATTGACCTTGAGGTTTCTTCCAGTCTTCTTCAAAAATCTCCTTGACCTCAATGTCAACATTTCCATCTGCCACTTCAAGTCCATCTCTTCAAGATCATCTAGATGAATTTGTTCCAAATCTTCATGCATAATCTGAGGACTAGTAGATTGACCAGCTAAGAAAGCATAGATAACAGCATCACTCAAGTTATCAAGGGTTGTAGACCCAGCAGCATTAACTTGTGTGCTAGCAGTACTAACTCCATGAGCAGTATTAACTGCTTCATTAGTACTGCCAGAACTGTTATTGGAAGAGGACACAAAAGCTAAGTTTTATGTGCTTGAGGATGAGCTAGATGACCCTTCGACTTCAGGTTCATAAACTTTAAGATTGTTATACAGATCATCTAAATTCATTGTATCAAGATCAGCCTTGTTTCTCCATACCACAGTATGTGTATTCCACTTAGGTGACAAGCTTCTCAAAAACTTTTGATTTATATCTTTTTGAGGAATTGAGACTTCCATAAGTGCTAGTTGACTAATAAGTTTCTGAAGTCTGTCAAAAGTCTGATCAAGATTCTTAGAACTTGGAGCAACAAAATTCTCATATTGTTGCTTCAAAAGGTTCTTCCTGGCCTTTCTTGGTAGCAGCATTCCCTCCAAACCTTTTCTCAATTGCTTCTAACAACAATTTAGCATCCTGATGTGATTGAAAGTCAACTGATGGTCATTTGAAATGCCCATCATGAGATTGATTCTTGCCTTTACTTCCAGTCTTCTTTGTGCCTTGTCTTCAGTAGTTTTAATAGGCAAGGTAACTTGTTCACCATCAGCAGAGGTTTCTATTTTAGGTAAAGAATTGCCAGTCTCTATGTACTTCCACATAGAATAATCAACCATCTGAATATACTGCTCTATTCTCATTCTCCATAGCTCATACTCTCCAGACTTGAGCATTAGCACCTTAGATGGAGTAATCATGTGTGTAGATTCTGACTCCATGTCTTCAGTAAGATGAGTTTAAACAGGTTCTTCTTGATTCACATCTTCTAGATCACAAGCTCTGATACCACTTGTTGATCCCAGTTATGCACTTGATCGAATCCTTTAGCTTGTAGAGGTTTAGCTATGCTAGATAAATCTAACACAACTAGGTATAGAAACTGTCTTGGAATATATTAAAGTTTATGCAGAACATAAACTTTAATCTTAAGAAGAACTTAATATCAAACAAAACACTTCAATATTATTAATAATACGAATACTAAAAAGTATTAGGGTTTACAACCTTGAAGTTTTCTAAAGAATCGTCTCAATCTCTATGCCCTAGGACCTCCTTTTATAGACCATGGAGTCCTAGTCGGCTTACAATTACTTGCTATACAAGATAAATCTTTAAAGAATTTTTTCTATATTTATCTAACCAACTATACAAGTTTATCTCATAAGCAGTACAAACTAAACACTCTAGCAGTTGTATCTCTAACTCTAGCAGCTTTAACTCTTCAACAGTAGTAAGTTAATACTAGCAGTACTAACTTTTCTCCTAGCAGCACTAACTACTTAGAGTATTTTTCTTCAAGTTCAATAGCAATTGTAACTCTGATAGCAGTTGTAACTCTGAACTGGCAGAAGTAACATTTAGTCTAGTAGTAGTAACCACTTAGTGTATTTTCTTGAACATCATCAGCAACACTAGCAGTAGTAAAATACACAAGCAGTTGTAATCTTTTGTAACTAGCAGCAGTAATGACTTAGAGTATTTCTTGTGTAAACCATTAGCAGTCTTAACCATGCAAGCAGCAGTAACTCCAAAACCCAACACTTTTGTTATTAATCAAAACCGTGTGGATCTAAAGTGTTTTGCCGTGAAACCCTCGAACTAAGTCCGAGTTGGGTGACTCACCGAGTCAACTCGAGTTGACTCGAGGTGAGTTGATTATTTTTATTTTATTTCTTCATTTTCTAACTTGTTGATATTTTGTACCTTGGATTTGGAGTTGGATTGTTTTTGGTTTAGTTTGGTCTCTGTCGTGGGCTACGGCTCATGGTGATTTGAGCCATGACTCATGGTGAGTCACGGCGTGGGCTTATGATTAGTTTGGTTAGTTTGTGAGTGGTATTGGAGTTGGATTTGGATTTGTTTGTCTTTAGGTTCGGATATGTTGTCGCGTAGGCCGAAGGGTGCAAGACTCAAATCGAGTCAAGCTGTGACTCAAGGTGAGTCACGGCATAAGGAGTATTATTTTGACTTGTGCTTGGGTTGGTTTTCATTTGGTTAAATCGAAGCCGAGAGCCCCATGGCTCGACGAGGGAGTGAGCCGTGACTCGTGGTGAGTCACGGCATAGGTTTAGAAATAGATTTGTTGTTTATGTTTGTTTGGATTTGGTTTTAGATTTGGTTGAGTTGAATTTATCTGAGAACCACTTAGGTTCGGATAGAGTCAAACCGTGACTCGAGGTGAGTCACGGAAAGTGTCGAGTTATGTAGTTTAGTCGCGAGTCATTTTATATAAGTTTTGTCACTTATTTTATTTTCCGCTACTTGTTATTATTTGTTTATCGATATGGTGTTTCGGATAATATTTGACGATTTGGGATATGATTTGCACTTGGCCTTGGATATATATTGAATAACCTTTTCTTGGATTTAGAATTGGACGATATTGGATTTACGATATTAGTCGATGGACCTTGTAAACAATTATGGTACTTGAGACGGAAGAGTATGTCTGACTGATAAGAGTTTGACATATTTGGACCAAAAGATACACAAAATGGTCGATAAACTTGACAACTAATATATACGCGAATGATAGTGTCCAATTATATATATATAACTTGTAAATGTGACGATAAAACTGATATTATTCAAGAGTCGTAACGACTCGGAAATGTTTTATAAACGGATGCATTATGTCCAAATTTCGATAAAATCTTTTATAACTTAATCATTTATGATTACTTAATGTCCAAAAACCTTTTCAAAACTTGTACATTTTCTTCCTAAATCGTGACGATATAACAACTATTTGGGAATTGGGTAAAATACCGAAACTACCTATTGATGTTTTTCTTTCTTGTTTAATTGTTTCACTTTCTCTTTCTTATTATTATTTCTTCTTTCTTTTCTATATTCTTTCTCTCTTTCCTTTTATCTTTTCTTAAGTGTTCGTTTGTGTTCGCCAATTTTTATTATTTTCTTTTTTTAACTATCCACACGAGTCTTAAACGTTTATTTTCTTTCAAACGCCATTGAAACTAAACTATTTTCATTTCAAATACGAGTATTGCTTTATAAATTGTTTCGAGGATTATTTCTAAGACATTTCGTTTAATTGTTAGGTTGTGTTGAGGCTCAATTGTCGTGCTATACCATCTGATTAATTGTGATATCTCGCTTCTCTATTACTAAGGTGTGACTCGTAGCCCCACTTTTACTTTTAAATTGTTTATAAACCCATAGGGGAGATACATGTTATTTACTTATTTTTATGAGCACAATTATTTATTGGTATGCTATTCCTGACTGAAATGATAATGCTAAGTACCGTCATTGCCAAAAGCAAGTCCCTCGATCATGAACCATTAATCACTTGCGAGTGAGCGCGATTATAGTTTATAGGCCTATTGGAATTGACCATCCCGCCATGTTGACTAAGGTCGGTCCGCATGTGATGTATTATATTCGATTTTCACTAGGTATCTGAAAAAGTACCTAGCTTTGGGGGCAACTATTATATTATGAAATTCCGCGGTTACTGTCGAATTATGCTAAGGTTATTGGTACCGGTTAACGCTTTGTGTGTCATGAGCTTAGCAAAATTATTTGACGCTTACCCGATATCTTTATTTGTTACTTATATCTTCCAGACTTAAAATCTTGTGCTCAATTGCTTTATTTATTAAACCTATGGATTACACTCAACCTTTGTGTTGACTTTTTAGCATGTTTTATCTCAGGTAATTGATGCATACTTGTGGGCACTGGGAGTGACTGAAGACTTTTGATGGCTATCTTTGGCTTTTACTATCTATCTTTACTATCTTTTACTATTTTATCATTCGAAAAACCTTTTGAACTATGTCTTTTATTTTCGCTGCAAACTATGTTTTATTTCCGCTGCAACTTATGTTTGAGAGTCTTTTAAACACTAAATGTTTAATTTTGTATTCGAATGATATGTTTTTGCTAAAACGTCTCGTTATGAGATCGTTTTCTATGGATGTGACTGTCTTACCCCTCACGTAGCACCCCAAGCTCCGTTCCGCTGCCATATTCCGTTTTGGGGGTGTTACAGAATGGTATCAGAGCCACTGTTTATAGAGAACGAGGTCATACTCGACTATAAACATTTTTGTGTGTGTCAAAACATTTTTGAAATCGATAGCCATTAGCCCTTCGTTCCACTTCGCTCTTTAATTGCTTTACTTAAACTTTTATGTGTGCATGCTTTTGCACTATTATATGCTTAGATTTTCCGCTGCTATCTTAGTTCATATAAAAACTATTTTTATATAAAAAAAATTGGCTAGAATTTTTATACTTTTCGATACTCCTTGTAGAGTATTATGTCTACATCTGTCCCTACCGGTCAGTTTTCAATTGCACCCATTGATCACCCACTTGCACCACCGAGTCCAGAGGAGGAACCACACCCCGTTGATGATGATGAAATTGAGGTTGATGATGAGATGGATGATGATGAGGAGATGGATTATGATAACGATGATGACGATGAGGAGGAGCCGAAGGACCTCCCTATACTACTTTCACCAGCAGTGTCAGACATTACTTATGAGTCAGATACTTCAGATGCATTGGGTCATGCACTTACCACAGAGGTGACGTCTACGTTTGAGATTGGTGAGTCTTCGACTGCACATTGAGTTTCCCCTACAGAGCTCAGGGCCGACCTGAGTCGTTTGAGGTAGGATATCTCTTGGTTCCAGGGTTGTTATATGTCGATGTCTAGGCGATTGTGTACGCGAAAGTCTGATGTTTTAGAGTTGAGGAAGGAGATTAAGGGAGATAGGTGTAACACCCCCAATTTCGTAATACGCATCAGAATTCAAACTGGGTGTTACTCGACGGCACAACAGTTATAATAATAGAAAACGATCTCTAATTGAGTCGTTTTAAAAGATTTATCAATCGAATATCAGAGTTTACAAAATGAGGTCCCAGTAGTTTAACGGTTTACATAAATAAGTTTCGAATGATAATTAGATTTTAGCCTTCTATCAGTATCCATGCCCCTCCACACCATCCTGTTCATTATGGACCTGAGATAAACATGCTAAAAGTGTCAACACAGAGGTTGGTGAGTTCATAGAGTTTATAAGTAAAACAGTTGATTTCAGTAGTTAAAGGTTGAGTGAATCCATAGTGTTTGTATGCAAATCAGTTGAACACAAGTTTCAAGTTTAATAGACAGTGGGCCCCGTTGTTGCACCCATAAATTCAGCAGTGGTAGTACCGTATCATTACAGTACCATATTATTGCTCTAAGTCTCATGAACTCAAACGTTAACGTGTGTGATATCATAAAAATGATATAAATTACTGACATCATAAGGATGATGTAAGTAACAATGCCCTCGGGTAGGAGCTTACCAACTTCCTATTGTTTTCTCAAATAAAGTGCATTTGGCTATCAATCCGGCTAGCACAAAGGCTATCTATCCGGCTAACACAAATGGGCTGTCAACCTCCAATAGATCTATTCACTATATTCGTGTTCACTCGCAAGTGATTAATGGTTCATGATATGAGGGACTTTTAGTGGCAATAGTGGGTCTTAGGCAATAACAATCAAGATAGCATACAGAGACTACTTATATTCAGCATGTAATAAGTTTCAGTAAACAAATAGTGTGTTTCATAATTCGAGTAGAATGTTTATGAATAACGAACAAGATTTGTAAGTAAAACGAGCATGTATCTCCCTCAAAGAGTTCAAAATAAGAAAAGGAGGGGCTATGACTCACCTCGGTAATACAGTAGTCTGGTTGGAAAACTAATCAAGTTTTGAGAATAAACTGCTCCAACATGCGACCTAAGTGGATATGTCAAGTCTTAGTATGTTTGTTTATGTCCAAGACTTTATTAAATAAAGTGTAGTGTTTGATTTGTCGTGTTACAACCCTCAAGGGTGTTTGTTTTCTGCTGTCACAGCCCACCCAAAAGGGTGTTTGTTTGCTGAATCGCAGCCCCAACAGGGGGGCATTTATTTGCTGCAATACAGCCCCAAAAAGGGTGCGTTTGTCTGTTTATTTTCTGCACAAAAGGGTGCATTTGGTTGTTGATTTTTCTGCACAAAGGGTGCATTTTGTTTGCCTAGTTTCTGCACAAATATGGGCGTTTGTTTGCTACAATGCAGCCCCAATAGGGGGTGTTGGGTTCCACATATTTTCAGCCCATCGGGGGCGTTTATTTCTGCTTAGTTTCAGCTCATTAGGGGCGGTTAGATCTGCTTATTTCAGCCCTCGAAAGGGGGTGTTCTTGGTTCAGTTTAAAATGCAAAACAACATAGGGTAAAAATGTTTGAACCTGTATTTGTATCTATGTTTGTGTAAGTGTTTGATTTGTTGTTGGACCGAAGCCCATAAGGACGCATTTGGTTTGGGGCCGAAGCCCATTGCCTTGTGTTTAAAATTTGATAAAACTATTTTCATTACATGTTTAATTCATAAATGTTCAAATATCGGGCTAGCATATTTAATTTTGTCGACTTAAGAGTTAATTTCGAATTACATATTTGAATTGGACTAAAATTATCGAAACAGGAACATAAATTTTAGACTATTAACAAACTTATCGAACTTAATAAATTAGACTTAGTATGTAATAGTTATCTCGATACAAAATTTGGTAACATATAAACTTGTAAGCCAAACTACTTGATAATTTAACTAGTTAGAATGATATAAACTTGTAAACTAAAACCATTCGGTAAATTAACTAACCGGAATAACTTTGGTTAAATTTACTAAAACTTAACTATCAACTCATCTTAGCACTTATCTGCCATTTGATCCTTACGTATTTATTTCCTTTCATGTGTCTTCTATATGTTTTATACTTTGGTATGTGTACTCGAGTCTTAACATTCAAACCACCACACGAACGATGATACAAAACTTTTTTTTTTACAAACAATAATACGAAAACAATGATACAACTTCTTTTACACATTACTTTACTTTCATGTAACATATCCATAAGATAAGTTATCATCTTCTACGTCATGCCGACCGTGTACGGTTATGCTTTGCTTCCTGATTCTATTTTACGAAACTCACGCCACTACACTCTGAGGTGAGTCATAGACCCTCTTTTCTTATTTTGAACTCTTTTGGGGGAGATACATGCTCGTTTTACTTACAAATCTTGCTAGTTATTTATAAACATTCTACTCGATTTATGAAACACTCTATTTGTTTATTGAAACTTAATACATATTGAACACAAGTACTTTCTGTATGCTATCCTGATTAATATTGCCTAAGTCATCCACTATTGCCATTAAAAGTCCCTCATATCATGAACCATTAATCACTTGCGAGTGAACGCGAATATTGTGAATAGATCTATTGGAGGTTGACGAACCAATTGTACTAGCTGGATAGATAGCTTTAATGCTAGCCGGATTGATAGACAAATGCACTTTATTTTAGATTAAATAGGAGAATGGCAAGCTCCTACCCGAGGGCATTATTACTATATTTAATTATGTCAGTAATTTACATCACTCTTGTGATGTCCTACTGTTAACATTTTCGTGTCATGAGGCTTAGGGAAATATTATGGTACTGTAATGATACGGTACTGCCACTACTGAATTTATGGGTGCAACAACAGGGCCCACTGTCTACTAAACTTGAAACTTGTGTTCAACGGATTATTATACAAACACTGTGGCTGTAAAACAACGTAGCCCACTATTCATTTTATCGATATTTGTAATCATTACAATTATCGCCCAAACTTGAAACTATTGAAATCAACTGTTTTACTTAGAAACTCTATGAACTCACCAACCTTTGTGATGACACTTTTAGCATGTTTACCTCAGGTCCATAATGAGCGAAGATGACACGGAGGGGCATGGATACTGATAGAAGGCTAAAATCTAATTATCATTCGAAACTTATTTAACAAACTGTAAAACTACTGGGAACTCATTTTGTAAACTCTAATATTTATAAAATTCGAATGATAAATCTTTTAAAACGACCCAATTAGATATCGTTTTCTATTATTATAACTATTGTGCCATCGAGTAACACCCAGTTTGAATTCCGCTGCGTATCAAGAAATTGGGGGTGTTACAATAGGAGAGCTACAGGTGATTTGTATGTGGAGTTGTATGAGCAGGCTGCGAGGTTGACTTCTACAGAGAATACAGATATAGAGATTCGGGAGCGATTGACGTCATTAGAGAAGAGGATGACAGAGGTCGAGAAGATTGTGGAGAAGTTGGACCTTGGAGTGGTGTTCATTGATATTGATTGTCGTCGTTACCAGCGTAGTATTCAGGAGTTGAGGGACGAGTTACATGTCATGTAGTGGCAGGCGTACTATGATAAGATGGCTCATTTCCGTTTTGATGACAGTATTGATGTTTTGGCTATGTATGGGGGAGATCGTCAGTGAGAGTGTAGTGATCATCTTATTTATGGTTGTTTAGTATCATGATAGTGGTTTACCTTTGTACGTACTAAACTGAATAGTTTCAGTTAGTAGATTTTATCAGAAACTTGTAATCGTTTTGCATATCTTGTAAGACTTATAGCAAGTATTAAATCTATGATGTATTTTGGTGATGTACTATTATTCATGTTGAATGCGTGCTATATTATGATGATATCATGGTGTTGTTTATCTTGTGATGTGATTCTGTTACGTTAATCAAATACTTACAGTGTTGTACATTTGTAATGATTGACAGAATTATGCCGCCTAGGAAGATGACTCCAGTTGAGATCCAGAAGTAGATTGAGGATGGCATTGCCACGGCGCTTGTTGGGCAAGCGGGTGTTGGCAACCTGAATGTTGGACAAGCAGGAGTACAAGCTATCAATGACAACCGATTCTGTACTTATAAGGATTTCATGAATTGTAAGCCTACTACCTTTAAGGGAACTGAATGAGCTGTTGGTTTAACTCAGTGGTTTGAGAAAATGGAGTCGGTGTTTCTAAAGAGTAACTGTTCTGAGGATTGCAAGGTAAAGTATGCGACAGGTACCTTGGTGGAGCATGCATTGTTTTGGTGGAACGCTTATGCTCAGGATATGGGGTTAGAGAATGCTTATAATACTTCATGGGAAGAGTTTAAGAAGGAGATGGTCAAGAAGTATTTTTCTCGTAGTGATATGAGGAAGTTGGATACTGTGTTCTACCATTTGGCTGTGAAAGGTGTTGATCTTGCTACTTATGTGCGTCGATTTCAAGAATTGAAGGTTTTCTATGCTCACATGGTGCCAGATAATGAGAAATTATTGGAGAAGTTCATTGGTGGTTTACCTTCCAGTATTGAAGGGCACATGGCATCTTACAACTCTCAGACTTTGGATGATGCTATTCGCATACCTGAATGACTTATGGATCAAGTGGTTAAGCATGGCACTGTTCAGAAGGGTAACAACTATGACAACAAACGAAAGTGGGAGGACAACAGGAGGAACAACAACTACAACAACTTCAACAACCGCAACAACAATAGTCACCCTCACCATAACCATTACCACAACAACAACAACAACTAGTACCGTAACAACAATCATCACCACCAGCAGAACCGAAGACAAGAGACTGTTAAGGCTTATGAGGCTGTACCAGCACAAGTTGGAGGGTATGCTGGGCCGCATCCATTTTGTGATAAGTGTAACCAGCATCACGCTGGACCATGCGCAGCTAAGTGTCAAAAATGTCAAAAAACAGGGCATATTGCTAAGAATTGTAAGAACAGAGCTGTGAATAATGGGAATGCCACCCAGCCAGTGGTAACTTGTTTTGGATGTGGAGAGCGTAATCACAACAAGATTCATTGCCCAAAGAACACTGGTCGGAGAACTGAAGGCGCTCGTGGTAGAGCATATGTGATGGGCAATGGGGAGCAGCAGCAGGATCCGAATGTAGTCACCGGTACGTTTCTACTCAACAATCTTCGTGTTAAAGTTTTATTCGATTCTGGTGCCGATATGAGTTTTGTATCTTCTACGATTTCACCACTACATAACCTCACCCCTACCTCCTTAGACACCAGCTATAGTATTGAACTTGCTAATGGCAACTTAGTTAACACTTGTACCGTAATCCAAGGCTGTACCCTAAACCTTCTAGATCCCCCGTTTAGTATCGATCTCATGCCCATTGAACTCGAAAGCTTCGACGTAGTGGTTGGTATGGATTGGCTATCCAAACATCATGCAAGTATTGTTTGTCGTGAACGAGTTGTTCATATCCCTCTCAATGGCGAAACCTTGGTTGTCCGCGAAGACCGTAGCGGAACCCGTTTGAATATCATATCTTGTATTAAGACCTTGAAATACATCGAGAAAGGATGTCATGCATTCCTAGCACATGTGTCTAAGAAGGAGTCGGGAGAGAAGCGACTCGAGGATGTTCCGATTGTGCGTGATTTTCCTGAAGTATTTCCTGAAGATCTGCCTGGACTTCCACCAGTTCGACAAGTGGAATTTCTGATTGACCTAGTTACGGGAGCTGCACCCGTAGCACGTGCACTGTATCGACAAGCTCCAACGGAGATGCAAGAGTTGTCTAAACAGTTGCAAGAGTTGTTGGATAAAGGGTTTATTCGACCTAGTTCCTCACCCTGGGGAGCACCAGTGTTATTCGTGAAGAAGAAGGACGGATCATTTAGAATGTGTATTGACTACCGTGAACTGAACAAGCTAACAGTGAAGAACCGCTACCCATTACCTAGAATCAACGATTTGTTCGACCAGCTACAAGGATCAGGTTACTACTCCAAGATAGATTTACAGTCAGGTTATCATCAACTCAGAGTCCGGGAAGAGGATATTCCCAAGACAGCGTTCAGGACTCGATATGGCCACTATGAGTTTCAAGTGATGCCCTTTGGTTTGACAAATGCACCTACTGTATTCATGGACCTCATGAACCGAGTGTGTAAACCATATTTGGAAAAGTTTGTTATAGTTTCATCGATGACATTTTGATCTACTCCAAGAGTGAAGAAGAACACAAGTAACACCTGACGATAATTCTTAAGTTGCTCAAGGAAGAGCAATTGTACGCAAAGTTCTCTAAGTGTGAATTTTGGATTCGCAAGGTACAATTTCTTGGTCATGTGATTGACAGCAAAGGGTTACATGTGGATCCCGCGAAGATCGAAGCTATTGAGAACTGGCCAACGCCTTCTAACGCCACAGAAATCCGTTAATTTCTGGGATTGGCTGGATATTACAAGAGATTCATCGAGGGATTCTCCAAAATATCTAAACCGTTAACTACGTTGACTCAGAAGGATAAGAAGTATGTGTGGGGAAAGGACGAAGAAGAAGCATTTCAAACCCTGAAGCAAAAACTTTGTAGTGCACCGATTTTGGCATTACCAGATGGAGTTGAAGATTTCGTAGTTTATTGTGATGCATCATATCAAGGGTTAGGAGAAGTTTTGATGCAACGAGGGAAAGTCATGGCATATGCTTCCCAACAACTTAAGACTTATGAGGAGAAGTATACCACACATGATTTGGAATTAGGAGCAGTGGTTTTTCCACTTAAGATGTGGAGGCACTACTTATATGGGACGAAGTGTACTGTCTTTACTGATCACAAGTGTCTTCAACATATTTTGGATCAGAAGGAGTTGAATATGAGGCAACGACGATGGTTGGAAACCTTAAGCGACTATGATTGTGAAATTCGATACCACCCGGGAAAAGCGAACGTCGTGGCAGATGCCTTGAGCCGGAAGGAACGGTTAAAGCCACTACGAGCTCGAGCTTTGGTTTTGACTATCAATTCAAACCTTCCCGCCCAGATTCTCCATGCTCAAGAAGAAGCCGTGAAACAAGAATACCTCAAGAGTGAGAATCTTTACGGTATGATACAGAAGAAATTTGAGAAGCATTCCGATGGAACTTTGTGTTTTAAGGGAAGAAGTTGGGTACCGCTTTTTGGAGGACTGCGAGACTTGATCATGCTTGAGTCTCATAAGTATAAGTACTCTATACACCCAGGATCTGACAAGATGTATCACGATCTCAAGGAGTTATATTTGTGGCCAAACATGAAGGCTGACATTGCCAATTATGTTCGCAGGTGTCTAACGTGTGCTAAAGTAAAAGCCGAACATCAGAAACCGCCTGGTCTTCTGCAACAACCCGAGATTCCCGAATGGAAATGGGAATGGATTACGATGGATTTCATCACCAAACTTCCAAAGACTTCAACAGGTTTCGACGCTATTTGGGTTATAGTCGATCGACTAACGAAATCAGCACATTTTCTACCTATCAAAGAGAACTATAGTATGGACAAGTTGACTAGACTTTATGTAAAGGAAATAGTATCGAGACACGGAGCACCGATATCTATGATCTCTGACCGAGACAGCAGATTCACTTCTAAATTTTGGCAATCACTTCAGGATGCCTTTGGCACGAACCTCGACATGAGTAACGTATACCATCCACAGACCGATGGTCAAAGCGAAAGGACTATTCAGGCTTTAGAAGACATGCTTCAAGCTTGTGTGATTGATTTTGGAAATGGATGGGATGTCCATTTGCCTTTGATTGAGTTTTCATACAACAACAGTTATCACGCTAGCATTAAGGCTGCACCATTTGAAGCACTGTATGGTCATAAGTGTCGATCACCTATTTGTTGGGATGAAGTGGGAGAAGCTCAGCTTATTGGACCAGATATTGTTCGTGAGACAACCGAGAAGATTGAACAGAATAAGAACCGATTGAAGGTTGCCAGAGACTAACAGAAGAGCTACGCAGATGTGAGACGTAAACCCCTAGAGTTTCAAGTTGGAGATAAGGTTATGTTGAAAGTTTCGCCATGGAAAG
Source organism: Artemisia tridentata subsp. tridentata (assembly GCA_021014915.2). Taxonomy (NCBI): domain Eukaryota; kingdom Viridiplantae; phylum Streptophyta; class Magnoliopsida; order Asterales; family Asteraceae; genus Artemisia; species Artemisia tridentata. The sequence continues at coordinate 226,733,550 of CP139502.1, forward strand.
GTGTGATACGATTTGGCAAGCGAGGAAAGCTAAACCCTAGGTACATTGGACCGTTCAAGATTTTGAACAGGGTTGGTCCAGTGGCTTACAAGCTAGAACTACCACCGGAGCTTAGTATAGTACACCCCACTTTCCACGTGTCAAATTTGAAGAAGCGTTTATCCGATGAGACAGCCGTAATTCAACTCGATGAAATTCAGATTGATGAGAAATTGAACTTTATTGAGGAGCCTGTCGAGATTATGGAACGTGAGGTCAAACGACTAAAGATGAGTCGTATTCCCATTGTGAAAATCCGTTGGAATTCCAAGAGAGGACCCGAGTTCACCTGGGAACGCGAAGACGAGTTCAAGCGCAAGTACTCTTACCTTTTTAAAACCAGGACTGATAAGTTTAACTGAAATCCGGGACGGATTTCCCAATATGATGTATGTGCTATAACATCCGGTAATTTTCCAAACCTTTTTACTAGCCAAATATTTTATTTTTGCATCACTTGAGTATTTAAATTTTTCTTGAACTTATTTGAACTTGAGAAACGCGAGATATCTTGAGAAACGAGAACATTGTCCCTTTATTGAACCGGCACAACCTAGAAAGCACGAAACGAATCAAATTTGCCAAATAAATTAACTTCGTGAAAGTTATGCGTATTTATACTCGTTTTTACTAGAAAAATTATTTCGAGAACAATGGCGCAAGTTTCGTAATTTTTCGAGTCCGTTTGGTACGTCAAATGGGTCCCGTGATAAATATTACCAAAGTTTACCCCACTTGACACTTTACCCCCCTCCGCCCAACAGTTACCCCGCGCCCCCTATTTTTGTTTGTCTAAGTTTAGCCCCTCCCAAATTAATAAAACCTTTCATTGTCTCTCTCTCTGTAACACCCCAACCCGACAAGGGTCAAAATGCCACATTATGGTGTCAACAGAACAAACGCAAGCGAAAGACTTTCATTAATAATAAGGTTACATAAGTTCAAAATGAAACTAAGGGAAATATAATTCTTAATCATAATGAGATCCCAACTAAAATACAAATCCAAACTAAATCTACTAAAGATGAATCCAAAGTCTACTCCCGAAGCAAAAGGCATCTACCATCAGAGTAGTCCACTAATAGCTCATATGCACTCTTCACTCAAATCCAGCTTCCAATCTAAAATCTGCCGCAGGAAAAGGAAATGCGGCTGAGCTTAAAAAGCCCAGTGAACAGATATAAACAAAATGAATAATCGAACATATATAAGTATAGGGAAAAGGAACATAAGCTCCCGCGGAACGAATATCATCTGTCAAACGAATAAGGGATTGAACAAAATGTCATATATCATAAGAAGCAAATCATAGCAAAACATAAGGAGATCATAATGAAGACAACGAAATCAAACAAAGAATAATAATCATATATCAGAACAGAACAGAAATGCCCACGAGCTCAGAAAGCATGCCACATGCTTACTCACGTAATCCTATCATAGCATAAGTGTACAAGGAGGGGAGACCTCTCAAGTACCAGAAGTGAAATGGGGTGCATGGCACGCACTACCAATCACTAAGTCAAACCATATCCAAACAGACAAATACCTAGGATGCATCCATATGCTCCATGCAAAACAGAATACATATGCAAGTACGAGACTATACATACATATAACAGAATGGCCATGTGCACAATAATCATATTATATATATATATATATATATATATATATATATATATATATATATATATATATATATATATAAATTTATATATATATATATATATATATATATATATATATATATATATTAGAATAGAAGGGAACGCCGTGGATCAATCACACCTCCACAGAAAATGTCATGCCATTGGTGCCTCAATGACATGGCCATGGTACCTCCATGGCTAGTTCTGAAACAGCTCGGGCAACAGAACAGAACAAGCAAGGTAAAGAAAAGCAAAGCTACCCATAATCATAACAGAGCTACTATAGCATAATCAATCAGAGCATATCAACAGAACAGAATCTCATATCAATGAGATAATATACAGATCATCATAACAGAATGGATAGCAAACAGAATCATATCAAATGATAATATCAAACGGTTCATATCAATGAATCATATCAAAGCAAATGAATCAAGTCAAGGATCGAGAAGTCATGAGGTCAGAACCCTTACTGAGAAAGGGTAGAATATCTGTACCTTAGCAAATGAAATGAAAGCAAACGGAAAAGTGATCATAAGGAAACAACGTCACGCCTTCTTCAACTAATCAACACGGAGTAGGGTTCATATAATACATATCAGCTCGTTTGTTAAGTTCATTATTGATTTAGTACTTATAGTTATCACATTTAGGGTTTCCTTCCATTTTTAGTAACTTTAGGGTAACAATCTGAATCAATCTATTTTAGGTTTACCAATGATAATAAGTTAAGTATAGGGTTTATAATGTATTCAAATCAATTAATAACCAAATTAGGGTTTATGTGTATTAAATTAGGTTTAGCACTTATAATTATGGAATTAGGGTATATATTGCAATTTTGGACCAATTTCTTATGATTTTTCATGCCTTCCATTTAAGCTCAAAAATTTTGAAATAATTATATGTGATTCCCATATTAGTTTAGCATCTTGAAAATTTTTTATAGATTTTATTATCAAGTATTAATACCCTCTCAAAAATCATCTTTCCAGACCTACCCAGAAAATTAACTACACATACATACAGAAAGTTTTCCTTTAATTAACCCATTGAGACACTTCAGAAAAATCCACAAAAATTCCAGGAAGTCACACACAACTTATATATCACCCTTGTAACAGGAGAGCTCTTAACTCCCTGTGTTTTGAAAATGAAAAATCAAAAATATTGACTGATTTCCAGACTCACATTCACAGTTTTGACAACTTATGTTCCAAAAATCAAAAAGCTTACTTACCGACCCCTAATTGCTATGAACCTTATATTTCCAGAAATTAGAAAAGTGGTACTTATGTTTAGACTCAAAAATCACTTAAATACACGTTAGCATCTTCAGTTTGGACACTCATCAATCCAACCTAAATTCTGCACAACTATAACGAGACACAAAAAGGACTAACGTGACCCAAAACAAAATCCAAACCCCTAACCATTTAGATCCGATTCACACACATCATTATACATGTCTAATACATCATACAAACACAGGTTTTACAGCCCTTAACATGATAAACGAACAAACATATTTTAATGAGCCAAACAACAGATAAAATAACACAATTCGTGCCCTAATCTTACGCATTAAATGCATACGCCTCTCATAAACACTTAGGGTTTTATTTCCAGGTTTTATGTCACTAATAAATGAGCTTATTAAGGTTAAATGAACAGGTCTAGGGCTCATATTCAGATCTGATTCAATTGGCCAAAACAGATGCAAAAGTCGACATGTAGGTTTCACAATTTCATGATTTTAAGTGACGTTTTTATGTGTTATTCAAATTCAGCTTCAATGAGACCACAACCATCATATTAGTTTGATTATTATGGTTTGTATTGCATGCTTACTTTATGATTAATCATCATAACCAGGTGTCGAATGGATTGCAAAACAAAGAGATGATGATGTTACCTTGAACCAGAATTTAACGAGGCAAAGGACAACCAAACAAAACCCACGAATCAAAGGCACAAATGAATCCAAGTATAGCACAATCAAACCAGCTTTCAACTTCCTCTTCCTTGATTTCTTGAGGGCTGAATGAAATAATGGTGGCTAAATTTAGGGTTTCGGATGGAGGAGAGGGTATGAGGTCGTTATAGATAAACGAATGGAGAAAAAAAATGGGAAGGTGCCGTGTATTTTGGGAGGATTATTAGGGGATTATTAAGGGTAATTTATCAAAATGGGTTTTCCATATTTACAAATTAAATGTGTGTACAAAATTAAAAAGAATTTCGGTCCTATAGAACTTTAGGAGTCGTGTGATATTACTTAGAATATAAGTTGTGTTTGTTTTTATTTGTAACTTAGGTTAGGACTTTTATTTACAAATTCTTAATTCGTAACGTAGTTCAACTTAAGTTAAATTCGTATTCAAAGGTTCAAATGTCGTTTCATAAATTTCAGGTTGTTATACTCTCCTCTCATAACTCATACACACACCTCACTCTTTCTCTCTCAACATCACACAGGCCGACCACCACCGCCGCCGGCCGACAACCACCGTCGCCGAAAAATTTTCTGACCAACCTCCAAATTTCACCAAAACGTAGATCTAGCCACCCTCTATATTTTTGGAGCTTTTGAGCTCACGTGGAGCTCATTTGGTACCACCACGGTACGACCGCCGCCGCCACAGCCCACCACCACCATCGCACCGCACCTTCCCCTCCACCTCCTCTCTCCGTTTTGGTAACACATGCGCCCTGTTTCTTTCTTTTTCACCACTTTTTATCAAACCCTAATTTCTATATTTTTATAAAACCGTATATTATTTAATAAACCTTTATAAAACCTTTTGTTTTTAATCAAAACCGTGTGGATCTAAAGTGTTTTGCCGTGAAACCCTCGAACTCAGTCCGAGTTGGGTGACTCACCTAGTCAACTCGAGTTGACTCGGGATGAATTAATCATTTTTATTTTATTTCTTCATTTTCTAACTTGTTGATATTTTGTAGCTTGGATTTGGAGTTGGATTGTTTTTGGTTCGGTTTGGTCTCGGCCGTGGGCTACGACTAATGGTGAGTCGATCCGTGACTCGTGCTAAGTCACGGCGTAGGCTTAGGATTAGTTTGGTTTGTTTGTGAGTGGTCTTGGAGTTGGATTTGGATTTGTTTGTGTTTGGGTTCGGATAATTTGTCGCGTAGGCCGAAGGGTGCAAGACTCAAATCGAGTCAATCCGTGACTCAAGGTGAGTCACGGCATAAGGAGTATTATTTTGACTTGTGTTTGGGTTGGTTTTTGTTTGGTTAAATGGAAGCCGAGAGCCCCATGGCTCGACGAGAGAGTGAGCCGTGACTCGTGGTGAGTCACGGCATAGGTTTAGAAATAGATTTGTTGTTTATGTTTGTTTGGATTTAGTTTTGGATTTGATTGAGTTAAATTTAGCCGAGAACCATTTAGGTTCGAATAGAGTCAAACCGTGACTCGAGGTGAGTCACGGCAAGTGTCGAGTTATGTAGTTTAGTCGCGAGTCATTTTATATTAGTTTTGTCACTTATTTTATTTTCCGCTACTTGTTATTTATTTGTTTATCGATATGGTGTTTCAGATAATATTTGACGATTTGGGATATGATTTGGACTTGGACTTGGATATATATTGAATAACCTTTGCTTGGATTGAGAATTGGACGATATTGGATTTACGATATTAGTCGATGGACCTTGTGGACAATTTTGGTACTTGAGACGGAAGAGTATGTCAGACTCATAAGAGTTTGACATATTTGGACCCGAACATACACAAAATGGCCGATAAACTTGACAACTAATATATACGCGAATGATAGTGTCCAATTATATATATATAACTTGTAAATGTGACGATAAAACTAATATTATTCAAAAGTCATAATGACTCAAAAATGTTTTATAAACGGACGCATCATTTCCAAATTTCGATAAAATCTTTTATAACTTAATCATTTATGATTACTTAATGTCCAAAAACCTTTTCAAAACTTGTATATTTTCTTCCTAAATCATGACGATATAACAACTATTTGGGAATTGGGTAAAATAACGAAACTACCTATTGATGTTTTTCTTTCTTGTTTAATTGTTTTATTTTCTCTTTATTATTATTATTTCTTCTTTCTTTTCTTATTCCTTCTCTCTTTCCTTTTATCTTTTCTTAAGTGTTCGTCTGTGTTCGCCAATTTTTATTATTTTCTTTTCTTAACTATCCACACGAGTCTTAAACGTTTCTTTTCTTTCAAACGCCATTGAAACTAAACTATTTTCATTTCAAATACAAGTATTGCTTTATAAATCATTTCGAGGACTATTTCTAAGACATGCCGTTTAATTGTTAGGTTGTGCTGAGGTTCATTTTCCGTGATATACCATCTGATTAATTGTGATATCTCATTTCTCTATTACTAAGGTGTGATTCGTAGCCCCACTTTTACTTTTAAACTGTTTATAAACCCATGGGGGAGATACATGTTATTTACTTATTTTTATGAGCACAATTGTTTATTGGTATGCTATTCCTGACTGAAATGATAATGCTAACTATAGTCCTTGCCAAAAGCAAGTCCCTCGATCATGAACCATTAATCACTTGCGAGTGAGCGCGATTACAGTTTATAGGCCTATAGGAATTGACCCTCCCGCCATGTTGACTAAGGTCGGTCCGCATGTTATGTACTCTATTTGATTTTCACTAGGTATCTGGCAAAGTACCTAGCTTTAGGGGCAACTATTATATTATGAAATTCCGAGGTTTATGTCGACTTACGCCAAGTTTATTGGTACCGGTTAACGCTTTGTGTGTCATGAGCTTAGCAAAATTATTTGACGCTTACCCAATATCTATATTTGTTACTTATATCTTCCAGACTTAAAATCTTGTGCTCAACTGCTTTATTTATTAAACCTATGGATTACACTCAACTTATTTGTTGACTTTTTAGCATATTTTATCTCAGGTAATTGATGCATACTTGTGGGCACTGGGAGTGGCTGAAGACTTTTAATGGCTATCTTTGGCTTTTACTATCTATCTTTACTATCTTTTACTATTTTATCATTCGAAAAACCTTTTGAACTATGTCTTTTATTTCCACTGCAAACTATGTTTTATTTCCGCTGCAACTTATGTTTGAGAGTCTTTTAAACTCTAAATGTTTAATTTTGTATTCGAATGATATGTTTTTGCTAAAACATCTCGCTATGAGATCGTTTTCTATGGATGTGACTGTCTTACCCCTCACGTAGCACCCCAAGCTCCATTCCTCTGCCATATTCCGAGTTGGGGGTGTTACAGAAGACTTGGATATTTCATCCGAAATATTCAGGCAATTTGTAAATGTGTCATTTCTGAAAAACCAAACACGAGCAAACAAACAACATATGTAGACTTTGCTCACGAACGAGTCAAGACTCAAAATATCATGTCAAGTAAAAATGTCACACATAATACATCGTCAATCTTCAAGAAGATAACATGTATTTCAAAAGGGTAATTTATATCTTATGCATTTCATTCTCTTTGTAACATGAATGGTTATGTTACAAGAAAATACATTATATCTTGTTTAAAAATATAGGGTATTAGATTTTCAATGTAAGCTAATCCAACGTGTGTCATTTCATAAACAAGTAAAATTCATTCATCATATCTACACTAAAATATTTGTTTTCCTAAAAGTAATAATTTTTGTTCTTTTAGATAATCATAATTGTTGAAAAATACAAAATGTATTGTCTCAATGACACATCGTAAAACACTAACAAAATCAATTGAGGTAAGTAACCTTAATTAGACTTCTTTTCTCAAGATATACTAAGGAGTATTCTTGAAACTCTTTCCTTCCTCTAGAAAACTAAAACGTGTTAAAATAATAACTCAACAAACAAAGATGTCATCAATGAGATCATGTAATGCATCATCTAAATCAAACAACCTCTAAATCTCAAACGCATGATTAAAATACCGCACTTACCTTTGTTAAGATCTTGTGTAAGACATGTCATTTTCATTAACCGGCTTTTAAAATATTGTTAGTTGAGTTATAATAGGACATGTTCTAGCGGATTCGGCCAATATCATCTTTGGTAAACCTCGATGGAAAAATATAGGAATTCCAATTTTTCTAATATGAGAATTGCTACTAGAGAACCTATTTCACTAGAAACTCAATTTGACCTAACGGTTGAATTGCTTCCAGGAGAGAAGTTGGGTTTGTGGTAAACCCATAAAAATGGTCGTGTTTAGCCTTAATTGAGCACCGCTAGTGATAGTCTCATATCCATTCTCTAACTTGAAAAATTTCCATTCCTACATTTGACTAAATACGTTTTACATCGATGATCTTTGTCTCCCGTTAGGATTGCACTTTAAACAAGTAGTAATTAGGATTTTCCTTGACAAACCTAGATTACTTGCATATATGTGTTTAATATTTGTAAACAACAACTTGTTCTTGTGTAATATGATTAAATATCTTCATGCCTTCTTAAATGCTCAATGCCTACTTGCTTAATTATTGAATGCTTGTTGATTAGAAAGATCTGGCTTTGAATTAGCTTTTCTAATGTCATATTTCTTTATATATGCCCTTGATACATGCTCTTATGTGCTAAATGTCAACATGTTTTACTTAATGCTTGCATTCATAGTAATCATGTTTTGTATGCATCTCTTTACATGACTTACACGTTATTTGTGCACCCAAACTATATTGGACTATGTATGCCTATTATGATAACCTCTTAGATGTCATATAGTCTTACACGCTACTATCCTTGATTATTATGTTATGCATGCTTAAATGGCTTACATGCTTATATCTTTGATTTTTATGCAACTAGGATTTTTTCTCCTCACACTAGATCATAATCTTCCTTTAGAATCTCTAGTGTCACAATCTCGCCTTCTTCCAAATAATCCACTCTTTTGTCTAGGAAAGATTACTCCTACACTTCTCTACATTCTTTACGTATTTCCTACACCTCTCTACTTTCCAAACATTCTCTAATCATTTGAAAATTCTCCTCTTACCCAACAAATGATTATACACACCTTTCCACACAATCCCAACATTTCTATAAACATTCCTTACCAAATTCCTAAATCATTCCTCAAACATTATTGCCTAATTCTTTGCTTTCTTAAATGGCAATATGATTTTCACATAATCAATCCTTTGATTATTCCTATCATCAACATCATCATTGTTGCCCAATTCTTTTCTTTCTTAATGGCACTATGATTCTCACATAATCAATCCTTTGATTATTTCTATCCTTTCATTAAATCTGGGAAAAACAGAGAAAACTGAAAAGACTCTGCACCTCCCACTGGTGACGGTCTGAAAAATATATTGGTGGTCCCTTATATATACGGGATCGTCCCTTATTTACAGGACCGTCCCTAGTAGAGGTGTCACGAATTGGTTCACTGTTTTTCTTCTTCTGCATCTTTGAACACTATTTTGAACCTTCCTATACCATGCTTTGTCCAAAATTACAAATCATCTCCTTCATTCTCTTCTTTCTTGGACCTATTCATACAATTGGTATCACCCATGAGAATTCCTTCAAAAACTTCTTCTTCTAGATCATATTCATAGTCTATTGTACCATCCTTCTTCTTTTTTCACATCTATCTTGATAAAACACCCAACAAAACTAGGATAGTATGTACCTTCTTTAAAGTCTCCCATCTTCCTCACTTCTTTTCATCCTCACTCCTTGTAAGTGCAAACGGTCCTTTCATTTTTTCCCTACACACATCTCTTATCATCCCCTTCATTATAAACCTAAATTAGACCACTATCTTCAAATATGAAGTCTCCTATCTTTCTTCTCATCTTTACATCATCCTTGCCAATCTTGGCTTAAAACCTTCTTTCTTCATTTCCGTTCATCCTCTCCCACTTCTCCACTTTAAAGAGTCATCTTCATTCTCATCTAGGAACATATCATCTTCGCTCTATATCACCTAGACATTAGACACTTATCTTGGAAGAAGTTAGAGAAAAGTGTGTTAATATATAATCAATAATTATATATGTTTAGTTTCAATTCCTTTCATGCCATACTTTAGAATACTCATATTTGAGTCATGTATATATCATCATTATTATATATGTGTACACTTGTCTTCTAACTTTGTTTTGTAGCATTCCTTCATCGCTCGATTCTTTGGTAGCCCAAACAAGGGGGAGCATACACCAAGGAGGAGCATTTGCAAATGTCAAACTCGTTTGCAAATCGTTGACGCATTTACACATTCCTTGCTATGTGTAGTCTACGTCTATAATGCTACTCATATCCGTTTACATACTTTGTTGCTTGAAACTAACCCTTGATGTAGGTTAAACATTTGCAACATATTTGATTCATGAATACGCTAAAGTCAATGGGGATGCAATGAGCTAGGGTAAGCTCAGAAGCAGTTGGGTACATGGTTCGGAGTTGGTTAAACCATGGTGATAGGAGCAAGGCTTCACTAGGATGATGCAAGCTCACCTTTTTGAATGATGGGATTCGGGATCTTCTAATACATTCAGGGATAATCCTTCAACCTATATGCTCAAGTCTTCTTCTCAAGTTGTCCTCTTAAGTTGCCTTCTCAAGTCTTCCTCTCAAGATTCTTTCTCAAGTTTTCAAGTTATCATTTCAAGTCTTATGATCGAGTCTTCTCCAGGTCTTCTTCTCAAGACATCTTCTCAAGTCTTCCTCTAATATAAGCAAAGACATCTCTTCTTCTCAAGCCTTCTTATCAAGTCTTCCTCTCAAGTCATCTTTTCAAGACATCTTCTCAAGTCTTATGCTCAAGTCTTTCTCTCAAGTCCTCTTCTCAAGTCTACCTCTCAAGTTCTCGGTGATCTTCTTTCTACCTCTACATTGGCGACACCTTTTTGCTTCCACAAAAAGGGGAGAGGGAGTGTAAACAAGTAACTTTTACACTTTACTATGAGTTACGGTTTACATATTTGTCATCATCAAAAAGGGGGAGATTATTAGTGCAAACGTTACGACGTTTAATCTATACAGTATCTTCATGTTTTAATGATGACAAACATGTAACTTGTAATACATAATGTAAAGTGCACAAGTTACTCGTTTACACAAATCATCAATGCATGCAAACATCAACATCTCTTGACGGCTCAAGGCTGAATCACTTAAGGTATGTACAAACAATACTTCAAACTTATTAAGTGATCAAAGAAAATATTTTTGTCCTTAAACCTCACATTTTTGTAAATGTGACAAAACCTTTTTACAAAAATAAATTATACAAATTATTTTTGTATTTATAAAGAAATGTTTTAATAAGAAAAATAAATTTGAAATTTGAATTTCAAATCCCCAACAGCTATTTTTCCCGCCCAAATCAGATAAAATTTCACCAGATAACATTTCACCACTAAAGGAAAAAAACTGTCGGGGAGGTCCCTTAAATAGGTGACGGTCCCTTATATATAAGGGACCGTCCAAGGTTTAAGGGACTGTCCCCCGCTCCTCGAGCTGTCTATAAATACTGGGCCATTTTCCACAGAAAAACTTAACCCTCTTTAGCACAAAACTTTCTGGTCTTTCTCAATCCCTTCTTTGATCACATTAACTTGCTTGAATCTTGTTTAAATGTGATTCTTTCTTTCTCTCCTTCCTTCCTCCCTCATGTGAAAGAAAAGAAAAGTCGAAGTCGTCAAGAATCGAAGTGTTATAATGTAGTCCACACACACACGTAACTTGTGTTACAATTCTCTTCTTCCTCTAAACTCTCTCCTACCTATATTAGTGTAACCAACTTGTGTGTTAGTCGTGATTAGGTGTGTAAGTGTAAATCTGGACAAAGTGTAAGTCCGTGGATGATTGTGTAGATTAGGACGGTGTGTACGTCCGTAGGTGATTGTGCGTAGAATAGGATGGTGTGTACGTCCATGTGTGGACTAGGACGGTGTGTACGTCCGTTTGTGAAGATTAGGACTTAGTGTAGTCCGTGTGTGAAGACTAGGACTTAGTGAAGTCCGTGTGTGAAGACTAGGACCGGGTGAAGGTCCGTGAAGACTTGGATTGGGTGATGATTCAAGTGGATGGGGTGATTGTCCGTGTGGCCACGTGGGCTTGTGTGTAGATTGGTTCTAGCTAGGATTAGGACTCAACATTCCGCTTAGTGTCGTTAAATTGGTGTAAGCTTTGGTGTACGGTTTGTTCCGCCATAATGGAGCTTGTTGACTAGTGAAGTAACTCTCGAGTGTGGTACTCGGGGAGTGGAGTTTTCTCTTCCCATCTCTTTACTTTCTATTCTTGCATTTATCTTCACATTTATACTTGCATTACATTTAGGTTTGTGTGGCTTGTTGAGTGTATTGTGATCATGCTTGTGATATTAACTAGTTAACTTAAAAATGCAAAACATATGAAAACTTCATTGCATGTCATAACCTTGCCATTAACTGTGGTCCCTTAATTAGAGCGGCGGTCCCAAATATATATGGGACCGTCCGTACATATTGAGGACCGTCCCCAGTGCAATCAGAAGTAGCTTAATACTTTTAACCTCGTGTTATGCTTTGTTTATGTGATTAATTGTATACATGTAATTATGTGACATATATATATTTGTTATGAGTGACATAACCACTATTTATATTTAGTCACACTTGATCGGGAATTTGACACGAAACATTTAAGATTTTAAACAGGAACGTATTTACCACCCCTCTACGTTTCTACACTATGTATTATAAATATCGATCAATAAAGTATAACACCTCATGGGTTTACATTGTCTAACATTTATATGTCAGATCTAGTAATTGCCGGACATGTTTAGTGACCTAAAGAAAGTGAGTGGATCATATATATACGCTGCTGGTGCTCCAATTATAATGTGTGTCCCAACATAACAACCAATGATTGGTAGTGAGTCTGTCATTCATTCAACATGATAGACCAATCGATTCCAAATAAAAAGTCATCGAATTAATAAATATAATGGAGCAAGAATATCGAGATCGTCTAATCGAGGTAATAAAGACCCCATAATAGTCTCTTAAAGAGACACTAGACAGGAAAGTTCTTGAAAACCCCAGGTAAGTGAAAAACTATGAGATCTCAATAAATATAAATGATATAATATAATGTCTAGTACATTGTGGAATCGAAAAGTAATGAATCAACGTCGATAGTACTATTATATATGATAATGGGCACGGTAATGATTATGTAAATAAATAAGACATCGCTATAATCATGGTGAGGATCATGGAAGCATATCTGCAGAAAGTGCAGATGTATAAATGAGTGGCCAAAAGATGTAAAGACGCAAAGAACTAATGAAAGATTGTAGTCTCTTGGGACGAGACATGGTTACTGGGACTTGAAGTCCGTACATATAAATGTGTAAAATTATTGGACATACATTGGTCATTATGAGAAAGCGAGATTAAAGTATTGAAACTTTCGTATTTAAGGCACAACTAATTGCACACAATATTTTTGTAAAGACATGGAAATTATCATAAGGAGACATGTTCTCATGTGGTCGATCCAATAATATTTAATATTATATAAGTCTGACAATATAATAAGTAGTCGATATGTGTCTAAAAGATAAATGAATAGAGCTCATGTGGTTTTTATTATAGGATATAAAATGCATGAAGCATATAAGAAAAGTTCTCGAGAACACTACTTGATTGTATTGAATTAATCATATTTTGGGCGTACGTGTTATACTCCCCTTAGTGTATAGTATTGTGCCAAATAAAGAATTATGTTTGCCTATGAAAAAAGAGATCAAGATTTGAATATTATTTAAGTTTTATAGAGTTTGATTTTTTGATTATAAAGGCAACTGAATGCATAGAAGTTGAATTTGAAACAAAAAGACACAGTTTGTCTTAGGTTACGAAGTGAGCATATAAAGGATGAAATATGTGTGCATCGTGAAAATTAAAGAAAAAGGCTAACTATCTTTATATGCACAAAGGACGCTCATATTTATGAAGTCATATGATGTTGGAAAGACCCCCTTGATTTATATAGATGATGATCACAATATCGATTTAAATATGTCATATGTGTATGAAACATTTATAATTGTCGCTAGTGATGGTGTTGGCAATGAATAACTTGTGAAGTACGGTGATTTACTTGAATGAGATGTATGTAGTATGTTAATCCTTAAACTGGATATGCGAACAACATGTAGAGAACATTTATTCATGTGATTCTATCAAGACAATTCATTGTGCATTTCATTGACTCAATGAGCTTAAGTGATGTGATCATCATGGGGAGATATGATACGCGTTGCTTTCTTTTTCCTTGACCACAGTTTTGTCCCGATAGGGTTTTCCGGCAAGGTTTTTAATTAGGCAACATCTCCAAGCGTATGAAGAAATTATGTATAATTTTCCTTTTATTAAATTTTTGTCCCACTGGGTTTTATCTAATAAGGTTTTAACGAGGCATAACCCTTAAATAGACACTAAAGGGAAATGTTATGGATAATTATAGTATTAATGTCCATATTTTATAGAATATTGATTAGATGTATTTAACTTATATTAAAAATTACATAGAAATACTCTATCTTGTATTATAAATATTTTTTTAGGGAGAATTACATTGATATCCTTTATAAACTTGTAAATTACATCAATATCCTTGAAAATTTCTTAATTACACCAATATCTTTTCAAAATCTTATAATTTTCATATTTATCCAAAATCCTAATATTGTGTTTTTAAAATTTAAAAGATGCATTTAAATATTAATTAACATGTTGTGTTACATATCTACCCTTATACCTTTCTTGTTCATGCCTTTTCTTCTTCACGCATTCGTTCATAGCCCACTCTCAAAATCAGGTTGCAAAATTAAGTTGTTTAACCACTACCAAACATATATATCATTATTTACTGGGAATATAAAAAAGAAATTTCTAAAAAAATTGCATCCCCTGAATACATCTACAACGAAATATTCCTACTAAAACCATTTTCATAGCTGTCAATCGGTTGCCTAAAACCAAATGGTGAAGTTAGTTAATGTTTATTGAAACTATATATTTATTAAAAGATAAGAAATTGCATATCTTGTGCGGATGATTTATCGTTGATTGAATTTTGAGATGCTTGTGAACTCATTATTTATATTTGGAATAGCTGACATTTTTTCGTGTGTATCTTCCTCTCCCGTATCTAAAGACCGTAATAAAATGATCCTCTCCTCAATGTGAAAGAACAAGTATAACTCATCGAGGGTTAAATAGTCATTTAACTTATTATTTAAGTGGTGAATGACAATTTAATCATCAAAGTATAATTTAATTGTGTTTTGGGCAAACATGAGTGTTATTAAGGTTTAGAAGGATATTAACGTAATTATAAAATTTGTAAGGATATTGATGTAATTTACATGTTTTGTATGGATATAGATGAAATTGCTCATTTTTTTAAAAAGACATTAGGCTGGTCGGCAAGAGGCAGGTGAGCCTCTCACCATGCAACCATCTCACGCGACGTTCCCTTGCCTTGCTTCCCCTCTCACGCGCGAAATTAAGTTCCCAAGGTGAAATAAGGTGAGCAAAAAAAAGGGGCCCCACTCAAATGTTTTATAATTTTTTATTTGGTTTGTGAGTGTATGTGAGGCATTTAATGGGGTATATTTTTATAAAGTGGGTATTTTAATAAAATGTGAGCTTAATGTATCTTTGCCCATAAAAAGGTGACTGGGAGTGAGGGGAAGTGAGAGGAGAGAGAAAGGTAAGGTGACGCTGAAGTGTAAGGTGAATTTGGTGTTGCCTTAATAAACAATTCTTCACCTTTCTACTTTATTCCTTTAGAGTTAACTACATTCTTGGTCCTCTTGATTTACCGGGTGTAACGATTTTGGTCCAATAGTTTCAAAAGTAACGGATCTTGTCCTGTTTTCGCTGACCCGTAACGGGTTTGGTCCAATTTTGTTAATGCCGTTAGTTTAACTTTCGTTGACTGTTAAATGAGAGGGTAAATTAGTCATTTGAGTCTCACTCATATCCTTATCTTCATTTCAAGATCTTCCTCATCCCCCAAAATCCTTAATCACAACAACAATGGCAACTACCAAATCCTTAAAATCAAGAAAACCCCCATCAACACCCTCACCAACATCCTCAAAAACATCATCTTCTCTATCTTCATATTTAGCCATGATTGAACTCAAACACATAATCAAAACAAACCCTGTAATGTGAAATGACTAAAATCAAGAAAACCCCCAAACAAACACCACCACGACCTCACCAAACAAACACCAAAATTTGTCAAGATCTTGTCGTTCGTTTTCAAGATCTGTGATTTTTTGTTGAGTTTGATGGTGGGTTTCACAAATGGTTGGATGCGAAAATTTGTGGGATATTGTTGATTTTTTGTGGGTTTTTGTTACAACCCATCTTGTTTTTGTTACAACCCATTTTTGTGGGTTTTTGTTATAACTGTGTTTGTGGTTAACTATTCGAGTCTGTTGAGGAGTACAGATATTGGAGTCTGTTGGAGTCGATTATATTGATGAGAATGAGGCTATGGGGTTGGCTGATGAGGCGAATTTTGTTAATAAGCATAATTTTCGTGTTCCGTTTGTTTGCGGGTTTCGCGATTTAAGGGAGGGGTTGAGGCGAGTGCGCGAGGGCGCTGCGATGATTAGAACCCAAGGGAGGAACAATGATTTTTGTGAGACTGTTGGGAATGTGAGGAATGTGATGGGGAAAATTCGGGTTTTGAGTAATATGGATGAGGATGAGGTTTTCGCTTTTGCTAAGGAGTTGCGTGCGCCTTATCATATATTGGCGCAGACGAAGCAGATGGGGAGGTTACCCGTTGTGCATTTTGCGAGTGGGGGGATTATGACGCCTGCTGATGCGGCGTTGATGATGCAGTTGTGAAGATGAAGAACAAGATTGAATCTTTTGTTTGATTAATGTTGTTGTTGTACTTTTGGTTGTAAGATTTTGGTCGTCTTTTACTGCTGCTACTATCGCCTCTTTTCATCCTTGAATGTTTATTTGACAGTGAAACCCACAGTCATTTCATTTTCGTTTCAAAACAATATTAATTAACCGGTATTGTTTCATTTTCAGTTCAAACTTTTGATAAATTAGAACCATAAACGTAATAATAATAATAATAATAATAATAATAATAATAATAATAATAATAATAATAATAATAATAATAATAATAATAATAATAAAATGAAAGAAAGGGCATTTTAGTCATTGTACATCAACATTCGAGGGTATTTTAGTCATTTCACACTTTTTTAACTAGTCAAACTAACGGTCAACAAAAATTGGACCAAACCCGTTACGGGTCAGCGAAAACAGGACAAGATCCGTTACTTTTGAAACTATTAGACCAAAATCGTTACACCCGGTAAACCACGAGGACCAAAAATGTAGTTAACTCATTCCTTTATATATGTAATTTGTCCATTTTAACACAAATCATCCATTCTGAAAAAGTAATGATTTTTCTTTTAGAACATGTAAAATTAAATATTATAAAAAAACATAAAAAATACTCCGTAATACGATATAAAACAAGTGAGTGATAAAAGTCAAGATATGGTGACCATCTTCACCAACATTTTAATAGTAACCGGTGGTGAATAAAACAAAACAAAACAAATCAAATCAGGGGGGTATCACTTGATTCAAAACCAAAACAAAGATGGAGTATGAATCATCATCACTTAGAGAATTGGTTAAAGGGATACCAATAACCCATGTCTATGTAGCAGTTTTAGTTTTTGTCACTATTTGGTTTTATAATTTTCTAGAGTTTCATTTCATTCATGATGTTGTTTTTACGTTGTTTCGCGGCTCTCCGATTTCGTTAACTTTTAATCCTGCCTCTGAGATTTACCATGGTGTTGTTGCAAATTGCCGCCTTCTTCATTCTAGGTAGTTTTATTATTATTCATTAGTCATTTTTGTTTTTTAAGATGTAATGTTTATGATACACTAGTCTAGAATATAATTCAACGTTGTGTTTTAGGCGTTATTCGATTTAAAAAATACAGTAGCATGTTATTGAAATGATTTTACCCACAGATGTTAGTTGTGGGACCCGTCGTTTTACTGTTATGAATTCACACCATTTCTACGTTACGAATAAAAGTAGAGAATTATGGGAATTGGAGCCCGAATGATTACGGTTGAGGCGTACTCTGAGCTTATATGACTCGGCTTAATTTTTTGACTTATGAGCTTATTATGATTTAAAGATAGAAAATATGTTCAAAAGTTGTGAAATTAGCCGGAAACAATGAAATGAGCTTATGAATTATTAGGCAAAGCTACATAAAGCCCTGAACTAAGCTTCAACAAACACCCAAGTCCACAAACCGCAAAAAGTAGCTTATCAAAACCCCCCAAATAAGCTCTTGATCATAAGCTTTTAGGCTTATCCAAACACTAAGATTGAGCTTATTTTTGTTACATAAGCTAATAAGGCAAAAAATAAGCTTAAATAAACACCCCCTTCATGTTGGTGTGTTTTCCCACATATGTTTATCATCAACTCACCAAAGGGAGTGTGACACATATGTTTATCATCACATTCTTATGTCACTACAAGCTTGATCATGACTTAGAAACTTTAAACTTTAGGAAATCAGAACGTATAACTATTAAGTAAGTGACGTATTATTATGGATGCTCTTCTTGTTCAAGTTAATCTTATTGAGATTGGTGGTTCGATACCCTATTTTGGGCTAAATATATATCTAGTTAACTACTGCGATTGAGTGCATCATTGATTCACTGGGTTTCGGGTCTCTATTGTTACCGCAAACACAACCCATGTTAGACCTTAGGCTTCTCTACGTAAAAGGGGTTAGTTTTGGAATACTTAAAATTTAGAAACTACCAGGAGCGGAGCCAAAAAGTTTTGCTCGAGGGGGCACACTTTGATAAAATTTAGAAACTACACTACAAATTGGTTCTTGGGGGGGGTGGGGGGGCAAATTACAAAAAAAAAGCCAAATATTTTAGAAAATTTACACTATAATTATTTTTGCTAGAGGGGCACGTGCCCCCCTCCTGTCTCCGCCCATGCTTACTACGTAATTGATGCTACTATGCCATTTGGCATTTGGTTCTCATATTTGAATTTGAAATTAGACACATTGTGCTTCAAATTCTTTCTGTCAAAAGGATAAGATAGCAATTACTCTATTGGTAGATGGTTATATTTATTAAATTATGCAATGCAAAACAATAACTTATTCTTTTTGTGCTTTTGCCACATTAATAAGGTATATGGCTACACCTTGGCTCGCTAGTCCTCACGTTCAAACAACATTTCTGAATTTCCATGGAAGAGCTCCTGCAGTAGAGTATACAAGGTATGTTTTCTTGTCTGGTCACTGGTGTTGCTCCTCCATACGGCAGAATGAAAAGATTACTTAGATAATAATAAATATTTGGATCATTGTTCTTGCTCAAAACTCTGACAAGTGCTCATATGTATTATATAAATTTACCGTTCTAATCTTTTGAAGCAAAGTGCTGTTTGATAGAATTAAGTTATAAATCTAGTCTATTAATGCCATGGACGAAGCTTCTATAGGGCAGGGGTGGGCCATGGCCCTCCCAAATTTTTTTGTCCTTAGTGTAATTTACGCATTGAGCTAGTGTAAAAAAAAATTATTTAACAATTTGGCCTCTCCAAAATTAATAAGTTACAGTTCGGCCCCCCTAATAAAAAGTTTTAAGCTTCGTCCATGATTTAATACCCTATGTTTGACAGAGTAGATACTAGTTTAAAACAAAGAAAGGGTAAACAAAATATAACAGTGGTGTTAGGGCAAGTTATGTTTTGTGTTATGTTACAAGCTTAATTGTAAGCGACACAACTTTAGCACTAGCACTACCCTTAAATGACTATTATATCAGCTCTGACTTGGAGGTAAAGCTCACTTTTTGTAAAAAGCTGATATGTGATCTTAATGCCATATCCAGTATAAACTTCAGAAAGGGTATTTGAGATAAAAAGTAGTACATAAACAAATAGAGATGATCAAATGTGTGAGTATCAAAACAGTTTAAAAGCTCTTTTCTCAAACTATTTACCATGCCTGCAATTTGATAATGGACGAGAATATATTTGTACTCATTAGTGTTCAATATGCCTTTATTTTAAACTGTCTAAAAACAGTGGTACTTATTTGAACAAACTTAGTTGCACTTATCAAAAAATATATATTTTTCTTTGTTAAACTAAAACTCATCATCAAGATTAATTTGCTTGATGTAGCTATTTATTAAGTTTCATAATAGACGTTGATTGTAGCCAGCCGGTTGCATAAGGGTAACACAGTCGCTTAAGTGTTAAATGTGGTAATTGGACCTCTCAATTGCATGCGCCTCCACATACGCAGCATTCCAACCTACATGCTTTCCTTCTATTGACTTTAGCTGTTTAGCAGAATGAGATTCTATATGTTTTACAATAGAGTTGAACTTTTACATTGTGGGTATACTTATAATGTATTTCTGCTCTGCATTGTTTCTCGCAGACAAATTTTTCATGCATCTGATGGTGGAACTTTTGCTTTGGATTGGCTAAAGAGTTCTGATGGTAAGACAAATATATAGCATAGCTTATGTATCTGATCAGATAGTTATCCATGCTTTTTATCAGTTCCCACTGCATATTTCAAATTATTATGTTATAGTATATGCATTTGTATCAAGTTGCTAATGAGTAACTTATATGTTTATGAAATCAATATTTTGTTCAAATTTACTCTCTTTTCTTAAGTAGTGATTTTTTAGTCCTGGGATATCTTGTGCTTCTGTTACAGTAAAGCCTTTTAAATCTAAGTGTGCTCTGCCAATGGAATATAGTTGTATGAAATTTGTTGCTCGGGGTCAGATGCTTGATATTGTGGATCTTTTAAAAAGAATCATGATCAGCAGTCTTGAATCTAATAACGTATTTAATGATGAGAAGCTTTCACTTAATGTGGTGTAATTTGCAGTTTTGGGAGATTCAACGTATGAAGATGATCACTCCCCCATCGTAATTGTAATTCCTGGATTAACTAGTGATTCCTCTGCCGCTGTAAGTTCAAACTACTGCGTACCGAACATCCATTTCTTGGTCTAGGCAATTTTTGATAATATTGAATGCCAGTATTGGCATGCTAATGTTAATTGTAATTGATATACTGTACTATTTAATTATTTATGCCTTACAAGAGATTAAAAAAAAGCTATACATGCACTTGGGGTAGCTTTGAGAGTTTGAGGTTTGTGAGCTGTGAATTGTGGTCAAGTATCTATATGATTGTTTCTAACGGATATATTGGTTACTCTGAGTCTGAGACGATATGCTAAATGCCTTGAATTTAAGGTGGCATCATGTTGTTCTATAAAATGGTTTTCAGTGTTGCTTCAGTTAATTGACCCTATTCAGAACTTCTCCTATTCCTTAGAGTTTTGATTATATTTGGATGTAAAACATTGTTACTTTATCTAGCGCGGCTTGAATTTTACAATGGTTTAAGAATAGTTCCTCATGAAAAAAAAAAAATGAATTTGTGTTGTGATAATGAGTTTGTATCATTGTATGTCAGAAACATAATTTTCACGAGCATGCCAAGGCTTATGGACATGATTACCATTTTATATGTAACTATGCCCCTTTACATTGAATCCTCCATGTAGCGAGTTTGGATATGTTTTACCTGGAAAGGAAGTGTTAGATATATTGTATGTGTTATTTGTATGTTTGATTATGTACTTATATGATATATCTTGTTTCTTCCTGGGAGCAGTTGTTCTCATGAAATAAGTTCAAAAACTTATTTACATTCTATATGGTTCTTGTATTGAAACTTAATCATAATTCTTGACTACCTTTCAGTATATCAAGCATCTTGCCTTCTCCACGGCAAAACGAGGATGGGATGTTGTTGTTTGCAATCACCGTGGACTGGGAGGAATGTCTGTTACGGTGAGTATTATATTAGGAATGAGATAAACGGGGTACATTTATGTTCTTGTGCTTCAGAATGGGCCACCGAGCACCCATATAGCGTCTTAACCAATCAAAGCTGTTTCAAAAACATAATTGGATCTAATGGATGCGTTTTCATTCATTGATTTGTTTTTGCCACTTTTTCTAGTTTCTGAAAACCGAGTTTGTTGTGTCTTTATTTTGGATTCTATTGGTCTTGGTTTTATTTATTATCTTTTACAATTGAACAGGTTCCATGAACATGTTAAAGATTGAGCAATCATATATGATACTTTAGATTAGTGAAAAGTGCAAGGGAAAGTGTATAAAATACAAATTATGGCCTTCTGAACTTTAGTTATAAATTTGAAAAGTGCTTCTCTATATTTAAAATTAATTTTCCACATAGGTTTTCTATTGATCATGGAATAGTTGGTTAATGTTTTACACGCCTTTCCTTGTCATATTTGATTGCCAGTTATTGGTTTATTTATCAAATTGAATTTATTGTAATATGCATTCATATATGCAGTCAGATTGCTTCTATAATGCGGGGTGGACAAAAGACACGCGAGATGTCATCAACTATCTTCATCACGAACATCCAAATGCTCCTCTTTTTGCTGTCGGGACTAGCATTGGAGCCAACATTCTGGTACTTTAAAATTAGTACTCCATTATTTTGACATCTCTTTTATTAATTTATCACTAAATGAAAATCACTTATGTGTTTTTAAATGAAGCCACCTATATGTTTCTAATAGTGGTTTAAAAAGTACAGTTTAATGTTTAATACGTGAAATAGGTCAAGTATCTTGGAGAAGATGGGGAAGATCTACCTATTGCTGGAGCTGTAGCTATATGCTCTCCTTGGGATCTTTTGGTTAGTGTTCTACTAGTCAAACCTGATATATTGTATTTCACTTTTGCAAATGGTTTTTATAGAAGGCATTCTTGGCTTTAAAAAATATCACTATATATGTATATACATGCATGTGTTTCCACAGTTCCATGTCCTGATACAATAAAAAAATGGAAATTGAATTCAACTAGCAGACAGTCTTGGAACAGTTGGAGTAAGATCTAAATCTCACTTTCGAGGTTACAGATTCTTCTCCATTAAAAAAAAAAAAAAAAAAAAAAAAAAAAAATGACACTTCATTCACATTTGTAGGGTTTAAGGCATTAGCTATAGTATTTTCTTCAATCTAAACATGTTACTGTTTCTGTTAGTGTATGGTTCAACCTTGAGTTAAATTACGTTGCATATGCAATATGATATTCGTCTTTCATAGTTTCATTTAGGATTTTAGGCTCTAATTGTTTCATCAAATAGTGGTGAACATTCAAGATCTTTGTTTCGATTTTAGGATCAATAATAACATTATTCCATAATGTACATTCTGGTCTAAGTGATAGACATCGAAATGTCAAGTATCTTAGTACTGTCCGGATAATTATAGACATTGAATAGGATTGATAGCTGTTTAATTTATTAGATAACTTTTATTTTAGATTAAGATTTGGGAGTGATTACGTGTATGCATATGGATGGCCCTATGGATATGGAAGGCTCTATGCAGTGAATCGTGAATGAATAATTGTGGTTTCCCTTTTCTTTTGTGCTAAATGAACCGAAAGGCAAAAAACGATTATTTTATCCCTGGTTTGAATAAATGTTTTTTACGCTGCACGAACTGTGAATCAATATAAATGATAAATTCAATTGTTAATTTGTATTTGATACGACATGTATATATTTTCCAAGTGATTTATGACATATAAATTAAGCGAGGAGTTTAAATCTCATACTATATTCATTGATTAATCTGAGAGTTTAAAGTAGCTTTTTCATAGTAAAAATGCAAAATAAAACTCAGACTATATAAATTAAGTGAGGAGCTCGCTTGAGGGAAAGAGACTGTGACCTTCAACTCCCAAGAATTCTTTTTAGGTTTCTCTTCATTCAAAATTAAAATTGATGTGGTTAAAATTTGTGATCATGAAGTAATTACAGTAATATCATAAGAGATTCACGTATTTATGAAATAAGATTATTGATCATAAACAATTGACACTTGCTCATTTTAAGTAAGGAGGGTGACGTCGAACTTATAAATATGAGAGGGATATAAGCATGTATGATTGGGGTACAATATGGCATATATATTTTCAGTTCAAAAATATATGCGTCAGGGAAGAACTATAATTAGTAGAAAGCACATGGATAGGAGGGGTAAATAATGTATAAGGAGTGGTTAAGAGGGGAGGACAGTACTTTGTTGCCTTATTCCGTCAGCCATGGACTTAAACATGAAGCTAAAAATAAACATTTAGATATGGCTAAGATAAGTAGACGGCCCATTAAATCCCAAGTAAACACCTCCTTAGATTGCCAAGTGTATGTTTCTTGTGGTTTAGGAGGTTTAACTTGGTAATTCAGTTTTCTTGGAACTTTGAAAACGATTGGGGTTGATGAGGAGCAATTTTGAAGCATGTCAAGGTTAACTACCACTTTGTTTGTGAGGAAATAATTTGCATTCATGAACCCTTAATTATTGTAAGAGTTTAAATGTGGTAGCTAGGCATTTTGAAAAGGCTTGTTGCTCAAGGAGTATGAAATTTTGGTTGGTAACTATGTTGTGCTAACCACTCTGAAACTACGTTGTGTACATTTTTACTAAGCTTCACAGAAGGTCACTGGTTTTATTTGTAGAAATTCGGGAATTTGCAGAGTTGTATAGTATCACTATGAGGGTCTTTTTATTATATATAATTACTATTGTAGAATTTGATCTCTGACCATGAATACATCTTACTTTGCTTGTTCACATGTGTATTTCAATATCTGGGATTCTTATGTATGAGACTCCATTTTTAAATGGGTTACCGAACAGTTTTTTTCTATGTTTAAACTTTCCGGTTTTATTTTATGTATATATGTTTTGGCAGATTGGCTCCAGATTCATTTGTCGCAGGACTGTTCAGAAGTTTTATGATAGGGCTCTTACTGTTGGTCTTCAAGAATATGCACAACTGTATGTGATCCCCTACCTTTCTTCCAATCACTGATCAATTAAACATGCATATACAATGTTCGGCTTTTTCAATTTATTGGTAAAAAAAAGCCATCTGCTGCTACAATTTTAAGTCCAGTTTTTTCATTGCAGGCATCAAACCGTTTATTCCCGACTTGCAGATTGGGATGGTATTGTAAAGGTACGTTGGGTCGATTCTTTACATGTTGCTTCTTGGATTTAGCGATGTTGCTTTTATACAGCATTTTACATGTAGTGATGTTTTTGCTGTTTCTAGTCACGCACTATTCGGGATTTTGACAATTATGCTACTCGTCTAGTTGGGAAGTTTGAGGTAAACCTTTGTGTAAACATATTTGTTCATGTTGTGGCATAACTTCTCCTTGTTGATCGATGATCTTTTATCTTGTTGAAGACTGTGGATACATACTATAGGCATTGTAGCAGTGCTCAGTATGTAACGAAAGTTGCAATTCCATTACTATGTATCAGTTCATTAGATGATCCTGTCTGTACCTGGGAGGCAATTCCGTGGGATGAATGCAGGTATGTTTGCTCTTATGTAAAACTAGCAATTTTAAATCATTTACTTACACACGGGTCTATTTGTGTTGCATTATATCTATAACAAGTCAAATGGGTAGTATACATATTCAAAATTTAAATTGCTATTGAAATAATATTAACTTTGTTATCGTAGTACTAGACATTTTCAAAGATGAAATTTCTTGTAGAAAATTATTTCAGGTCAACATGACCCGTACTAAACTATATATAGTGTTATCTAACCCGCCCATTTTTTCATATATCCCACTAGGATTTGGTTCATGCTTCATCTTTCATTCACTTATACACCTGATAACCTTTAATTTCTATATATAGAGCAAACAAAAATATCGTGCTAGCTGTTACACGGCATGGAGGACATCTGGCTTTCTTTGAAGGTCTTACTGGATCTAGTTTATGGTACGCCCTTATATTTTATTTTTTCTAATATCATTTTGCAAGATAAATCAAGACCTTAAAGTTGATTTAATTTACAATACTAATATACTTTTTGTCAGCAGTTTACAAGCTTATGTTTATGGAACTTGAGTAGTACAGTAATATTTATAGGCAGGCTTAGAAAGGATAAACCATTTCTTGATCACTTGCATTAGATATTGACTCATCTAATTATCCAAAAAACACAGATGTCTAGCTATAGTGATGTGTAATTACATACGAGATTGTAGTGTTAAAAGTTGTGACCTAGACTATGTTCCCTTGTATGGTTAGATATGGAAGATTATGTTCCCTTTATGGGGGTAATCGGTTATTGCAAATGACCATGAATGATGATCAAGTGAGAACCAACATGAATAGAAGCAGTTGATAGAGGATTCTAAACTTGAGCTATGCAAGAAACACTGCAGAAGCCAAAACAATCCAAACAGTGAATGAAAATGCTTGTTCTTTTGGGTAAACAGTTTATACACAAAAATGCTTTGTTTTAGACTTCTAGAATCTCAGTAACTGGTAAGAATATTCTCTAAACAATATCTATTAGCTACATTTATATGGAATGGATAGGATAGTATTCACCATATTATATATGTGTAGGATGAAAAATCCAACGAAACAGGTAAATGACAGTAAACTTGTTAAGTCTTGTGATAAATTGGGAGGGATGTGGTGATTTCTGTTGGAATCAGAGTGTCGTTTTTATATGAGCTTGACTTCACACAACATCCAGGTGGGTGAGAGCTACAAATGAGTTTCTTGGCGTTCTGCACAGCAGCCCCTTTATGCACACACAAAAGAAGGTACGAATCACATCTTCTTGCTCATGTTGGGTCACCGGGTTGGGTTGGGTACCCAAAGCACATATTTTGTGCTAGAAGTAGGATCAAATATGGCTTATCAATGTAAGAAGACATTGGTTCATTACTTTTATAACTTTGATTAAAAAAAGAATTATACGCCAAGATCATTTAGTTTGAATCTGGTCATACATAGATATGAATTTATGAATTCGACTTTACAAATTGTAAATTCGCTAATCCGCCTATACATGTAAATTTTTTGAATCAGTATTGTAGATTTAGTGAGTAATGTTTCTCATTCATTTCACATTAAAAAGTATTCTCATCAGATCATCAGTCTTCTGAAATATACTATAATTACTTTGTGTTATATGTGATTACAAAAACTATATATTTTGTTACAGTTAAAATCTAACTTTTTGATAAAACGATTTAGGTGGTTATAAGCATTTACCCGGTTAAAAAAAAAAAAAAAAGGTTATATGCATTTAGAAATAGAGTTCGACGTTCGTGCATCTTTAATCTCTTTCACAGTTTCACCCCACATCTCGTTTTCAGATTTATTTACTGATTTTATCCAGTGGAAATTCAGCCAATTTACTTATCACTGGTTAACATTCTTTCACAGAATCCTCCACATTCTGGATTTGAATCTTTTGTTGATCAAGGCCCATATGTTAATGTCGCGAATGGAATGGTTGCTGCCATCAGTAATGATCCATTATCAAGTGATGTCGTAGAAGATCCATCTGAAAGGCATAAGGTGAATGATGATGATATTGTCGTGCCAGATGCAGAAGAACATGCACCCTCTGGTCGTGCTAGTCGTCAACTCTCTAATAACAGAGAGCTGAAAACACTTGGTCTAACTGGCATCAGAATATGGTTAAATCAACTGTTTTCACATAATAGAAGATCAACATGGATGCTCTCTTATATTGCCATCATGTCAACATTGCCGTTGTTGGGCGTAGCCCTCCACTTTCTCTTTAAGAAGAGATTCAACAAGGCTGTACTCACCAAAACACTCAAGTGGTAGATACAAGGAAGAAAACTGTTTATGTTGCTCTGCACTTGTATGTAGAGCTCGTAAATAAGTATGTTCGCATTGTAATAAGCTGCTGAGTAGCTTGCAATTGTCTAAATGTAGTAGCTAGGGGTGGTTGGTTCTCTGTATACGTTCAATATACTATTACTATCAAATATAGCCATTTACTGTTAGCGAAAATTATGTGGTTCAATGTAGTACAATAAAGTTGGAAATACAAATTTTGAAAGCCAAAAAAGAAGCAAATGTTATCTTGTAATTTCAGCCATTTTGTGCAGGTTACAGGATTTGAAAGGGGTTTGGTCGACTCAAAAACTAATTTGGATTCCAACTTTGCATGGGAAGTTTATCTATCCGTGAAGTTGAGTTCCTGTTTGGTTTTATATCACGAATAACAGTAGGATTAACAAGGAGTCGAAAATGAACACAACATTTTAATTTTGAGTAAATTGCAAAAATCGTCCCTAAAGTTTGGCCAAATTGCAAGTTTCGTCCCAGATGTTTGGAAAGTGCAAGGATCGTTCCTGTGGGGAAAACTTTGGTGCAAGTATCATCCTTTTTGGGAAAACTTTTGGTGCAAATATCATCCCTGTGGGGACGATACTTGCACCAAAAGTTTCCCAACAGGGACGATCCTTGCACTTTCGTAACTTTGGGACGAAACATGCAATTTGACCAAACTTTAGGGACGATTTATGCAATTTACTCTTTAATTTTTCATAATTTTTTCAGAGGAATTACACATGTGATGCGGAAACAAGGAATGGCCAATACAAGCTAATGTAAACACACTCTTGGAAGACCATTACATTAACATCTACACACAAATGCAAATACACAGTTTTACATTGACATCTACACACAAATGCATGCATGAGTGGGTGCTGATTATTTGGTTGCTGAAGTATGATCACACTGAACAATAAAGTAGAATCACTCACGACCTCACTGAAGAATGCATTAGATAATAGGTTAAGTCCCAACCATAAACCATTAAGTTAAGGACGGAATATAGTTGGGGGTCGTGGCCCCTCAAATATTTCACTTCTAAATACGTAAATTACCATAATGGTTTTTATTCGCATTCTCCCGATCAACTTTGGATTTTTTTAAATGATAACTTACATTAAAAAATTAATCCAATTAGCTATGGCCCTTTCTATTTTTCATGTTCTGCTGTAGTGCTATTGCCTCTTGGAGTCCTTTCCTATTTTTAATACAAAGCTATCAACTGAGTAAATAGACTTCGCAATAAGATGTGAGATGACTTTCTAGCAGATAGCTTGGTGGTTTACATATAAAAAGAAATTGCTGTAAAATCCGATTATGAATCCGTAATTGTGGAATTTAAATGTCTTAAAGGCCGACGTGCCGAGTTGTAACTTTGTATCATTTGTATCTTTTGCTTCTTTAAACTATATTTTGATGTATAGCTTATTGGGTATAATAACCTAAAATATGGTTTCTAAATCCGTTACTAATTTGAACTTGAACCCGAATGTAACCCAAGTAAATAAGTGTTATAATTTTAAACTACAAAGACTAAAAACCATAACCTAAGTATATTATAAATCGACACATGCATGGTGTGCTAAGTCACATATCACACGATCAAGAGTCTATACATAGGCCAAAATAAATAAAAACTTGTACACAACATTTGGTTTATGGAAATGTCTAGATACATAAGATTTTGAAATAAGATTTGGTCACTTTGACCTCCTCCATGCTCGGCCAATATCCCTTATAATTTCCCCCTCCTCCTCATTTTCTTCAACCGAAAATACACATTCAAGAAACACACATAAAACCCTAAAAAAAAACCTAGGTGGCAGCAATCTTTTATCTCCAAGAAAGGTGGTACGAGGGAGGTTTAGAAGGTCATAAAGAAGGTGGTTCGATCGTAGTACTATTGGGGTTCGAGAGCCTTTGTGTCTTCCGAATAAGGTTCTGAATTTGAGTCCTTTTGATCTTGTTTCATTCTTCAAATCGTCCCAAGGTATAAACTACTCTTGTTTCTCTCGACATGTACACATAACACATTATAATTTATAACCTAAGATTAAACTAGGATCGACCTAAAAATGATACGAGTGAAAGGATATGAAGTCGCATAAAATGATAAGATACCTAACGCATGAAATGATGAATCACATATAAGTCGACATAGGGTTTTATTTGCTATACGAATCAAGGTATATATGAGCTCATGAATCTGGTCTTTGGACTCATGTTTCGATCACTAATATACAAGCTAAATCTGGAAAATTAACACATGAAATGATGGAATAAGATATGTGTCGATATAGGGTATTATTTGGTTATTTGGAATCAGATTGCATGCATGTGTGATTGGATCTATTTATACATAGAAACCTAGACATGATACACATAAAAACATGAAAGATAGCATGCATGGTTTGGTCGTATTTAATGAGGTCGAACGAGGGGAAAAACTAGGGTTTATACGATTTGTTATTTCATGTGAGTTGCGAGTTGTTATGTTGTTGTTATTGTGGTGATCGAATCTGGAAAAAGGGGGTGTCTTATGTGTGTTATATGTGTCGAGTTTAAGGTTTGAAATATAAGAAAACATGGGTCAAAGTGGGTACTTGTTTTGGGTCGGAAATGGAGTGATTTGGTTTAGTTTTGTCTCGTAAAAAATGGCTAACGAAAAGGGCTAAAAGGGTTGAGTTTGGTTCGGTTTAAAAAAAAAGAAAGGATGTCGCGTAGGTGTGTATTATAGGGTGTGTGTTTGTGTGGGAAAACTTGGCTATGTGTGGGGTGAAAGGGTCGAAAGGGTAAAGTGCACAAAAGGGGTCTCGGGACATTTTGAAGTTGAGTTGGGTTTTTCAAATAAACGATGTGATTTGTTTGCATGGGTCGTTATTGGAAGTTCATGAAATTGGCAAACATAAGAATTAGTCATATATTTATATAATTTACATAATAGACCCTAAACTTTGCTATATTGACACTTTAAACACTAAACTATGAGAAATTGTCATATTAAACCCTAAACTATTATATTGAACATATTAAGTCTTTAAGTTTACTTAATTGTCATTTATAACCCTAAAAGTTATTAATCCGAGAAACTTACTAATTATGGAAACTTACTAAATCGAGAAACTTACTAAATCGGGAAACTTACTAATTATGGAAACTTACTAATTCGAGAAGTTACTAAAGATGGAAAGTTATCTGGGAAGTTATTAAATATGGAAACTTACTAAACATGGCAAGTTACTAAAACTAGAAAGATTCTAAAAATGAAAAGTTTCTAAAAATAGAAAGAAACCCTAAATGTGTAATCTGAATAACTATAAGCAGTAAACTTATAAAATGAGCTTATAAGTAATACGTGATCATTAATTTGTATAGGTTCTGTGAAGAAGGAGTAGTTCTTTTTTCCGAGTGCTTTCCTGTTTTGTTTGATTTGCTTTGCATAAGGTACAGATATTCTACCCTTTCTCAGTAAGGGTTTTGGTTTCTCGATCCTTGACTTAATTCATTTGCTTTGATGTGATTCATTGATGTGATTCCGTTTGATATGATTCGTTGATATGATCCGTTTGATATTATCATTCGATATGATTTTGTTTGCTATCCATTCTGTTATGATGATCTGTATATTATCTCATTGATATGAGATTCTGTTCTGTTGATATGCTCTGATTGATTATGCTATAGTAGCTCCGTTATGATTATGGATAGCCTTGCTTTGTTTATCTGTTCTGTTGCTCGAGCTAACTAGCCATGGAGGTTCCATGACCATGTCATTGAGGCACCAATGGCATAACACTTTCTATGGAGGTGTGATTGATCCACGGCGTTCCCTTCTGTTATGATTATATGATTATTTACGCACATGGCCATTCTGTTATATATATGCATAGACTCGTACTTGTATATGTATTCTGTTTCAGGGAGCGTATGGATGCATCCTAGGTATATGATTTGATATGGATATGATATGATATGATTTAGTGATTGGTTTGTACGTGCCATGTACCCCATTTCACTTCTGGTACTCGAGAGGTCTCCTCTCCTTGTACACTTATGCTATGACAGGATTATATGACTAAGCATGTTGTATGCTTTCTGAGCTCGTGGGCATTTCTGTTATGTTCTGTTCTGTTCAGTTATATGATGATTATTCTCTGTTTCATTGCTATGACTTCATTATGGTTCTTCTATTAGAACTATGCGTTGCTTCTCTGATTATATGATACCTTGTTCAGCAGTTTCCTTTGCTTCGGTTGTTTATTCATTTGATTTAGTTATTTGTTTCTGATATATTTGTTCACTGGGCTTTTTAAGTTCAGCCGCGTTTCTTTTCCCTGCGGCAGGTAATAAGCGGGAAGCTGGGCATGAGTGATGAGAACAGGAGCTTAGAAGACCTACCTTGATTAGACTTCCCCATTTGTTTTGGATTATGATTTAGACTTATGTTGGATATTTTATTTCATTTCATGTTCGTTTTGACTTGTTGGGAACTTGTAAGTTTGGAAGTCATGATGTACTTGACTTTACATTATTTATGAAGTCTTCCGCTTGCGTTTATTTTATATGTTCTGATAGACACCATAACGTGACACTTCGACCCTTGTCGAGTTGGGGTGTTACAATTATGGTATCAGAGCTCAGGCTTTGACTTTTAGCTCATAAGTTATGGCCTGTGAAGATTTGGACCCTTAGGTTTCGCTCTGTAGAACTTAGGATTTGACCGGTGAGGATTGGGTCGACATTAGGCTTCACTTTTGGCACGATTTCTTCCTTCGTATTTTGATCCTTGCCTTTGTTTTGTCTTTGCTAATTCGTTATGACCTTTCAGATGGTGAACACTTGAAACACTAAAGATTTCAGTTCCAACCCTGCTTTTGCTACTGCAGTCTAGCGGGCCGTTGACGCACTGTTACCGGGCCTCACCGAACGGATCACAAATGAGGTCCGTCAACATACGGCCAGTGGTAGTGGTAGTAGTGGTTCTAGTGCTGGTACTTCGCCAGTGACTATTCATACTTGGTTGGAGAGGTTTTGTAAGCAAAAGCCTCGATCGTTCAGCTCTGCGAATGCTCCGATTGATGCGGAGAATTGGATCGCGCATATGGAGAAGATATTTGAGGTTCTGGGATGTGATGACGTGTTCAAAGCTAGACTTGCTAGCTATAAGTTTGAGGGTGATGCCCTCAGCTGGTGGAAAGCATATAAGCAAGCGAAGGGTGGAGATGATTTGGTTGCTACTTTGTCATGGAACGATTTCCGTGATACTTTCTTTCTTCAGTATTTTTCGAGATCCGAGAAGGAGAAGTTTGAGAGAGAGTATCATTCGATTTTTCAGTTTGAGAGAGAGACCAGTACTGAGTTCATGAAGAGGTTTCTTCGTTTGGCTAGATTCTTGGGGGCCAAGGCTGGAACCAGGAAGAACAGGCTAATAAGTTCAAGTGGGCGCTTCGGAATGATATTTTGGATGGGATTGTGAATATCCATTTTGATGATGTAGCACAGGTTGCTAACGTTGTTCGCAACATTGAGATCATGCAGGAGAGGGCTAGACAGAGTGTTAAGAGATATTAGGACGGGGAGCGTGTACGGCTGGTTCAGGGGAACAATCAACGGGGTAGTGATTCGAGGGGTAATGATCATCGGGGTTATGATAGGTGAGGATATGATAGGCATGGCTACAACAACCAGAGGTCGGGACGTGATCAGCAGTATCGGGATCACCAGCACTGGGTTATCAGCAACATCGTTCTTCAGGTTTGTCTGGTTAGAGGGGTGGTACGGATCAGGCTTCGGCTACTGCTTGTGATAGTTGTGGAAAGTTTCACCCGGGGAGGGCTTGTTATAAGACTTCGGGTGCATGTTTCTCATGTGGTTCGACTGATCATATTAGGAGGGATTGTCCTAAGTATGGTGGCAACAACAACAAGGGTAATGGGAATGACCGACAGCCAGCTACCAAGGGTCGAATGTACTGCTTGACCAGAGATCAGGCTACTAGTGCCTCAGGTATCGTTTCAGGCACTCTTTATTTATATGATCGCACAGTCTTTGTTTTATTTGATACGGGTGCTACACATTCAGTGGTTTCTAATTCGTTTGCCAAACATATTAATATACCCGCAACACCATTAAAATATGCTCTATCTATTTCGACTCCTATGAAGAATCATGTGGTTATTAATCACGAATTTCTGAATTGTCCTTTACGTTTTACCGATAAGATCCGTTCTGCTAATTTGCTTCCGTTGGACATGCACGATTTTGATATTATTCTGGGTATGGACTGGTTGTCCGAGCATCGGGCGACTATCGACTGTCATGCCAGACGAGTTATATTTGGTAATCTGAGTGCTCCTGAATTTGTTTACCAGGGTTCCCAACCTGGTAAGTCTGTTAAGATCATTTCGGCTATGAAAGCTCGTTCGTTACTTTCACATGGTTGTGAAGGATTTTTGGCTTCAATTAAAGATACTTCATTGGATGGTCCTCGTATCGAGAGTCATCTAGTTGTTTGTGAGTTTCCTGATGAACTTCTGGGTATGCCTCCTGCGCGTGAAGTTGAATTTAGTATTGATTTGATTCTGGGTGCCGAACCCATTTCCAAAGCTCCATACCGTATGACACCAGTTGAACTAAAGAACTGAAGGAGCAGCTTCAGGAACTTTTAGAGCGTGGTTTCATCCATCCAAGTGTATCCCCGTGGGGTGCACCAGTTCTATTTGTGAAGAAGAAAGATGGCAATTGGAGATTATGCATCAATTATCGGGAGTTAAACCGTATCACTGTTAGAAACCGCTATCCGCTTCCCCGTATCGACGACTTATTTGATTAGCTTCAGGGAGCAAAATTCTTTTCCAAAATAGATTTGAGATTGAGATGTGGAAAACTAGAAGGGGGGTTGAATAGTTTTACGTCTTTTTAATTTATTATAAAACCTTTGTTTACTTTTAAAAGCTTAGATTCAAGTTTGTTATGAAAAATAAAACTTAAATCTTATTATTAGTTATATATGTATTCTTTTAAATTGATTGTAAAAGTTTTGGTTTCTTGAATGGATTTTCAAATTGATCTTTATGTGAAGTCGACCTCTAAT
Source organism: Artemisia tridentata subsp. tridentata (assembly GCA_021014915.2). Classification (NCBI taxonomy): domain Eukaryota; kingdom Viridiplantae; phylum Streptophyta; class Magnoliopsida; order Asterales; family Asteraceae; genus Artemisia; species Artemisia tridentata. The sequence continues at coordinate 226,768,220 of CP139502.1, forward strand.
TAATACTAGCAATTATATAAGCCTATGTGTATGAAAGTAATGACGATGCAAGTAAAGAAATAAATGAGGTATGGAAAGATCTAACCGAGACACGAGATATTTATAGTGGTTCGGCTACAAGGACACCTTCCTTGCCCTACTCCACTCCCCGAGCACCGAGCTCGAGAGTTTTCTTCACAACTTCAATAAGCTCCCTTATGGCGGAGAAAACCTTACACGACTTTGGCTTACACCGGCTTAACGACACAAAGCTAAATGTCGAGTTCTAATGGTAGCTAGAACCAATCTCACAACTTCAACACGACTTCTTCACACCTTCTTCTTCACGACTTCTTCACGACGGCTTCACGACTTGAACTCAAGAACTTCACGACTAGGACTTCACGACTTCAACACGACCGCTTCACAACTTCTATGCTACGGCTTCACGACTTCAACACTAGGACTTCACGACTAGAGCTTCACAACTTCAACACGACCGCTTCACAACTTCTACACTATGTCTTCACAACTTCTATACCACAACTACTTATACAACTTCTTCACTACTTACATACAACACTAATCTACTATACACACCTTACACACAAATGAATGAATGATTTACAAACTTTGTTAAACTAACAACTTAAGTAACAAGATGATACTAAGTTGTAATACTTCTAATCTTGATTGATAGAAGTATTCTTCTTTTGCACTTGAATGAAGGAAGCTTGGATCACTTGGAAACCAAAGCTTAAGATTATATGATCAAAGGATTTTAGAAAGTATTTACAAGATTTAAAACAGAAAGTTTGGGGTGCAAAAGGTGAGTAAAAATCCAGGGGAAGGCTGGTATTTATAGGAGAAAAATCTGGACAGCTGGAACCTACAGGAGCGTGGCCGGCCCCCTTAAATAGGGGCGGTCCCCTTAATTTTAAGGGGGCCGCCTAGTAAAATTAAGGGGGCCGCCCTTGCTGAACGTTGGCCAGTTTTGTCCTTTTGTGGGGAAGGTTTTTCTGGAACATTTTAACTGATTTTAGTTAAAAATTTGAATTCATATTTTTATAAAAGATTAAACATTTTTATTTAATACCAAAAATGTTTTTCAAAAATATATAAAATGTTTTTGATGTTTTATAAAAAATCTAGTTATTAAGAAAATGTTCCTTTGATCATATAATGCATTAAGCATTAGTTCATTCATACCTTAAGTGATTTGAGTTGTAGAAATAGATATTTACAACTAAATACTTGTTTACGTCATAATTTTCCGATTAATGATTTTACATTTTGTGATTATCAAAACGTAGAGATATCGAAAAATATTAATAACGTGTTTAGGCATTATTTATATCAACAATCTCCCCCTTTTTGATGATTACAAAATCTAAACTCATTAAATCTAAAAGTTAGTTTTTAGACAAGTATTTAGTGAGTTTACATCTATTTCTCCCCCTTTTTGTAGAATCAAAAAGGTTAACCGACAAGTTTTAAGTGAAAAAGTGTCGTATGAGAACTCCCCCTTGATGTGTACTCCCCCTCGTTTGGGGGCACCAAGGAAACGAGCTATGGAACGCTTGCAAGAAAAATGTTAGAAGCACAAGTATATGTAACAACAATAAGCAAGCAAAAAGAGCATTCATTTAATAGAAGTGTTGTGTATAAATACACAACCAAGTAGATTACAACATAAGGCATGTAAACATTGAAACAAAACAACTAATGATACTACATAATCGTCCTAGGAGTATGATGCGTGGTTTTGCGACCTTACAACAGGTTTTACCTCTCGAGGGATCTCAAAAGGCTTGCAACCCCACCAGGCAGTGTACCTGACCGATGTAGTATAGTGTAGTGGTAAGTACGGGGGATTGATCGTTCTCCACAGGGAATAGTGTTCGTTAGGTATGAAAAACTACTCTAATAGGTCTAAGGGTGAGAGAATATTCTTTTTATGTTTTTTATAATTTTATGAAAGCAAGTAAAATTTCGGGTTTGAAAGAGTGGGCGGAATTAGTTGCTAGTCAACTAACCCAAATAACTACGAATGCAAATAAAATAAAATAACTGAAAATGAAAAGGTGGTAAAACTTATGTGGAGAAAAATGTGTTTACTTAGATTTCCTTACTCCCTAACTATCTTTTACCGGTTGATTAGTGAGTATTAGTTGCGTGGATGACGGGTGTATTCCTTAATACCAATCGTGGGGTGGCGTACGTACTTCCCCAACTCTATGAACTCCTACTTCACTCCTATGTCGAGCCGGCTAAGAAGCTCCTAACATGGGATCACTAGAATTCGCTCATGCATTAAATACAACCATAAAAACCTTTAGTACGCATTGGTTCATGTTTCTTAAGACGTTCAAGCAAGTTACCGTATAGGAAGTTAGCCAGTTTTCTTAAGCCTAACATAGATAAACAATCATCCAATACAACTAATAACACACTAATAACCAATAATCAATAGCTAGGTTTCATTAGATCTAAGCAAACACATAGAAAACCTAGCCTAGCATGTTAAACAAAAGACAAGAACAAGATAGAATCAAACAACACATAGACATATTGAATGATTAATTGATAACTTATCTTCAATGTAACATGGAAGATCTCAAGGCAAAAAGCCTTGAAAAAGCTGCTAAATTCGTCTTAGGGTTTTTCACACACAAAGTTCCACAATAAGTTCCACACTAATGACAAAAAATTGCAAAACTATATATAGACTTTCAGATCTGACGGCGTCACGTTATGGAGTGTGACGCCGTCACCTCGCCGCTTTTAGGGTTCCCGGATGGCCTTCTTGACGCCGTCCCTCTTTAGCTCTCCAAAATCCGTTCTGGCTTATCAAGGCTTGACGCCGTTAGAATTAGGCGTGACGTCGTCCCGCTTTAACTTATACCGTGACGACCTTGATGTCTCCAAAGGGTGACGCCGTCAGATTTTCCATGCAAAATTCTCTGGCTTATCATGAGTAATTTTCATATCCACCACTTTTGCCAAGACATGACGCCGTCAAGAACAAATCTTGACGCCGTCAAAGGTACTTTCCAGCACAATTTTGAGACTTTGCCGTTTTCTTCACTTTTATGCTCCAAAAACGTCCAAAATGCTTCCTTTTCCAGATTTCTTCTCAAAAGTACCTAAAATGACAAAAGGAACGATTTAGGGCAATATTTGATCAAATAAATACGATTTAGGGCTTAAATGACCCCCTAAAAGCGGTACACTTTTCGCTTCATCAAATACCCTTACACTTGAGATTTGCTTGTCCTCAAGCAAATGCGCTTTTATTCTAATCAAAATACAAGTTAGGGGTCATTTAATGCTAACATAAAAGTAATTACAACAAATATTTGTTCCACTTTAATCATAATAAGCACGTAGATTACAAACTAGCACCTCACAAGTAGTGTTTAGATACTCACATCTCTCAAGTGTCATCAAAATAAATCTCATAAATGAAAACGGATAATATCTCTCACTACCTGTCATAGCAAATAGATTACCATAGGCTTGGGAAAGGATAAAAAACCTCCTCCACTAGGCGTAAGCACCTAAGATAAACTATCAAAGAGGGCTTTTAAATGGGTTATAACGTTAGGTGTAGGGATATGATAAGCACGGTTTTGTTGGATAAGGGATATTTTACTGGTGGCGAGTTAAAGATCTTGATTAATTACATGTACTATACAATGTTGCTAAGCCAAGACTCGACTCAATCTTAAGCTAAAAATAAAATAACAAAAACATAAAACAAACATAAAATGAAACGGGATGGTAGTCCGTATGTTTTTTCTATTTTTCTTTTTCTCATTTTTTTTGTATTTTTCTTGATTTTTTTTTTCTTTTTTTTTTTTTTTTTTTTTTTGACATACACTTTTGCCCTACCATCCAAAATAATACATCATAGGGGCGTTGCATTCCCCTTACACTTGAACTTTTACATAACTTTACAAATAACTATTCTAATGACTCGAATTAAGATAATCAAAACACTTGGAGTACTTTTAAAATATTTAGCACATATGGGGGTAATAAATGATGTTCTTCCCCATTACTCCATTACACTAGTACTTTACCCATGAGTCCCAATCGTCCCAAAACAATATGTACAAGGATATGACTCGACTTAGCAACCATGTAATCAACTAGATAATTAACTTGGGTTTAAACAAATGTTGTAACAATAATGCACTAAAAATGAGTGCATACAAGGTAGGCTAAGGCGATTTGGGTGTACATTTAAGTGGGGTGTAAACAAATTCTTCCTTTAAGTAAAATGCTTAAAGGTCGAAACGAAAAGATAGGCTCTGAGGGGTGTACTAGGGGTATCGTGTACTAAAAATGAGTACAACGCAAAGGGTGTGGGAGAATTACTTGACCAATGTAGCCAAAGTAATTATAACAAAAACACAGGTGTAAAACAATGGGTTAATCCTAATGCCTCTTATCATGTAGTAAATCTAACTACACGAATGTAGTCTCACTTGTGGCCTTGGAATGGTCCTAACGCAAGTTCTAGAATCTAAGTGCTACCGGTACTCACATCATAGCATAAATGCTTTTCCTACCAATTCTAGGGGTGAACCTCACATATTTGGGGTTGGAAAATTTTTTAGTGGTACGGTTTTTGTGCTAGTCATATAACTCCTATCCATGAGACGCTCATTAAGATCAAAGTTTCACTCCTAAGTGTTGTAAAAAATTTTAAATTTGGCACTAAAATTGCCCTACCATGTATTTATCTCAGTTTTATTACACATCTACTATTAAACAAACAAAAATCAAGCGTAATAGCATTCTCTAATCGTACTTTTACCCCCCTTACACTTAAGATGAACATTGTCCCCAATGTTCAAATAACAAGATGTAAAAGAAAAAAAGTAAAAGAATGAAATCAAATACTCCCCTGATTCGCTCGGTGGATAATGAAGTAACACGGTTAGATCTTCTTCCAAAGTAATGTTGAAGCTCCATGACTAATGCATCGCCAAAAGCTTGATCCAACAAACATTTCCTTGTCCAAAATAACCTGTTAAACCTGAGAAAACAAACACGAAAACCTGCATAACATCGGCGGGATAAACTCTATATATAAGGATATAATGCTTGTGGAATGATAATTTTGCAGATTCCTGGAGATTATAAGTTATAGATTTAATAAAAACTTTTTATGAAAACAAAACTTTCAAAAATTTTCAGAAAATTAAACCTGACGCCGTCAGGTTGTAAATCCTGACGCCGTCAGAAATGATCTGACAGAATTCTCATGTTACGTCTCCGGAAAAAATTTGGAAAAACCTATACCTTACTTCCTGGAAATCCTGCAAAACATCATTATGACTCGATACAAGCATTTGACTCAAACAAACACTAATATGTATGTTAATTTATTATTATTACGATTCATGTTCACTTGTGTTCTAAATAAACCGATTTAGATTTCCCTTACACTTAACTTTTGCAAAATACCTTTATATGTAGTTAAGACGAAGTTAAAAACAAGATAAAGCATTTTCACAAATTAGTTTTGAACATGAATCAATAATAATAAAAATTAAACATACATACGGAAACAAATAAAATCAAACAAACAAATAAATAAACACACAAAGCAAATAAAGCTTGGGTTGCCTCCCAAGAAGCGCTTGTTTTTGTTCGAGTCACGAGCCTGACTCTACCCTTATTTAACGGAAATAGGGGAGGTTTTCCCTACACTTAGGATTAAGTGTGGGTGAAAGTAGCGATACACACCCTTAGGGTGGAAATATGCCACGTGAGGAAAGAGTGACGGGTGAATTATATGCTCAAAGGTGCGGGATCCTATCATCATAACCTTACCTAATTCAATTGGGTTAGTGGGCGGATTAATATTTTCTCCTAGAAAGGGATCATCTTCTATCAACTTCGAGAGACTCCAAGTTGAGAATCCACTTTGACCTAATAAACCCGGTTTAAACCCATAATGTTTCTTGTGATCAATCATAAATGGGTGATGTAAGTATGTAAGGTCATGGTTCACTCCTGTGTTAGCTTCCTCACTACAAGGCTTAATGTCTACTACCTTAAACTTAAGACTACCCGGACTATATGTTTTGATGGGTGGATCGGGACCTAATTCAATTCCTAAATTTTCATCCAAGGATGGAAGATTAGGTAACGGTTTTGGTTGAGGCTCCGGCTCATCAACACTAGGAACTTCCATACAACTAAAAGAAAGGCTATGACTACAAGTATTCAAACCTATATCCTCTAGTTGTGTTTGGTCCAAGGGTTCTACCTCTATTGGGGTTCCTATAGTCTCTTCTACATCTTCTGGGTAAGTCACGGGTGGTGTGTGTGCCTCAAATGATGGTAGGACTTGTGGGGTACTTGGTTTGGTGAAATCTATCCCACTCATGCAACTAGCACTACTAGAAAATCTGGCATCAGCAACGACCGTTTGCATCGCTATTCCGTCACTAAAGCCCTTCAACGATGGAATGGTGACGGATATATTTCGTCACAAAAAAGGGCCTCGCAAAATTTTAGCAACAAGTTTAGTGACAAAAGTTTTAGAGCTTCAGCGACGGATTGTCGGTCTCCAGCCCCTCGCTAGAGCTTTTATAAAGTCGCCTGAACTAAATTTGATTCGACCATCAAGTGACGGCGTAGCGACAAACTTTTTTGTCGCTAACAGTAACGACAAAGCAGTCACTAATCCATTTCTAATAATCGGCCAACCATTTTGTTGTTATTCCGTGGCTACTAGAGACGGATATATTTGTCGTTGATCCGCCACTAAAAGTATTGTCTCAAAACCGTCACTACCAATTTGTTGCTTAAATCAACACCATTTCATAGCATGTTTGATCAAATCCATCTCTAATTTGTCACGATTTACAAAATATTTTAAGGATAAAATATGTCGCTAATCAGTCAATAAACGAAACAATTTATTTGCTAATTCAAGATGTAACACAAACGGATACCACACCGATAATAGTCACGAAATCCATAACCAAATCAAATAACACATATATCCAAATCAAATAACAACCAAATTCGAAAGAAAACAAACATCTGATCTTCGACAACATAAAAGGAAATCTAAACCAAAGATTCCCTCTTACATAAAAGTTAAAAGGACCTATAAAGCTCTTGAAAGTGTAACGGTTAATGTTTAAGATGTACTGCCACTTGCATTACCTTGCTTTGTTTTTGTTTTGCGGGTAACACGACTCTTGATACCATACTCAACAAGCATATCTTGAATTTCTTCACGCATTTCTTCCTTGAGCTCTTCACGCATTTCTTCTTTTAGCTCTTCGCGCATTTCTTCTTTGAGCTCATTCTTCATTTGTTCCTTGAGCTCGACTTTCATTTCTTCCTTCAATTCTTCCTTTAACTCTCCACGAACGCTATCAATATAGTTCTTGAACATAACAAATTCAAATATTAGTTTTTTTTAAGAGTTTTGATAAATAGACCTAATTAGTAGACCTAAATTTAGGCCTAATCTTTTTATTGGAACACTTGGCAACATTTAAACAATTCAATCAACTCTTAACATTATTCCTAATATACCCATCATGAATAAGTCCTAAAATTTAGCATTATTTTCTCTGTCATTATAACCATCAGTTTTACATATTTCTTATTTCTTGGTTTATACATAAATTTAGTATTGTTAAATAGTTTTTATAAGAGCAACAAAGAGCAATTAACTACGCACATCTATGAAACCGTTTGATTGTCTCCATGAGAACTACCGATCGGATCATCGAACATTTGCACACCAAACCTATTTTACTCATTAAATTGACTAAAAATATATATATAAACAATAGATGTTATCATGTTACAAACTAGTGACTTTTTAATTACAGAACATACCCACCATGTAATTAATACATATGCATATGATATAATATATCACCAGTAAGTAATTAGTAAGAATAAATAGGTAACTGATCATGTTTCAAAGGGATAAGTGTTTTGAGAAATGGTGGTTTCAGTTTCAGGTTATAAATCCAATCGCATGAAAGTCATGATCACAAAGAGAATATACCTGTAACTGAACTGTATAGTAAAGGGTAAATTAGGAATAACGAATACATTTAGTCAAATCTTTCAAACTAAGACACGTGTAATGTCATGGCTGTTAGGTCTCCTTTTAGGTCTAGATACTTAGGTCCACTAATCATTTTTCTTTTTTTAAATAGCTAAATGCAACTTGAGTGGGTCTTTTATGTAAAGTGAGTTATAATTCCACAATCCTCACAGAACTAACCTCAAAAGAAACCTGAAGCTGTTTGTATATAAAAGAAAGAAACACACCTGAACATCTTTGGATCCTGAGGATGAAGCACCACTACATGTAGTACTTGGTGTGCCAGTCATCGTGTACTGTGGATCTTACATAGACCCCCACCCAAACACTCCACCTTTCGTATCATCTCCGGCACATTGTTTCCATAGGTCAGCATCATAGATGGGATGGTTAGCAGGATCTGATCCATATTTATCCACCAGAGCGCCATTATATGCAGCCTGTAGATAGTCAAGCGAAACAAAGTAAGAATAAATATGGATGTAAGAATAACCATGGAAGTAACTATGGAAGTAAGAATAAATACCGCCACTCTCTCTGATTTAGACGTAATGAATGCTCCTTTCTTCGCGCGTGTGAGCTCAAATAGTTCAGCAGCAGTTGGGGGGCGTTTGTGTACTTGTTCCTGTAAATTCGTAAAATTTTTGTAAGATTTAAAAATAATACAAAATAATACTTTGAAGCTTGAACTAAACATAACACATATTAAAAAAATAAAAAACAGAAAACGCAAATGGAAATATAAGTAGAATCTTACGAATTTCCTTTTATGTTGAGAAATTGTAATTGAGCCAGCACAATGTTTCGACACAGAACCTTCTTTCAAGGTGTTCCGATTCTGGCTACCTGATACTGCTTTATTTAGCCATTTTGGAGTGTTCCAGACACGGTCAATCATGTCTTCCCAATGGCTTGATTTTATCCATTCCGGGTTATAAGGCTTAAGAATAGTACAATCAGCACCATCAAATTTAACCCCGGCCGCATGTGCCAACTTCACTGACTCATTTCTTGCCTTTGACATGATATCTGGATAACGTTTCTTCATACTATTCTCCCACGCATCATGGACCAAAACATCACTCAAACCTTCCCACTTGAATAATTCCTACACATGCATAAGTTACGATGTTAATTAATTATATCATTTTAAAACAAGTTGGCTTATTTACTAACTATAAAACAAGGATGAGCACATTATTTTGACACCAACAGCCCAATGACCATTTGCTATCTTTAGGTTCTATATGACAAAAAGGAATAACTTAAGAACATATAACGCTAGTATACTGTGCAAGCTAGTATACTGTAGAAAAACTAAGAACATATAACGCTAGTTTGCAGCAACTTAGCGTCAAAACTGCACATTGAATTTATACCGGCCTAGCATACATATAACCTGTTTTGTGCTTGTACTCTTAAGATTCAAGTTTTACATTAACATAGCCTACACCTACACTGGCTTTTGCAATTAATTAATCTATCCCTCAGTGAACGTCCTGTTTGCACACCTTTGTGTTACACAATGTGTTAAGTTCTGTCATTTGAATTCCCAACATTGATCTTAACTTAACATAATAGGACTTTTATAGTCTGTACTGATCTTAATGTTCAATATCCAAAAAAAAGTACTAACCTAATCGAAAGCAAATAAATACAGTTAGGATCCCTACTGCAGGAATGTCACCAATCCCACATGGGGTTCTATCAAAAACCAATGGCAATATATAATATAATAACCGAAAACTTAAACCGTAAAGATGGCGAATCCAGACTCCATCATATCAGTTGTGTGAGTTATCAATAAGTTATGATGTTAATTAATTATATCATTTTAAAACAAGTTGGCTTATTTACTAACTATAAAACAAGGATGAGCACATTATTTTGACACCAAACGCCCAATGACTATTTGCTATCTTTAGGTTCTATATGACAAAAAGGAATAACTTAATTCAACATTTCAGAAGGTTAAAATAAAAAGTAACAATATACATACCTTAAAATGCGCCCATAATTCATCACGACCTGACTTGTCAACCTCCTTCCATGTTGTCCAGGAACCATTAAACATGGTCTTCAAAATAGAAGTTATCTTACGAGAGACCTTTGGGTCAGTAAACCTACAAAGCGAAACATTGCAACAAAATGAACACTAGTAGCAGCATATCAAAAAAAATTAACACTAATATCACAAGCAACATGTAGATGTATTTAAATAAATATGCATACTCTCCGCCATCCAAACTGATCATTGTCCTCTTTGATGGGTCATGTGGGACTTGTTCGATAATGTCTGAACCTCTTCGACGCTGGGGTACGTCTGTGTTTGGCTCATCCATGCCTACAGGTTCTTGAACCCGTGTATCAGAGGACATGGCCGAATTTGTCTTAGAACGGGTACCAGAGGTGTTAGTAAGTATACTTTTCTGGCCCCAACCACGAGCAGCGGCATTTGTATCAGAGGACGTGTTTGAACCTCTTCGACGCTGGGATACGTCCGTATTTGGCTCATCCATGCCTACAGGTTCTTGAAGCTGTGTATCAGAGGACATGGTTGCATTTGTCTCAGAACGGGTACCAGAGGTGTTAGTCCGTATACTTTTCTGACCCCAACCACGAGCAGCTGCATTTGTATCAGAGGACATGTTTGAACCTCTTTGACGTTGGGATACGTCCGTGTTTGGCTCATCCATGCCTACAGCTTGTTGAACACATGTATCAGAGGACATGGTTGCATTTTTCTCAGAACGGGTATTAGAGGTGTTCATCTGTATACTTTTCTGACCCCAACCATGAGCAGCTGCATGATCACTAAGGCCGCGTCCACCTCCACGTCCACCTCTACCTCCACGCCCAACATTAGTGCGTCCCATAATCACTGTAAAACATATCAAACCAAAAAGAAATAGAATATTATATGAGAACCAAAGAGTGTGAAGTTGTATTGTAAAATAATCATAATAATAAGTTAGATGTACTAGATGACCATGTCACATAATTAGTTTAAACATATATTGTCTGACTTCAAAATTCAAATTATCAAGAAGAAATAAAAAAGATAAATTTACAGTACATATTTTAACCACGACTGGGAAGACGGACTTATTATCAGTCATTTGTCAATTTTACATATAAATGTTTAATACTAGACTAAGTCCATGTTCTTAGAAACTAGGTCTCTTTGCTCATACGAATCCACCAATTCGTTCCACTTATGGGTCATGGTTAGGAAGCTTTCCTCAAAATTCATCCAAAGGGCCTGACTAAAAGGAATTGATCAAGATAATGCTTGTCTAATAGAAATCTCACATGCATAGAATTCATTAAACCCATCTAACCTTACCCCTAACTCCTTTTGGAAATCACAAAGATCACACAAAAATTCATAGGAATGATAGGAAACAAATCTATTGGTGAAATATAATTGTTCCCCTATTGACAATGATCTAAATGGAATTTCATCCATCATAGTGACAAATGAAAATGGTTTTACAAACAAAGGGCACAAAGAAAAAGATAGACTAAAGAAATCCTAGAAAAATAAAATAAAAATCTCACTAGAAAGGAATCTAGTGAGTAGACCTATAAAATAAAATTTCAACCTAAACAATAACTATTCCCCGGCAGCGGCGCCAAAAACTTGATGCGTGGTTTTGCAACCTTACAACAGGTTTTACCTCTCGAGGGATCTCAAGAGGCTTACAACCCCACCAGGCAGTGTACCTGACCGATGTAGTATAGTGTAGTGGTAAGTACGGGGGATTGATCGTTCTCCACAGGGAATAGTGTTCGTTAGGTATGAAAAACTACTCTAATAGGTCTAAGGGTGAGAGAAGATTCTTTTTATGTTTTTTATAATTTTATAAAAGCAAGTAAAATTTCGGGTTTGAAAGAGTGGGCGGAATTAGTTGCTAGTCAACTAACCCAAATAACTACGAATGCAAATAAAATAAAATAACTGAAAATGAAAAGGTGGTAAAACTTATGTGGAGAAAAATGTGTTTACTTAGATTTCCTTACTCCCTAACTATCTTTTACCGGTTGATTAGTGAGTATTAGTTGCGTGGTTGACGGGTGTATTCCTTAATACCAATCGTGGTGTGGCGTACGTACTTCCCCAACTCTATGAACTCCTACTTCACTCCTATGTCGAGCCGGCTAAGAAGCTCCTAACATGGGATCACTAGAATTCGCTCATGCATTAAATACAACCATAAAATCCTTTAGTACGCATTGGTTCATGTTTCTTAAGACGTTCAAGCAAGTTACCGTATAGGAAGTTAGCCAGTTTTTTTAAGCCTAACATAGATAAACAATCATCCAATACAACTAATACACACTAATAACCAATAATCAATAGCTAGGTTTCATTAGATCTAAGCAAACACAAAGAAAACCTAGCCTAGCATGTTAAACAAAAGACAAGAACAAGATAGAATCAAACAACACATAGACATATTGAATGATTAATTGATAACTTATCTTCAATGTAACATGGAAGATCTCAAGGCAAAAAGCCTTGAAAAAGCTGCTAAATTCGTCTTAGGGTTTTTCACACACAAAGTTCCACAATAAGTTCCACACTAATGACAAAAAATTGCAAAACTATATATAGACTTTCAGATCTGACGGCGTCACGTTATGGAGTGTGACGCCGTCACCTCGCCGCTTTTAGGGTTCCCGGATGGCCTTCTTGACGCCGTCCCTCTTTAGCTCTCCAAAATCCGTTCTGTCTAATTAGGCTTGACGCCGTCCCGCTTTAACTTATACCGTGACGACCTTGATCACTCCAAAGGGTGACGCCGTCAGAATTCCCATGCAAATTTCTCTGGCTTATCATGAGTAATTTTCATATCCACCACTTTTGCCAAGCACAAATCATGACGCCGTCAAAGGTACTTTCCAGCACAATTTTGAGACTTTGTCGTTTTCTTCACTTTTATGCTCCAAAAACGTCCAAAATGCTTCCTTTTCCAGATTTCTTCTCCAAAGTACCTAAAATGACAAAAGGAACGATTTAGGGCAATATTTGATCAAATAAATACGATTTAGGGCTTAAATGACCCCTTAAAAGCGGTACACTTTTCGCTTCATCAGAGTACATGATCTTCCATGGAGCTTGCATACAAAAAGGTTTTGAAAATTATTTTTAAGCATTGCATATGCTTAATTGGGTGAAAATGGAGGTGGTGGTGGTGTAGTGGGTGAAGGAGGTGGAGGAGTGATGAGTGTCTAAATACTCATCATTTTTACCTAATCTGAGCTGCCAAAACTCTCAAAAACACTCAGAAATGCATCATAATACTGAAATTATCCCAGAATTGTGTTTTATATGTTTCAGATGCAAAATGTTTAAAAACAGTTGAAAAACGAACAAAGTTTGCATAATTGGCAGTTTCAGTCCCTCAACTTTTAAAAGTTGTCAAATCTAGTCCCTGATCACTAAAAACTTGTACAAATATCATTTTAGGTCCTTGGGGATTCATAAGTTGTTAAAAAAGTCCTTTGAAGTTAAAAATTGCATATTTACAACTTTGGTCCCTCAACTTTGAAAAATGTCAAATTTAGTCATCGGGTATTTAAAATATGGAAATTATCAAATATAACCCTTGTACTATTCTTATATGGCATAATTAGTCCTTGTGTTAACTTTGGAAATTTGGCAGGTTCAACCCTTCAAGAAATCAGAAAGTTACAATTTTGGTCCTTGTGATTTAGCTATAAACCAAACCGGACCTAAAATAAATAAACAAACCAACCCACCCTTTTATATTTATAAACCCAATCCAATACACAAACATACCAGCCCAATCCACAAGCCCAACTCCCTTTTAATACAACCCGACCCAAGCCTGGTTTTCAAAACCAGTTTGACTTCGGTCAAACTTATCCCTAACCTCTCAACCCCGCCAATACCACCTTGCCCATAGTATCTCTGCTATACCACCCCCCATCAAATCCCACTCACCTAACAATGCCAAAAGCATTGAATGCTTCTTCTCCACCTCCCTGAATAGCATTAAATGCTTAAACCTGCTCAATCCACTAACCCAATTTTCCCGCCAAAATGCCAAGTGGACTGCTGGGATCAATAGAAGGCAATTCAAGGGTTGGGATGTGTTCAGAGATATCAAATTAGGGTTTCCCAATTGTATTCAGTATAAATAGAACAATGTAGTAGGAAATAAAGTAGTAGCTAAATTAGTTTAAATCGCATTTTACTTATTCTAGTTGTAATCTTGTAATCTTTCATTTCCAGTTGTAATTCAAAGTAATTCAAGTTATAAAAATCTTGTTTCATGTTATCTTGTGTTTGATTTATTGTTGTTCAAAAGTGTATGTTTCTGTTGAGAATTTAAGATTCGAACCTTCATTAAAAAGCTCTCACAAGCTCCCACACCCTTATAATAAGGTTATATAAGCTTAATATAGCTTACTATAAACTTATTTAGTATACCTCAGTTCTAAAACTCAAAATACAAGAAAGGTCAACCATGGTCAACATAAGCTCTTAAAAGCTTCCATGGGTTGTATAAGCTGATCAAGAAAGCTTTTTGTGGTTTTCTAGCTTGCTTTTAACAAGCTAGATAGTTCTGTCCTATGCATGCTATCCCTATAGCCACTCTTTCATTTGTAAGTTTTTGATCAAGTTTAGCATTTCACTGCATCAGTTGCTTATTGCTTGAATCTTGATCTTATTGTGTTTCTGTGGTGATTGTTAAGTAATATTAAGCTTAAATTCAGTTGCTTGTTCTTTGAAAATCATAGTTGCTAAAATTCCATTTTGACAGTCATTATAACATTTGGTCCATTTCTGTGTTTCATGTTTGTATTGTTGGTTATTTATGTTCATTTGATCATAGGACATGATAATAGAAAGGTTGAAATCAGTGTTTTGATCTAAATCCACTAGTTGCTTTGAAATCCTTGCTTAACTGTCCTGATCAGGGGTGTTTGGATTTGCAAGCTTGAGTGTGTTCTTGTTGTTGTTTGTTGTTAGTATTGGTCAAAACATGTCACACTAGGTTTATATAGGTCAGTCAAAACATAAAAACCAGACCTCATTTGGTTAAAAGTCAAAATGACCTTTGATCCCTCTCATTTTGTTTTCTGATGTGGATTTAGGATCCATGATCATGCTTTTGTGTTAAGAAATTGTTAAACTTGCTTAATCTAGTCTTATTACACCTTAATACATCATAATCAATCAATAAATCAAGATCAAAGTTCACCAAAGTCAATCTCTTTGTTTTACTGAAAAAGTCAAACTCAGTGTATACTGAGTGTTCTTGTAGCTGATCTTGACCCAAATTGGACCTCAATTGGTTAGTTTCTGATGGGGCTTTTGTGTTTTTAAGATACTCAGTAGTATAGAGAAGCTTTTGCCCCCCTAAGATTGCATCTCAGTAGCTTATTTCCTAGCTTAATTCACTCTGCAAGTTTGCCTTTTTCTGCATATTTCTGTCTTAAGTTTGAAACAGATTTGGGGTTGATTGTGCTTATTTGTTGGATTATCTGTTGGATTTAAGTTGATTTGTGCTTATTTAAGTTGTTTAAGCTTATTCTGAGCATTTGGTGAAGTTTCTAATCTTTTAGCTTATTTTTGGCTTATTTGCCAACTGCTTATCTACCCATTTCTGCTTATTTGGCTTATTAAACTTTTCATTTTATTTTTCATAGCTTTCTAATAATATTTTAGATTTACTCAGAAAATTTCATAATTTTCTGATTAGTTTTGATATTTTTAATCTTTTTAATTAGTTTAAAATAGTATTTAAATCATAATAAATAGAATATTAATCAGAAAAATATAAATCCAATTTTCATAATTTTCTTTTGTCATTTTTAATCTAGGAAAAATATAATTTTATTTTTAGACCTTAAGAAAAATCAAAAATAGAAATAAAGTGATAGCTTCTATTTAATAGAATTTATCTTTTCAAATTTTAATTAAGTAAATTTCAATTTTATAATTTTCTTAGCTTCTATTTACTTAGTAATATTTTTAGAAAAAGTTTCATATTTTTCTTAGTCCATTTAGTATTTTTTATAATTTAATTAGTTTAATAAGTAATTAAATAAATAAATAATTAACAATAATTAAATAAAAAGTGTAGAAAAATATAATTTAAGTTTTTAAATAAGTTTTAAGTCAATTTACATTTTTAAGTTTTAAATTTCATAAATTTTATAAATTTCAGTTTTTGTCCCGTTTTAGCTTTTCCGTTACGCGTTTTCTTAATTTAAATTCGCGTTTAATTTTCCTGTGTATATCTTTTTTTATTTGTTATTTAGAATTGTTAAAAAAAGCAAAATCAAAAGCAATCTAAATCATCAATCACTCTAATCCTAGCTTTTCACAGTTTTCCATTCACACCTCGTTGGGAAACGACCCAGGTAATCACTTGCCTGGTTCACACTACACACGAGCATTCGTCCTGACTGTTTGCCTTTTATCATTTATTACGGTTGACCATTCACAAGTGGTTGACTTGTGTGATAGAGAAATAAAAGATAGCCGGTTTGGAGTGGATCAAATTTTGGCGCCGCTGCCGGGGAGGTGTGCTGCGACAGTTGTGTAAGTTTTAGCGATTAGTGATTCGAGATCCTTCTATCAGAAGTTCCTATTTCCCAAAAACAATATAAAATACCAAAAATATTTTTCTTTTCTTTTCTATATATATATTATTATTATTTATCATATAAAAATTAAAAAACCCAAAAACATTTTCCGTTTTCTTTAATAAATAACAAATAAAAAATTAACCATCGAGAACCAAGACTGAGTACTACCTAACTGGGGGTACGGCCATAATAAGTTCCCAAACCAAAGAATTAAAACTTTACCTTTGTATCACTTGCGAATATCGGCTCACCTTTAATTGATAAACAAACTCTAACGGAGGTTCTAGGATAGTCTGACATTAAATTGTCGGACTGAAAGAAGCGGGTTTTTAAGGAGCATTTAATTGCCCACCTTTGCTTCTCCGCCACTCTGTGCGTTTATCTTTTAGAGAGCTACCGTACGCTTGTTGATTGTTGGTTAAGTTTACTTGTGTTTTCTCTCGATCTTGATTTTAATTGAAAAATTTTGCTAAGTGCATGCGCACTCGTTCTTCTAGGTCTACAAGCCCTTTCCGTGAGCTTGGAAAAATACCTCGAAGACGTCGTAGACGTTCTGCTCCATCAGTCGTACCCGAGATACGGACTGATCCCGAAACCCCTATCATCATGGCAGAAGACCGCCCTATGAATGAGCTTCTCCAGGCTCCCACTGAGGGTTATGGAGATGCCATTATTGTTCCAGCCATCGTGGCTGAGAATTTTGAGCTCAAGACTGGGTTGATAAACCTGGTAACATCGCGTTAATTCTATGGTTTTGAGAGGGACGATCCTCAAGATCACGTTCGATGGTTCAATAAAATCACATCCACCATCAAATGTAAAAATGTCCCGGAGGAATCAATCAAACTTCTTCTTTTCCCGTTTTCTATAGATGGGGCAGCCCGGATTTGGCTTGACAAACAACCACCTCGGTCAATTAGAACATGGGAAGATTTAGTTCAAAAATTCGTAAATGAATTCTTTCCTCCTTCCAAAACCACACATCTTAAAAATGAAATCATGAAATTCACTCAAAGGTTTGATGAACCATTTGGAGAAGCATGGGATCGTTTCAAAGAATTGCTCCGCAAATGTCCTCATAACGGTTTCACCGATTTGATGCAGATGGACACTTTTTACAGTGGGTTAAACCCATCTGATCAAGATTCCCTTAATGCCTCAGCTGGAGGTAATTTTCTGAGCAAATCCACTAAGGAAGCCATTGCTCTCATTGAAAATAAGTCTAAGGTCCGCACTACACGAAACAGGACATATAATTCCCAGGCTAGTGCTGGTCCTTCCACTTCATCTCCCGTGAGTCAGTCCAGTACTGATACTCAGCTTGCTGAACTCACGAAGGTTATTCAAGCTTTGGTTTTCTCCACACAAAAGAAAGAGTCCGCTCCGCAAACTTCTCACACTGCTGAAGTCAAAAAAATAGAAGTTTGTGTTACTTGTGGTGGTCCTCACGCTTACTATAATTGTACTGCCACCGATGGTAATACATTTGATGTCAATGCTATAGCCGGAACATCCAATCAAGGAGGTAATCAATACCGTCCTCAAATGGACCCAAACCACCGTGCTAGCAATCAATTCGGGCCACCCGGATTTCCTCCTCCCAACAATCCAAATAGGAGTAATCCTAATCAACAAAGAGGGCAAAACATGCAAAATCAATTTAATGCCCCAAACAATCAATACCCACCCCAGAGGGGTAATCAAGGGTATTCAGCTCCGAATCATCAAGGACCTCTCCCAAACGAACTTGATAACTACATCAAGTTTAATGAGAACAAAATGAAGGCAATACAAAATCAGATATCTGGATTGAGAAATGAATTTCAAACTTCAATATACAAGCAAGGAACTGAGCTTAAGAATGAGCTTTCTAATAAAATTGATCATTCTCAAAGCGAAGTTAAGAATATGCTTACCAGTCTTATGAATCATATCAATCCACCTTCTACCTCGGGAGGTCTTCCTGGTAATACCATTCCAAACCCAAAGGGTGAACTGAAAGCTGTCACCACACGCAGTAGTAAAGCTTATGATGGACCCACTATTTCTACTACCACTTCTTCTCCTCTCCCCAAGGTAGTGGAAAGTGAACCTGAGGTGACTGAGGACAAGGAACTTCCTATTAATAACGGAGGTGCCGACAACGTCCTACCTCAAGTTGTCCAGAAACCAAAACCCACACCAGGAGTTGTTTTTAAAATCCCTGTTGAAAACCCTAAATCCAAACCTTCTATTCCTTATCCATCACGTTTACATGAGCAAAAGCTCCGCGAAAAAGCTAGTCAACAAATGGAAAAGTTTTTCAAAATTTTCCAGGAATTACATTTCGATATAAGCTTTGCGGATGCTATCATTCTGATGCCC
The DNA here is from genome assembly GCA_021014915.2 of Artemisia tridentata subsp. tridentata. Lineage (NCBI taxonomy): Eukaryota > Viridiplantae > Streptophyta > Magnoliopsida > Asterales > Asteraceae > Artemisia > Artemisia tridentata. Next base: position 226,787,289 of record CP139502.1, read on the forward strand.
AAATTTGCATCCACAATCAAACACTTGTTAAGCAACAAGGAAAAACTATTTGAAATGGCAAAGACTCCGTTAAATGAGAACTGCTCAGCAGTTATCTTGAAAAAGCTTCCGGTGAAGCTTGGAGATCCTGGAAGATTTTTACTACCTTGTGTCTTTCCAGGAATGGTTGAATAATATGCCTTGGCCGATCTTGGTGCAAGCATTAACCTGATGCCTTATTCAGTCTGGGAAAAACTTTCTCTTCCTGCACTCACTACTACCTGCATGACTCTTGAGCTTGCAGATCGTTCCACATCTCTTCCTCGCGGCATTGCTGAGGATGTATTTGTGAAAGTGGGAAAGTTCCATTTTCCGGCTGACTTTGTGGTTGTGGATTTCGATGCTGATCCCAGGGTTCCTCTCATTCTTGGAAGAGGATTCCTAAAAACGGGACATGCTCTCATTGATGTATTTGAGCATGAAATCACATTACGTGTGGATAATGAAGCTGTTACTTTTAACCTCGATCAAACTTCGAAGTACTCTTCAAATAAAGATCCTGAATCGGTTAACCGAATCGATGTCATTGATATTGTTTCAGAGGAGTACTCACAACAGTTTCTTGGTTATTCTCATAATTCTGTGAGTGGGGATACCACCACATCTTCTCTGCCTATAATTTCCGACTCTTCCCCTTCTCTCACTCCGTTTGAGGGAAGCAATTTCAATTTGGAAGAGATCGAGGCTTATCTCGAGTGTGATTCATTTCTGGAAGGAATTGATGACGCTGAGATTGATCTGGAGGGAGATATTCTTCTTCTTGAGACATTGTTAAATCAGGACAATTCTCCTCCACTCCCTCCCGTTGAACTTCATAATGAGGAAATTAAATCGGTTGAGAAAAACGATGAATTTCCTGAGGTCGAACTCAAAGACTTGCCACCTCATCTTGAGTACGCATTTTTGGAGGGTGATGATAAATTACCAGTCATTATTGCTAAAGACTTAAGTGATGAGGAAAAGACTGCTCTAATAAAGGTCTTGAAGTCACACAAGCAAGCAATTGCTTGGAAACTCTCCGACATAAAGGGTCTCAACCCTGAATTTTGTACTCACAAAATATTAATGGAGGATGACTTCAAACCAGCAGTCCAACACCAGCGAAGGGTAAATCCCAAAATCCACGATGTTATCAAACAGGAGGTTATCAAACTTCTTGATGCAGGATTGATTTACCCCATCTCTGATAGTCCTTGGGTTAGTCCCATCCACTGCGTTCCAAAAAAGGGTGGCATAACTGTTGTCACAAATGAGGAGAATGAGTTGATTCCAACTCGATTGGTTACTGGGTGGCGTGTTTGCATTGACTATCGTAAGTTAAATGATGCCACCCGAAAAGACCATTTTCCTCTGCCCTTCATGGATCAGATGCTTGAGAGATTAGCGGGAAACGAGTACTATTGTTTCCTTGATGGTTTCTCAGGTTACTTTCAAATCCCCATTGATCCGCAAGATCAAGAAAGACCACATTTACATGCCCCTATGGAACCTTTGCTTATAAACGTATGCCTTTCGGCTTATGCAATGCTCCAGGCACATTCCAAAGGTGCATGATGTCCATATTTTCCGACATGATCGGAAAAACGATGGAGGTCTTTATGGATGACTTCTCAGTCATTGGGGATTCATTCGGAACATGTCTCTCCCATTTAGAAAACATGTTGAAACGGTGTGAAGACACCAATCTTTGTCTAAATTGGGAGAAGAGTCACTTTATGGTCAAAGAGGGCATTGTCCTCGGCCATAAGATATCAAAGAACGGGATTGAGGTTGACAGATCTAAAGTTGATGTCATTGGTAAATTACCTCATCCCACTACCGTCAAAGGTATTAGGAGTTTTTTGGGTCATGCCGGTTTCTATCGTAGATTCATACAAGATTTTTCTAAAATTGCCCGGCCTATGACTCATCTTCTTGAAAAAGATGCTCCTTTTATCTTCTCACCCGAGTGCATCGAAGCTTTTGAAACATTAAAGAAAAAGCTTACTGAAGCACCCATTCTGGTTGCCCCCGACTGGGATTTTCCCTTTGAACTCATGTGCGATGCAAGCGATTTTGCTATCGGTGCAGTCTTGGGGCAACGAAAAGCTAAACATTTTCAGCCTATCCACTACGCAAGTAAAACCATGACTGAAGCTCAAACTCATTACACCACTACAGAAAAAGAATTGTTGGCTGTGGTGTATGCCTTTGAGAAGTTTCGGCCATATTTAATCTTGACAAAATGTGTAGTGTATACGGACCACTCGGCTCTCAAATATCTCTTTGCAAAACAAGATGCAAAGCCGAGATTGCTCCGTTGGGTTCTCCTCCTACAAGAATTTGATATCACAATACGTGATAAAAAAGGAGCTGAGAACCTAGCTGCTGATCATCTATCCAGATTAGAGAACCCACACCAAGATGTTTTCGAGAAAAAGGAAATAAATGAAACATTTCCTCTTGAGACACTCAGTGCGGTTGCTTTTCGTGGAGATTCTACTACCCCATGGTTTGCCGACTTCGCAAATTACCATGCGGGTAACTTCATAGTGAAAGGAATGTCGACCCAACAGAAGAATAAATTCTTCAAGGATGTTAAACATTACTTCTGGGACGACCCCTACTTATTCAAAATCTGTGCGGATCAAGTCATCCGACGGTGTGTTTACGGGCAGGAAGCTGTTGACATTCTCAAAGCTTGCCATGCTGGGCCCACTGGGGGCCATCATAGTCCAAACTACACCGCCAAAAAGGTGTTTGATTCCGGGTTTTATTGGCCCACAATCTATAAAGATGCCCAAGATCTCATCAAAACTTGTGAAGCTTGTCAGCGTCACGGAAATATTTCACAACGAAATGAAATGCCACAAAATGCTATTCAAGTTTGTGAAATCTTTGATGTCTGGGGCATTGACTTTATGGGGCCATTTCCATCATCTCGAGGAAATAAATACATTCTTGTGGCTGTTGACTATTTGTCAAAATGGGTTGAGGCAAAAGCTTTACCCACTAATGATGCCCGAGTTGTTGTAAAATTCCTGAAAGCTCTGTTTGCCCATTTTGGAACTCCACGTGCTATAATCAGTGATCGTGGTACGCATTTTTGCAATGACAAATTTGATAAAGTCATGCAAAAGTATGGTGTAACTCACCGTCTTTCTACTGCATATCACCCACAAACAAGTGGACAAGTAGAAGTTTCAAATCGAGGTATTAAAAGAATCCTGGAAAGGACTGTAGGAGAAAATCGTGCATCCTGGTCGGATAAGTTGGATGATGCACTATGGGCCTTTCGTACAGCTTACAAAACACCCATTGGGTGTACGCCTTACAAACTTGTATACGGAAAGGCATGTCATCTACCGATCGAATTAGAGCACAAAGCCTACTGGGCCTTGAAACATGCTAACTTTGACCTCCAAACTGCGGGTGATCACCGTAAAGTTCAAATGAATGAATTAAATGAACTGCGTGATCAGGCCTTCGAGAACTCTTTGATCTATAAAGAAAAGACAAAGAAGATTCATGACTCAAAAATAAAGAACCGCGTTTTTAACGTTGGTGATCGAGTCCTTCTTTTCAATTCAAGATTAAAGATCTTCTCAGGCAAACTCAAATCCCGATGGTCTGGACCATTCACTATCACAAAGGTTTATCCATATGGTACCGTTGAGTTATCTCAAGCTGACGGTCCTAATTTCAAAGTGAATGGTCATCGTTTAAAACACTACTTTGGAGAGGACATACCATTCATGGTTGTCCCGGATCTTCAAACTTTCCCCATGAACCAATGAATGCGGGGATCAAGTCAAGCTAGTGACTCGGTGATCAAAAACATTAGCAAAACATGGGTTTTCACCCATGTCTCTGTTTTCTTTCTCTGTTCTACCACCTAGTGTGGGGGAGATGCCCCACATGTTGTATATATGTAAATTTCAAAAAAAAAAAAAAAAAAAAAAAAAAAAAAAAAAAAAAAGTGTGTGTGTGTATATAAAATAAAAGGCTATTAGTATTTCTCTTTCATGTTCTAAGTGTTGGTTTAACAACCAGTTCTTTGAATATTGAGGGCAATATTCAGTTCTAAGTGTGGGGGGGAATTCTTGCGAATTTGATCAAATGTACCATCTAGTACCCCCATTTTAGCCAAAATTTTAAAATTTTTTCTCACTTAGAACTCAATAAATGGTTATCAGTCCGCCATGTCTAACCCACTTAAGGATTGGCTAATCCGAGAGCAAACGGCTCTTGGTAAAGATGTCTCAAATCCGTTGATGGTTTACAATTTGCCAAAAATTGTATGGTATTCGACTCACCATATCTTCATAAGTGAAGAGTTGGCTAGCCCGCAAGGTTATGGCTTGTGGTTAAGGCAGTGAAAATCCATGATTGGTAATCAGCTCACCAAAGATAATATTGATAATTTATCTAAGAGTTGGCTAGTCCAGAAGCAAACGGCTTTTGGTAAAGACAAATCAAAACCGTTGACAGCTTGTGGTTTGCTCAAAATCACTTGGTTATCATTGTACCAAAGTTCTTACTTGAACTGAAATAATTGGCTACTCCAGAAGTAATGGCTTTTGGTAAAGAGTCTTTCAAATCCATTAAATCTTCATAAAATATTGCTAGGGACTAGCAATAGTTTAGTGTGGGGGATTGATGAGTGTCTAAATACTCATCATTTTTACCTAATCTGAGCTGCCAAAACTCTCAAAAACACTCAGAAATGCATCATAATACTGAAATTATCCCAGAATTGTGTTTTATATGTTTCAGATGCAAAATGTTTAAAAAACAGTTGAAAAACGAACAAAGTTTGCATAATTGGCAGTTTCAGTCCCTCAACTTTTAAAAGTTGTCAAATCTAGTCCCTGATCACTAAAAACTTGTACAAATATCATTTTAGGTCCTTGGGGATTCATAAGTTGTTAAAAAAGTCCTTTGAAGTTAAAAATTGCATATTTACAACTTTGGTCCCTCAACTTTGAAAAATGTCAAATTTAGTCCTCGGGTATTTAAAATATGGAAATTATCAAATATAACCCTTGTACTATTCTTATATGGCATAATTAGTCCTTGTGTTAACTTTGGAAATTTGGCAGGTTCAACCTTCAAGAAATCTGAAAGTTACAATTTTGGTCCTTGTGATTTAGCTATAAACCAAACCGGACCTAAAATAAATAAACAAACCAACCCACCCTTTTATATTTATAAACCCAATCCAATACACAAACATACCAGCCCAATCCACAAGCCCAACTCCCTTTTAATACAACCCGACCCAAGCCTGGTTTTCAAAACCAGTTTGACTTCGGTCAAACTTATCCCTAACCTCTCAACCCCGCCAATACCACCTTGCCCATAGTATCTCTGCTATACCACCCCCCATCAAATCCCACTCACCTAACAATGCCAAAAGCATTGAATGCTTCTTCTCCACCTCCCTGAATAGCATTAAATGCTTAAACCTGCTCAATCCACTAACCCAATTTTCCCGCCAAAATGCCAAGTGGACTGCTGGGATCAATAGAAGGCAATTCAAGGGTTGGGATGTGTTCAGAGATATCAAATTAGGGTTTCCCAATTGTATTCAGTATAAATAGAACAATGTAGTAGGAAATAAAGTAGTAGCTAAATTAGTTTAAATCGCATTTTACTTATTCTAGTTGTAATCTTGTAATCTTTCATTTCCAGTTGTAATTCAAAGTAATTCAAGTTATAAAAATCTTGTTTCATGTTATCTTGTGTTTGATTTATTGTTGTTCAAAAGTGTATGTTTCTGTTGAGAATTTAAGATTCGAACCTTCATTAAAAAGCTCTCACAAGCTCCCACACCCTTATAATAAGGTTATATAAGCTTAATATAGCTTACTATAAACTTATTTAGTATACCTCAGTTCTAAAACTCAAAATACAAGAAAGGTCAACCATGGTCAACATAAGCTCTTAAAAGCTTCCATGGGTTGTATAAGCTGATCAAGAAAGCTTTTTGTGGTTTTCTAGCTTGCTTTTAACAAGCTAGATAGTTCTGTCCTATGCATGCTATCCCTATAGCCACTCTTTCATTTGTAAGTTTTTGATCAAGTTTAGCATTTCACTGCATCAGTTGCTTATTGCTTGAATCTTGATCTTATTGTGTTTCTGTGGTGATTGTTAAGTAATATTAAGCTTAAATTCAGTTGCTTGTTCTTTGAAAATCATAGTTGCTAAAATTCCATTTTGGCAGTCAATATAGCATTTGGTCCATTTCTGTGTTTCATGTTTGTATTGTTGGTTATTTATGTTCATTTGATCATAGGACATGATAATAGAAAGGTTGAAATCAGTGTTTTGATCTAAATCCACTAGTTGCTTTGAAATCCTTGCTTAACTGTCCTGATCAGGGGTGTTTGGATTTGCAAGCTTGAGTGTGTTCTTGTTGTTGTTTGTTGTTAGTATTGGTCAAAACATGTCACACTAGGTTTATATAGGTCAGTCAAAACATAAAAACCAGACCTCATTTGGTTAAAAGTCAAAATGACCTTTAATCCCTCTCATTTTGTTGTCTGATGTGGATTTAGGATCCATGATCATGCTTTTGTGTTAAGAAATTGTTAAACTTGCTTAATCTAGTCTTATTACACCTTAATACATCATAATCAATCAATAAATCAATATCAAAGTTCACCAAAGTCAATCTCTTTGTTTTACTGAAAAAGTCAAACTCAGTGTATACTGAGTGTTCTTGTAGCTGATCTTGACCCAAATTGGACCTCAATTGGTTAGTTTCTGATGGGGCTTTTGTGTTTTTAAGATACTCAGTAGTATAGAGAAGCTTTTTCCCCCCTAAGATTGCATCTCAGTAGCTTATTTCCTAGCTTAATTCACTCTGCAAGTTTGCCTTTTTCTGCATATTTCTGTCTTAAGTTTGAAACAGATTTGGGGTTGATTGTGCTTATTTGTTGGATTATCTATTGGATTTAAGTTGATTTGTGCTTATTTAAGTTGTTTAAGCTTATTCTGAGCATTTGGTGAAGTTTCTAATCTTTTAGCTTATTTTTGGCTTATTTGCCAACTGCTTATCTACCCATTTCTGCTTATTTGGCTTATTAAACTTTTCATTTTATTTTTCATAGCTTTCTAATAATATTTTAGATTTACTCAGAAAATTTCATAATTTTCTGATTAGTTTTGATATTTTTAATCTTTTTAATTAGTTTAAAATAGTATTTAAATCATAATAAATAGAATATTAATCAGAAAAATATAAATCCAATTTTCATAATTTTCTTTTATCATTTTTAATCTAGGAAAAATATAATTTTATTTTTAGACCTTAAGAAAAATCAAAAATAGAAATAAAGTGATAGCTTCTATTTAATAGAATTTATCTTTTTAAATTTTAATTAAGTAAATTTCAATTTTATAATTTTCTTAGCTTCTATTTACTTAGTAATATTTTTAGAAAAAGTTTCATATTTTTCTTAGTCCATTTAGTATTTTTTATAATTTAATTAGTTTAATAAGTAATTAAATAATAAATAATTAATAATAATTAAATAAAAAGTGTAAAAAAATATAATTTAAGTTTTTAAATAAGTTTTAAGTCAATTTACATTTTTAAGTTTTAAATTTCATAAATTTTATAAATTTCAGTTTTTGTCCCGTTTTAGCTTTTCCGTTACGCGTTTTCTTAATTTAAATTCGCGTTTAATTTTCCTGTGTATATCTGTTTTTATTTGTTATTTAGAATTGTTAAAAAAAGAAAAATCAAAAGCAATCTAAATCATCAATCACTCTAATCCTAGCTTTTCACAGTTTTCCATTCACACCTCGTTGGGAAACGACCCAGGTAATCACTTGCCTGGTTCACACTACACACGAGCATTCGTCCTGACTGTTTGCCTTTTATCATTTATTACGGTTGACCATTCACAAGTGGTTGACTTGTGTGATAGAGAAATAAAAGATAGCCGGTTTGGAGTGGATCAAGGAGGTGGTGGTGTTGGGTTGGTAATCGTGTGTTCAAGTGATGAAAACATGTAGTGTATCTCATCTCTAAGACCAAAGATTATAGTCCGGTTATGGATGCAACAAAGACAATTGTCACCATGGGCTTCAAGCAATGCCCAAGGTATGGGAAAGAATGGTTGTGGAATTGGTGATGGTGAGAAGTGAGTATCAAGAGGTGTGATGGGTGATAAGGAAATGGCAAGTTGGGTGGATGAAAGTTCTTGAGTGGATGGTGGTGATGATGCTCTTGGTGATGATGTTAGGTGAGTGTTGATGTAGTCATTGATGGATGAAGTGGATGGTATGGAGGAAGATGATGCTCCATGGGTAGAGGGTGTTTTAGATGGTGCATTTAGTGCACTTGGGGATGAACTTTGAGGTGGTGGTGATGGAGTTTTTGGTGTCATCTTGTGTTAAGTCTATGAAAGGTTGTTTTGGTGGTATGATGACAAGTCTTTGCTTCCTTGGAGTCTTAGAGATAGAGGATTTTAGGGATAGCATGGTGGTTTTGGATGGTGAAGGATGATGGAATGAGAAGTGATTATATGGAGGGAATTTATAATATGAAAATGTGGTTGGTTTAGGTTAATTTTTGAGGTTTTGTTTTAAGATTCCAATACCAGTTCGTCCATAAGGAGAAATGGTAGCTGGGGCTAGATAAAAGTGGTCACATGATGCAAAAGAAAATAGTAAATTTATCTTCCCAGATGGCCGGTCCCCTTAATTGCTGGCCGGCCCCCTTAAAATTAAGGGGACCGCCTAGGGAATTAAGGGGGCCGCCCATCTGCTATTTTCCCAGGCGACCAAATTTGAAAAATTTCCAGAAAAGGGTCATTGTTAGGGTGTATTTGCAGCAAGCTTCATTTGGATCATGTACATGAAGAATGATTATATAGTAGCAATAACATATTAAGAAGAATAATGTTTATAAGTAAACTACTAAGATCATATTGTAAGCATGTCATAAGCATATATCTTAATTAAACAAAAAATGAGACAACACATTCATAGCAAACATATATAAGAAAGAAAGAAACAAACATTCATTAATTTAAAATGATTATGTGACAAACATAATCATTGTTACAACATACATAGTGCTTAAAGCATACATTTGTTAGAGAATTCTAATTTGCCTAAGAAATCCATTTGACTTGCTTGATGATGGAGGTGGTTTTTGAAATGAAAACAAGTGAGAGGGTGAGTAAATGGGATTAGTGAAGGTATATGTTTGGGTGTGTGGAGGTTGGAGATGGTGATGGTGGAGACATTTGAGGTGGTGAGCTTGGAGTGGACCATGTTGGATGAGAGTTTTGATGTTGTTTAAGTGGGGATGTTGGATTGGATCTAGTGAGAAGATACTCAATCCAAGTAAAGTGCTCATTTAGAGCAATGGTTTGTTGTTGAAGAAAGATGCAACAAGGACAATTGTTGACATGTTTCTCAACTTGGTTTTTGTTGTGGGGTGATGTGGGAGAGCTAGATGGAGGTTGATCTAGGTTTCTTTGGGCTAGGTGTAGGGCAAGAAGAGCACTAAGCTCATGAGCTTCCTTGAGTTCCTCGATGAACTTCAAGTGTTCGGATGAAGGTGATGATGGCAAAGTGTTGTTGTTATGAGGGGTGGATGTTTGCACATGCAACATAGGGGTAGCATGTGAGTTGGTAGGAGGTGGTGGTGACACTCTTGGTGGTGGAGATGTTTGTGAACTTGGGTAATCATGAGTGGATGAAGATGGTGATGTGGATGGAGTGGATGTTCCAAGAGTGGTGAGTGTTTTTAATGATGAATTGGTGGGTTGAGTGTGGATGAGATTAGGATTGAGGTTTTGGGATTGATCATAGGGAGATGAAGGGTTAGGAATGGATGATTGGTTATTGTGTTTGAACAACATCATTAGTTGGGTTATGGCAAGTTTCAAGCTTCCTTCTCCAAATTGGTCTCACCGAGATTTTGGCAACTCTTGAGGGTTTTGATTTTGGGTAGTTGGAGGATGACATGTTTGAGTGGATGAGGTGAATGGGAATTTATGATGAGGAGGTGCATTTATAGTGAAGGAATGATGTGGTTTAGGAAGGTAAATTTTGGTGGGTGGTTTATGACAAAATGTGTTTGTGAGTTTTGAGAAGTATGGAATAAAATGAGTTGGAAATTGAAAAAGAGAACAGTAATCCGGATCTCCAGATGGCCGGTCCCCTTAAATAGGGGCCGGTCCCCTTAATAATTAAGGGGGCCGCCTAGGTATTTAAGGGGGCCGCCCATCTGCTAACTTCCAGATTTCTGAAAATGGGTTTTTGGCAGAAATTTGTAGAAAAGGTTGTGTTTTTGAGTTTAGTTTCAAGCAAGTCCAACTTCTTTTTGAGGCAATTTAAAATTTAATGACTCATGTATGCTAAGCACATTCAATTAAGCAATTTTAATTATCATGCAACCTACTCATTTACCAAGAAGCATATATGTATATATGAACAAGAAAACAACATATAATTACCAAGTAATTCATACTACCATTATTATGACGATTAATTAGCTAGTTAATTAATCCTAATAAGTGTCTATGTGATGGGAAATTTGTGATAGCATGGATTTCTAGACTTGGATCAAGCATGATTTGAGTAAGTGTTTTTGGGCATTGTTCAACAATGTTTGAGAAAAAAAAATTTTATTTGAGTGTGAGAATTATTTCAACAAGGTAGATTTGAATTTGTTTCAAAGTGTTTTTATAAGGAAATAAAAAGAAGTTGTTACACTTTTTGGCTTTGATAAAAACATGTTTAATAGAGAAGTGACATAATCATTTTCCAAAATATGAAGATTTGCATTTTTAAAAGGAATTGTTGTTAAAAAAAATCTCATGCTTGATTGATTAAGGCTATTGTCTCATGCTATCCTTTTCAACAAATTATGCGATTTAAACGATAGTGATGACTAAATATTGTATGTTCGATAAAGAACACTTTATTTAATGCTTAGGAGGGTTAACTTAAGGTTTTCTAGTTTATTAACAAGTAATATAACTAATAGTGTGAGAGCAAAGCAACCTATCAAACTAAGCATATCTTAAGGCAGTGATTATCATAACTATATGCAAGGAGTAACTACTCAGGAAAGTTTAAAAAGAAGACTTATCTCAGGTCCAGTTTTTCTTCATGATATGAGGTAGTGAATTATAGATGAGTACCACTTCGTTCCATCCTCATTTTTGTAGATTAATAAGTCTTCATGCGCGTGTTTTGAATATGAGTAGGTTAACGCAAGATTGAGTTTCATTCCATTTTGCGTTCATTACCTAATCAAATAAAACAGCTTGGTACCCAGATTCTCATGGGTCCGAGATGGTTAGTTGGGGACATCCATTGCATTTTTATGCACATGGAGAAAATGTCGCCAAGAAGTACAAGAATTCCTTGATAGTTTGTTTTGATGTACAAACAATGGATTTCTTGACTTATATAAATTATAATCACAGTAAATAGCCTTATATCTAAATTTCTCTACTAGGTTTTTTAATTATAATTTGTTTTGATTTACTTGTTGAAGAGTTATCCGAATTAAATCCTAAACCGGTTTTATCATTGAATGGCTTTTGACAACTTAATAAGAATTTAAGAGATTTGGAGCTTTCTTCAAATTTAGCTAATATTTTTGCTCTTTCATTTAATCTTTTAATTTCAAGTTTATAATCTTGACATAACTTGCATTCTAGATCAATTTCAATATTACTTTCAAGTCTAGACATTTTATCTTCTAAAATTATTTCTTTTTCAAGATTACTTTCAAAAGTTTTTGATGATTTATGTTTAGAAATAGTTTTTAGATCTATGTTGCAAAAATGTTTAAACTCATTTTCTAGTTTTGAAAATTCTAAAATGAATGGATCATAGCAAAAATGTTCGGTTTCGGATTGTACCTTATTTGGAGTTTTATCTAGTTTGCATTCGTCACATACCGGATGATGATCTTCTCCTTCGTCTGTGTCACTCCATGATATTGGATTGAGTTCACTTTGGAGTTGATTCATGTGGTCTTCGTCGTTAATACCTTCATTAACAACATTTGAACTAGTAGCACATGTATCTATTTTATCTAAATGTTTATCTATTAAATTTTCTAGAATGACTAATTCATGTATAAGATCAAAATCCTCATCTTTGGCTTGGCATTTTTCTTGATGAAAGTTTAAGAGATTTTTTCAAATATCATTTGCCGTTTTACAGAAAGATATTCTTTCATATTCAACTTTCGGCAAGGTTTTGTAAATAATTATTTAAGCTTCATTATTTTTGTTATTCTTTGTTTTTAAATAATCATTTTGAGTTTCAAAATCCGTTTTTGTTTGACTTTCAAAATTCGTTTTTGTTGGTTGAAGATCACCAATCGAAATGACATGTCAAAGATCCAGATCAATTGATTTCACATAATTTTCAAATTTATTTTTCCATTCAAGAAAAGTATAGTTTTCAAATAGCGGTGGTGTTTGCAAAAATTCCCCTTCTAAATATTTTTCGGATTCCATAGATCGATTCAAGTTTTAAAATACAGTATATTTTAAAGATCTTGATTAACCTGGCTCTGATACCAATTGTGGAAAACTAGAAGGGGGGTTGAATAGTTTTACGTCTTTTTAATTTATTATAAAACCTTTGTTTACTTTTAAAAGCTTAGATTCAAGTTTGTTATGAAAAATAAAACTTAAATCTTATTATTAGTTATATATGTATTCTTTTAAATTGATTGTAAAAGTTTTGGTTTCTTGAATGGATTTTCAAATTGATCTTTATGTGAAGTCGACCTCTAATTAATACTAGCAATTATATAAGCCTATGTGTATGAAAGTAATGACGATGCAAGTAAAGAAATAAATGAGGTATGGAAAGATCTAACCGAGACACGAGATATTTATAGTGGTTCGGCTACAAGGACACCTTCCTTGCCCTACTCCACTCCCCGAGCACCGAGCTCGAGAGTTTTCTTCACAACTTCAATAAGCTCCCTTATGGCGGAGAAAACCTTACACGACTTTGGCTTACACCGGCTTAACGACACAAAGCTAAATGTCGAGTTCTAATGGTAGCTAGAACCAATCTCACAACTTGAACACAACTTCAACACACCTTCTTCTTCACGACTTATTCACAACGGCTTCACGACTTGAACTCAAGAACTTCACGACTAGGACTTCACGACTTCAACACGACCGCTTCACAACTTCTATGCTACGGCTTCACGACTTCAACACTAGGACTTCACGACTAGAGCTTCACAACTTCAACACGACCGCTTCACAACTTCTACACTATGTCTTCACAACTTCTATACCACAACTACTTATACAACTTCTTCACTACTTACATACAACACTAATCTACTATACACACCTTACACACAAATGAATGAATGATTTACAAACTTTGTTAAACTAACAACTTAAGTAACAAGATGATACTAAGTTGTAATACTTCTAATCTTGATTGATAGAAGTATTCTTCTTTTGCACTTGAATGAAGGAAGCTTGGATCACTTGGAAACCAAAGCTTAGGATTATATGATCAAAGGATTTTAGAAAGTATTTACAAGATTTAAAAGAGAAAGTTTGGGGTGCAAAAGGTGAGTAAAAATCCAGGGGAAGGCTGGTATTTATAGGAGAAAAATATGGACAGCTGGAACCTACAGGAGCGTGGCCGGCCCCCTTAAATAGGGGGCGGTCCCCTTAATTTTAAGGGGGCCGCCTAGTAAAATTAAGGGGGCCGCCCTTGCTGAACGTTGGCCAGTTTTGTCCTTTTGTGGGGAAGGTTTTTCTGGAACATTTTAACTGATTTTAGTTAAAAATTTGAATTCATATTTTTATAAAAGATTAAACATTTTTATTTAATACCAAAAATGTTTTTCAAAAATATATAAAATGTTTTTGATGTTTTATAAAAAATCTAGTTATTAAGAAAATGTTCCTTTGATCATATAATGCATTAAGCATTAGTTCATTCATACCTTAAGTGATTTGAGTTGTAGAAATAGATATTTACAACTAAATACTTGTTTACGTCATAATTTTCCGATTAATGATTTTACATTTTGTGATTATCAAAACGTAGAGATATCGAAAAATATTAATAACGTGTTTAGGCATTATTTATATCAACATGAGAGGTTGAATCGATACACTATAAGGTGGTTAAACCTTTGTGACTTTGTGTATATGATATACTGAGTTAATATGATCAAGTATGCGGAAACTACTTAATCACACTTAGAAGGTTATTCGGTTATGGAAATGGAACAGTGATGCTTGTGTATATTGAACAATGAACACCGAAAGTATAATACCAAAGGATTCAATATTATTGATAATGTTTATGATTGTTCTTGTTCTTCACAGTTATGAATTAAGCACTATCAAAAGACACTTAAGTTAGTCACTGAATATCTAAGCCTAAGATTTCTCTTTTATAGTCCAAGAGAGATCTTTACAATATTGTCAAGTCTTGTCGAACACTTGCTAGCTTATCTTATGTGTGTCAGTAACTTAGATACAACATGTATCTGAATATACAACTTGTTACTGAACACTTTGTCTAAAGATATTATCTACCGTGTATTGTTGACTTTAATACACATAATATCTTTGTATACTTATCTACTCAGCAGCAGAATACTTCGATATTTATCCACTTAGCAGTAGAAAGTTCTTCACTAGCAGCAGAATCATTAGCAGTAGAATGTTTAACGCTAGCAGCAGAATCAAATGCTCTAGCATTAGAATGATACTTAAGAGTATTTCTTGAGCAGAACCCGATATTAATCTTCTTGAATATTTAATTCCCAACAATCCGGCTATCATCAGTTGCGTGTGAAGGAACAGGATGTTCCTAAGACCGCTTTCCGTACTCGTTATGGTCATTACGAGTTCCTAGTGATGCCATTCGGTTTGACTAATGCACCATCCGTCTTCATGGATTTGATGAACCGTATATTCCATGAGTATCTGGATAAATTCGTCATTGTGTTTATTGACGACATTCTGATATATTCTAAGACGAAGAAAGAGCATGAAGAGCATCTTTGTATCGTATTGGAGATTCTACGACAGAAGAAGTTATATGCTAAGTTTTCTAAATGTGAATTCTGGTTGGAGCAAGTAGCGTTCTTGGGTCATGTTGTATCGGCTGAAGGGATTAAAATGGATCTGGCAAAGGTTGAGGCTATTACCAAATGGCCAAGACTGACGAATGTGACCGAAGTCAGAAGCTTTTTGGGGCTTGCTGGTTACTATCGAAGATTTGTTGAGGGATTCTCACGTTTAGCTTTGCCGTTGACGAAACTGATGCGGAAAGGTGAGAAGTTTGTGTGGACCGAGGAAAGGGAGAAAAGTTTCGAGGAGTTGAAGAAGAGACTAGTTTCCGCACCTATACTTACTCTTCCGTCCGGTACTAGTGGCTATCAGATTTACAGCGATGCTTCGAAGAAAGGTTTAAGATGTGTTCTTATGCAGCATGGTAAGGTTATCGCCTACGCATCTAGACAGTTGAAACCGTACGAGGAGAATTATCCGACACACGATTTGGAGTTAGCAGCTGTAGTTTTTGCACTAAAGATATGGAGACATTACTTATATGGTGAGACTTGTGATATCTTCACTGATCACAAAAGCTTAAAGTATATATTCACAGAGAAGGAATTGAATATGAGGCAGAGAAGTTGGTTAGAACTTTTGAAGGACTATGATGCTAACATTCAGTACCACCCGGGTAAGGCGAATGTGGTGGCAGATGCTCTTAGTAGGAAGTCGGGGATTATTGCTAGCCTTGAGATTGAGCCTAGGATACTCAACGACTTGGAACTGATGGAAGTGGAGTTATGTGTTCGTGGATATGATGGTTACTGGGCTAGTTTGAAGGTTGAGTCTAATCTTATGCTACTAATTAAAGAAGCTAAGAAAGACGATGGAGAGTTGTGGTCTATTATTCAGAATTTGGAAGCAGGAAGGCAGACGGAGTTTCGTGTTGACGATGATTGGATTGTATGCTATGGTGATCGTCTGTGTGTTCCTAATGATCCTTCGATTCGAAAAGCTGTGTTATCCGAGGCACACAGTTCTCCTTTTACTATTCATCCGAGATCTACTAAGATTTATAGGGATTTGAAGCGGCATTTCTGGTGGAACAATATGAAGCAGGACGTGGCTATGTTTGTGGCTAAGTGTATGACCTGTCAACAGGTTAAGATCGAACATCAGCGTGCTAGTGGTCTTTTACAGCCTTTAGATATTCCTACTTGGAAGTGGGATCAGATCTCTATAGATTTTGTTACAGGCTTACCTTGTACTCTCCAGAAGCATGATGCTATTTTGGTTATTGTTGATCGTTTTAACAAAATCCGCTCATTTTCTGCCCATTCGGAAGGACTATTCGGTTAATAAGTTGGCCAAAAATTTTCAGCAGGAGATTGTTCGTTTACATGGCACACCGGCAGCTATTATATCTGACAGAGATCCTCGGTTTACTTCACATTTCTGGAAGGGATTGCATAAGGCTTGGGGTACTCGACTTAAGTTTAGTACGGCATTTCATCCTCAGACCGACGGGCAGTCGGAACGCACTATTCAGACTTTGGAAGATATGTTGAGAGCTTGTGCTCTTGAATGGTCGGGACATTGGGATGAGTATTTGTGTTTGGTTGAGTTTGCCTACAACAATAGTTGGCATGCTAGTATTAAAGGGGCTCCTTTCGAGCTGTTGTACAGACGAAAGTGTAGGGCACCTATATGTTGAAACGAGGTTGGTGAACGGCTTATTGAAGGTCCCGAATTGATTGAGGTGACGAATGAGAAAGTCGCCGTTGCTAAGGAAAAGCTCAAGGAAGCTAGATCTCGACAAAAGAGTTATGCTGATCGTCATCGACGTGCTTTGGAATTTAGTCCTGGGGATCGTGTTTTTCTTAAGATTTCTCCGTTTCGTGGTGTTAAACGTTTTGGTATTAAAGGGAAACTTAGTCCGCGTTTCATTGGTCCATTTGAGATTTTAGATTGTGTTGGTGAGGTTTCGTATCGTTTGGCACTACATGCACATCTTTCTCATGTGCATAATGTGTTTCATGTATCTCTTTTGAGGGGATACAATTATCATCCGATCCATGTTGTTTCTTACCCATTGGATCAGATTCAGGAAGATTTGTCTTGTGTTGAGGAGCCTGAGGCTATTTTGGAGCGTCAAGATCGAGTCATGAGAACTAAAACAATTCCGTTCGTTAAGATTCTTTGGAAGAATCATCCCGAGAGCAAGGGTACTTGGGAGACCGAAGAATCAATGCGAGCTAGCTATCCGCATTTCTTTTCGTGATTCGGTACGTATTCGTTTGATTTTCCTACTTCAAATTTCGAGGACGAAATTTTTCTTTTTAGAGGGGAATAATTATAATAACCTAAAATATGGTTTCTAAATCCGTTACTAATTTGAACTTGAACCCGAATGTAACCTAAGTAAATAAGTGTTATAATTTTAAACTACAAAGACTAAAAACCATAACCTAAGTATATTATAAATCGACACATGCATGGTGTGCTAAGTCACATATCACACGATCAAGAGTCTATACATAGGCCAAAATAAATAAAAACTTGTACACAACATTTGGTTTATGGAAATGTCTAGATACATAAGATTTTGAAATAAGATTTGGTCACTTTGACCTCCTCCATGCTCGGCCA
The DNA here is from genome assembly GCA_021014915.2 of Artemisia tridentata subsp. tridentata. Taxonomy (NCBI): domain Eukaryota; kingdom Viridiplantae; phylum Streptophyta; class Magnoliopsida; order Asterales; family Asteraceae; genus Artemisia; species Artemisia tridentata. The sequence goes on from CP139502.1 coordinate 226,805,000, forward strand.
ATATCCCTTATGATTTGTCGTTTTATATTTCCAAAGGAAACACAACGAATGCGTTTTCCCCGGGTCGTGTCCCAATGAAGGTTGAATTCGAGTTTTTGTTTCGGAGTCAAATTGTGTGGTGAATGTGTGAAAAGAGTGATGATTGGTGATTTTACACTACGAACAATGAAATAAAAAAACGGAAATAACTAATTAAGCTAAGGGTACAATTAAGCTAAGCATGTAATATTAAAAACGAAAAATCAAATTTAAAAACGTACGCGACGAATTATAAAAAACGTAATTAAAAAGTGATTTTCTACAATTTAAGACCTAAAAATATAAAATAATTTTTCCTAAACTCTAAATATAAAAAGAAAATTTTTGGAAAAAGAAAATTATTTTTTTGACTTTTTAATAATTTTTAATGAATTAAAAACTAATTTAAACTATTTAAATGATTTAAAAATAGTAAAACAAGAGAGAAAAATCTGGAAAATTTTGATTAAATCTAAAATTAAATGAATATTCTAGGAAAAATAAATTCAGAAAGAAATTCAGTTTAAATAAGCTGCAACAGTAACTAAGCACTTAGGGAATAAGCAAAAAATAAAGCAAATGCTATCCAAAAATTTTCCAAAGCTCAGGACTGATGAATTAAACTACTGGAAACTAGAAACAAACAAATAAGTTCAGAAAATCTCACAGAATAAGCTCAATAAGCAGAAATGCAGTAACAGCCAAAGAGTTTAGGTAGTGAGCAAGCAGCTATCTGTAAGCTGCTCTAGAAGCTAGCACAAGAAAGATTTGGGAAATCTAAAAGCTAATACTATTAGCTGATATGACAAGCTTCTTAAAACCTTAAAATGCCCAAATTCCAAGACCAGTTGCTACTAGAAATAGAGCCTAGAACAAATGGCTGTGTGGAACAAATTCTGATGCAGCAAACTCAGAACAGGTTTAAGTGCTGATATTTCAGACCCCAAATAAGCTATCTAATAAGCACAAAACTCTAATCCCAGATGTTATACTCTTAGCCTACTATAAATTCTACCTACAAATCAAAAATTAAAGTCTTAGCTTAATTGAATAAGCCACTAGCTGACTTAGATCAGCAGCTTAAAACTAGACACCTGCACAAATATTTCTAACACAGCAGACTAAGTATTTTTGGCGCAAATCATGTGCAAAACTTAACCATAGCAAACCAGCCTTTGGAATCTGACTTAAACCACTCAATTGAACCTAGAAAAGATGCAATAGAACAGTCACTACAGCTTCTCTTGCCTAGACTGATATAAGCCAAACAGCCCTTCAAAATCAGAACATGCAAAGTAATACTATACCCAATTAATTTTAAACCAAATTCTATTCTATACTATATTTATCTAGCCTAAATATTATCTAAAAACAGGAAATAAAAAAACACAAAGCAGTAAAACAAGCTTATCACCTAATAGCATAAAATAAGCTAGAAAGTTAATTAGGGCTTACAAGTGGTCCTACTGATTCTGAATGATCCAACCTGACTAAATATAACCCAGGCTTATATAATAAGCCAAAATAACACCCCTGATCAAATTATAACATCAGCTTATTCACCACAGCAAAACAGTTGACTTTTTTTTTTGACTTTTTGATTTTTGAAGGAAAAACAGATTTCAATCAATTGAAACTTGAACAAAAGCAAAACTAAGCATACATGAGCTTATGAAAAACAGAAATGAAGCTTTAAACAAAACAGATGATTAAAAAACTAAATTTCATTAACCAGAAGATGAAGTACAAGGCAGAATTAAAATCAATACTAGAATTTAAATGATTACAATAAAAACATAATAATAAAATGGCCTAAATTCTTCTAATAACATGAAAAATTGGACAAACATAAATAGAGGAGGAGGTCTTCTATTTATAGCCGATCATGGACCCTTCTAGGCCTGCCACCTTGGCAATCCGTGTGCACCTTGAGCCAATCTTCACCCTTAGATCATTTCCCAGGTCTCCACAGCCGTCTGATTGATCTTCATGAGGTGTTCGGTCCAATTAGAGCCTGCCATCTGTCCCATTCGTGCAACTCTACTCCTCTGACGCTTCTAGAAGGCTAATGATTGGTCCCTTTTGCCCTTAATTGCTGTAAAAACGTACGGGTTATTTTTAGGGTTCTTATTGTACAGTAATTTTCTGGGTTTAGGTGAATTGGGGGGCGCGTGTTTTGGGTGTGTGTTTTTTTTATAATATTTTGACTGTGTTTAAAGGTTGACCGGGTTATGGTAGTGGTTGGGTCGGGTAAAGGAAAAACTGGGTTGGGTTTTATAGTTAGTGGGCTGGGTTGGTGAGTTGTAATGGATTGGGTTAGTAATAATCCGGGTTTAAGTAGTTAAAGGGTTTAAGGGTTTTAATTATAGGGACCTTTGATGTAAATTCTGATTTTTCAAGGGACCAATGCTGCCATTTTTCAAAACTAAATCCAAGGGCTGAATTTGACAAGCTTTGATACTTGGAGGACCTTGGTTGACTTTTTGACCATAATTTCCTTCCCGGCTCCGGCTATAAATAACACTTCCATATCTCGTGCTCGTTTTCTCGGTTTTTGCCTGTTTTTGCCCCTTTTTCTCGATATCTGTACCTGCACACAAACAAACACAAAAACACAAATATCTTTGGCATTTGGGTTAGTTTTTGGTCGTTTTGGTCTTAATTTGGTAAATAAAAGGTATGTGAATAAGCACATACCAAAATCCCCCAGACTAAGCTATTGCAATGTCCTCATGCAATGTTATAAAAACACGTTTTTGAAACCGAAAATTTCCAATCTCTTTTTACTAACTTTGAGAAGTAGCAAATTTTTCAAAAGAGATTAAGAAATCTTAAGTTCTAAAAACTCCCCGGTTTTCCTTTTTATTCTATTTTTGTATTTTTCTCATAATCATGTGACGGTTTTGCTGACAATCATTATCTCACGATAACTTTTAGGGTCTTCGAGCAGGAAACACGACTCATAAAGAAGTGACCATACGGATAAAATTCGTCGTTCCTGATTTTTCACGAGCCCCCAAACTAAGCTTAAAAACGAAATCATTGTTATTTACAAGTTAGATTGCCGACACTACTCATAAAAGCTAATTGTGTATTACTTCTTGTTCCCAAATTCCTATTTTCCTCTATTTATTTTATTTTTGGTGAGAAATGAATTTCTTCAAATTCTCATTTCGATAATTTCTTTTTCCGATAAAGATACCTAGTTTAGACGCTAAGTAGTTTCCAATCCTTCCCTCGAAAACCGTTGCATACAAAAATGAGGTCCACATCAAGGTCTCTGATTTAACACGATTTTGAGGATATCCCTTTTATATACGACCGAAACAACTCATCTACGAGTCCAGAGACAGAAGCTTTTATTAGGATACCCCCAGAGTCGAAGTTTGGCATTTTTTTAATATTATTAAGCACATTAACGTATTTAATCCTTGGCCCTTTATAACAATCACAACATCGGTTGCGAGCCGGCAAGATGTGATAGTCTATTATGACCTTGGAATTTTTCCTCTGCCTTTATTAGAAGTCTACAACATCGGCTGCGAACCGGCAAGATGTAGAAAACTTTTTATGGCTTTGGATTATTATTATACATTATCACATTCATTAATTATTTGTGTTGCCAAACCCCAAGTCCTACGGATTTTATAACAATCCCAACATCGGTTGCGAGCCGGCAAGATGGAATAGTCTATTACACCGTAACACTGGCAGTACCTTGATGTGTACCCAACTTTCATAAGCAAGAATTCTCTAAGGAAGAAATAAAAACTAATTATCGCCAAAACTAAAATACATTTAATTATTCCTAGATTACTATTATTGGGTGAAACAAGCTTATGGGAACAAAAAGCCACAATTAACTTCGATGAGCTCTAAAGAGATCCAACTACTCCACGTTTAGCAATCTAACTTATAAACAACTCTATCATTTCTCGTTCTTTGCAAATTTAAAATCTTAAATAATAAGATCCACGAATGCTTAGCCAATAATCAAGCCATGCATATATAAAGTCGATACGGGAACTTGCAAACTCTTAAAAAGAATTCGCGTTTTATAGCTCCTTGTGTAAAAGACTAGCACGAGCTTATAGATTATAAAAGGTTAAGGGAACAAGCTAGGGCTCAACACGCCCGGTCAAGTCAGAATTTTATTCCTACTCTTACCAGCGGAAAATCAACAAAAATGTAAAAATTTATTATATTTTTGCAAAAATTTTTTAAATTTTTCTCATTTTTTGGATTTTTTTCAATTTTTGGAGGAGAAAAACGGGGTTGCATGAGTAAACGGCAAAAAATGCAAGGCACAAATCAAATCGAAAGATTACCCCCCCCAGACTAAAACGAGACATTGTCCTCAATGTCTTAAAGGTAAGGGTTCTCCTACATAAATCTAAAGCCGTTTATTAATTATGCCAAAGATAAACGTAAAATGATAAGATTTTAGGATATCGGATAAACAACGAATGATGAAACTCGAGTGGAGAGAAGCAAAACCACAAGCACGAGATTCTTCATCAATCGGGCAAACCTGGACATACACAAACAACCACGAACACAAGATATGGAAGAGGAAGCCCTCCTCACGTCACTTTATTAGAAAAGAGATAAGAAGATAGATGGATAAGCATGGGGTGCCTCCCACGAAGCGCTTGTTTTTGTTAACCGAGTCACATGAGCTTGACTCGACCCCGAATTTAATTGTCCTTGGGGGAGCAAGTGGAAGAGATAATCTCAATCGGACTTTCGTTCAAGATGTTTGGATAAACATTGAAGCATACGAAAGTTCCACTCCGATGAGATACCCGCGGCTTAAAAGAAGGAGAGATGCCGGGGTCAAAGATGGTATCTTCACTCCCGAAGAAGTGAAAGATAGGAGAAGTCACCAGGTAGGTGAAGAAAGGAAGAAAGATCATAATTAGAATGGGGATCCATTCTTCATCATCAAAGCTCTTGAAAACCTCGGGAGGGAGGGTCGGGGTGATATCATCATCAAGCAAACTCTTAGGATAGAGTTTACCTCCCCCCGGGTCAGGATCTTCTTCAATAACAAAATAATCATACTCCGAAGGAGGTATGATATGAGTGAGTTCTTCTGAGAACTCCTCATGAAGAGATTCGAGAATACGAGGAGGATCTGTGAGTTCCGGTATGGGCTCATCAAGATTAGAAAGAAGATCCTCCTCGCCCTCAACGTCCTCTAACCCTCCATCGAAAAGAGGATTAACTTTGCAAGAAGTATACTCATTATTGAATTCAAAAAGAGGGTTAGAGAAAATTCCGGAAGTAATCTCGGAAACGTCAAGGGAATCTCCATAAGATTGAAAATCACTTTCATCGTCGGATATTTCCTCGGACTCACTTGGGATTGGAACGAGGTTCTCAACATTGTCTGATTCCGTTGCCGGAATAGTGTCGAGATGCTCGTCCCCCATTTTTAGAGAGTCCTCTGGTTCCTTAGAAGGTAGGACGGGAGTGATTTCTGACGAATTTTCACAAACTCCCCACATAGAATCCTCATCATCGTCGTCATCGTAAACGAAAGTTTGACGATAATTGGAACTTATTCTAGCTGCTTGTTCTTCAGCTAGCAGTTCTCCATAAGTTTTCTGATGAGGATCTTCTGGGGTACGTTTATTTACCAAAGCCTTAAGATCTTTTAGTCCATCAAGAATCTGAATGAGAAGTTCATCTTCATTGAGTATTTCTTGAGGCTGAGGTTGTGGTTGAATCATATGGTGTTGTGGGGGTTGGAAATTGTCAAAACCGGGAGTACTATAGCAAGGATTAGGTTCATAGTAATTTTGATTCCACGGTTGACATTGATAATCATTATGAGGACCCCCACAATTTGCACAAGAAAAATTCGGTGTATCATTGAAATACGGTTCTTGCTCATAAAAGTTTTGAGGAGGGTGAGTGAAATTATTTTGAGGATAGTTGAAAATGTTCGGATTAAAACCATCATTGTATGAAGCACAAAGTGAACAAAATCCATTGATAATATTTCTCGCACACCTCTCGCAAGTACACCGATGACAATAAGTTGATGACGGATCTAACTGATTTCCACACTCATCGCAATAACGTTCATTCCACGGATCGGGCTGTGGTGGGTAGTCGGAGAAATTTGACGGTTCATTGAAAGAGTTTGGATTAGATTCATAAGCGAATGCAGTTTCAGCTTTCGAATAAGAACACATACAAAGTCCTCGACTAAATCCACATTCGTTGCAAAAACATCGGTCACAAAGTGAATTGTCCCCCAACGGATCTCCACATATAAAGCAATTATACTGAGTGAGTGAAGATGGCTGGGGTTGTGGAGGGTGTTCGGAAAAACTTTGAGAATTATCGATGGAATTAAGCTCTTTTTCGAGGGCTACTTCTGATGAAGCGAAAAGTGTACCGCTTTTAGGGGGTCATTTAAGCCCTAAATCGTATTTATTTGATCAAATATTGCCCTAAATCGTTCCTTTTGTCATTTTAGGTACTTTGGAGAAGAAATCTGGAAAAGGAAGCATTTTGGACATTTTTAGAGCATAAAAGTGAAGAAAACGACAAAGTCTCAAAATCGGCTGGAAAAGTACCTTTGACGGCGTCAGGGATTGCCCTTGACGGCGTCATGGCTTGGCAAAAAAGGTGGATATGAAAAATACACATGATAAGCCAGAGAATTTTACAATGGAAAGTCTGACGGCGTCACCCTTTGAAGTGATCAAGGCCATCACGGTTTAACTTAAAGAGGGACGGCGTCAAGCCTTATTCTGACGGCGTCAAGCTTTGATAAGCCAGAGCGGATTTTGGAGGTCTAAAGAGGGACGGCGTCAAGAAGGCCATCCGGGAACCCTAGACACGGCGAGGTGACGGCGTCAAGATCTATAACGTGACGCCGTCAGCCCTTAAACTCTATATATAGTTTTGCAATTTTTTGTCATTAGTGTGCAACTTTGTGAGGAGAAACCCTAAAGACAAATTTCTGCCATTTTTAAGGGTTTTCATACCCTTGGATCTCCCATGTTTAATTGAAGATAAGTATTCATTTAATCAATCAATATGTCTATGTGTTGTTTGATTATATATTGTTCTTGTCTTTTAATTAACATGCTAGGCTAGATTTATCTTGTGTTTGCTTGGATCTAATGAAACCTAGCTATTGATTATTGGTTATTAGTGTGTTATTAATTGTATTGGATGATTGTTTATCGATGTTAGGCTTAAGAAAACTGGCTAACTTCCTATTCGGTAACTTGCTTGAACGTCTTAAGAAACATGAACCAATGCGTACTAAGGTTTTTATGGTTGTATTTAATGCATGAGCGAATTCTAGTGATCCCATGTTAGGAGCTTCCTAGCCGGCTCGACATAGGAGTGAAGTAGGAGCTTGTAGAGTTGGGGAAGTACGTACGCCACCCCACGATTGGTATTAAGGAATACACCCGTCATCCACACAATTAATACACACTAATCAACCGGTAAAAGATAGTTAGGGAGTAAGGAAATCTAAGTAAACACATTTCTCTCCACATAAGTTTCACGACCTTTTCATTTTCAGTTATTTTATTTTATTTGCATTCGTAGTAACTTGGGTTAGTTGATTAGCAACTAATTCCGCCCACTCCTTCAAACCCGAGATTTTACTTGCTTTCATAAAAACATAAAAATACAAAAAAGAATCTTCCCTCACCCTTAGACCTATTAAAGTAGTTTTTCAATCCTAACGACACTATTCCCTGTGGAGAACGATCAATCCCCCGTACTTACCACTACACTATACTACATCGGTCAGGTACACTGCCTGGTGGGGTTGTAAGCCTCTTGAGATCCCTCGAGAGGTAAAACCTGTTGTAAGGTTGCAAAACCACGCATCAAGTTTTTGGCGCCGTTGCCGGGGAATAGTTATTGTTTAGGTTGAATTTTTATTTTATTAGGTCTACTTACTAGATTCCTTTCTAGTGAGATTTTTTATTTTATTTTTCTAGGATTTCTTGTAGTCTATCTTTTTCTTTGTGCCCTTTGTTTGTAAAACCATTTTCATTTGTCACTATGATGGATGAAATTCCATTTAGATCATTGACAATAGAGGAACAATTATATTTCACCAATAGATTTGTTTCCTATCATTCCTATGAATTTTTGTGTGATCTTTGTGATTTTCAAAAGGAGTTAAGGGTAAGGTTAGATGGGTTTAATGAATTCTATGCATGTGAGATTTCTATTAGACGAGCATTATCTGGATCAATTCCTTTTAGTCAGGCCCTTTGGATGAATTTTGAGGAAAGCTTCCTAACCATGACCCATAAGTGGAACGAATTGGTGGATTCGTATGAGCAAAGAGACCTAGTTTCTAAGAACATGGACTTAGAATCAAACCAAGATTCTGAGATGGTTAGTGTTGAACTACCTAGTTGCATGAGTGGGATAGATTTTACCAAAACACATGATGAACATATAGGTGATTTAGATACTATGGAGAATGAGGTTAGAAATGCAAGACCACTAAATACCCCACAAATCCTACCATCATTTGAGGCACACACACCGCCCGTGACTTACCCGGAAGAAGTTGAGGAGACTATAGGAACCCCAATAGAGGTAGAGCCCTTGGACCAAACACAACTAGAAGAAATAGGTTTGAATACTTGTAGTCACAACCTTTCTTTTAGTTCTATGGAAGTTCCTAGTTTTGATGAACCGGAGCCTCAACCGAGACCCTTACCCAATTTTCCATCCTTGGATGAAAAGTTAGGAATTAAAATAGGTCCCGATCCACCCATCAAACCATATAGTCCGGGTAGTTTTACGATAAAGGTAGTAGACTCTAAGCCTTGTAGAGAGGAAGACAATATAGGAGTGAAAAATGACCTTGCATGTCTACATCACCCATTTATGATTGATCACAAGAAACATTATGGGTTTAAACCGGGTTTATTAGGTCAAAGTGGATTCTTAACTTGGAGTCTCTCGAAGTTGATAGAAGATGATCCCTTTCTAGGAGAAAATCTTAATCCGCCCACTAACCCAATTGAATTAGGTAAGGTTATGATGATAGGATCCCGCACCTTTGAGCATATAATTCACCCGTCACTCTTTCCTCACGTGGCATATTTCCACCCTAAGGGTGTGTATCGCTACTTTCACCCACACTTAATCCTAAGTGTAGGGAAAACATCCCCTATTTTCGTTAAATAAGGGTAGAGTCAGGCTCGTGACTCGAACAAAAACAAGCGCTTCTTGGGAGGCAACCCAAGCTTTATATGCTTTGTGTGTTTATTTATTTATTTTTATTTTTTTTTGTTTGTTTGATTTTATTTGCTTCCGTATGTGTGTTTAATTTTTATTATTATTGATTCATGTTCAAAACTAAATTGTGAAAATGCTTTATCTTGTTTTTAACTTCGTCTTAACTACATATAAAGGTATTTTGCAAAAGATAAGTGTAAGGGAAATCCAAATCGGTTTATTAGAACAAATGAACATGAATCATAATAATAATAAATTAACATACATATTCGTATTTGTTTGAGTCAAATGCTTGTATCGAGTCATAATGATATTTTGCAGGATTTCCAGGAAGTAAGGTATAGGTTTTTCCAGAAATTTTCCGGAAACTTAACATGAGAATTCTGTCAGATCATTTCTGACGGCGTCAGGCTTTACAACCTGACGGCGTCAGGTTTTAATTTTCAGAAATTTTTGAAAGTTTTGTTTTCATAAAAAGTTTTTATTAAATCTATAACTTATAATCTCCAGGAATCTGCAAAATTATCATTCCACAAGCATTATATCCTTATATATAGAATTTATCCCGCCGATGTTATGCAGGTTTTCGTGTTTGTTTTCTCAGGTTTAACAGGTTATTTTGGACAAGGAAATGTATGTGGAGTCAAGCTTTTGGCGATGCTTTAGTTTTGGAGCTTCTACATTCTCTTGGAAGAAGATCTAACCATGTTGCCACATTATCCACCGAGCGAATCAGGGGAGTATTTGATTTCATTCTTTTACCTTTTCACTTTTACATCTTGTTATTTGAACATTGGGGACAATGTTCATCTTAAGTGTAAGGGGGGGGGGGGGGAGTAAAGTACGATACTTTAGAGAATACAAGTGCGCTTGATTTTTGTTTGTTTGATAGTAGATGTGTAATAAAACTGAGAGAAATACCTGTTAGGGCAATTTTAGTGCCAAATTTAAATTTTTTTACAACATATAGGAGTGAAACTTTGATCTTAATGAGCGTCTCACGGATAGGAGTTATATGACTAGCACAAAAAAACCGTACCACTAAAAAATTTTCCACCCCCAAATATGTGAGGTTCGCCCCTAGAATTGGTAGGAAAAACATTTATGCTATGATGTGTGTACCGGTAGCACTTAGATTCTAGAACTTGCGTTAGGACCATTCCGAGGCCACAAGTGAGACTACATTCGTGTAGTTAGATTTACTACATGATAAGAGGCATTAGGATTAACCCATTGTTTTACACCTGTGTTTTTGTTATAATTACGTTGGCTACATTGGTCAAGTAATTCTCCCACACCCTTTGCGTTGTACTCATTTCTAGTACACGATACCCCTAGTACACCCCTCAGAGCCTATCTTTTCATTTCGACCTTTAAGCATTTTACTTAAAGGAAGAATTTGTTTACACCCCACTTAAATGTACACCAAAATCGCCTTAGCCTACCTTGTATGCACTCATCTTTAGTGCATTATTGTTACAACATTTGTTTAAACCCAAGTTAATTATCTAATTGATTACATGGTTGCTAAGTCGAGTCATATCCTTGTACATATTGTTTTGGGATGATTGGGACTCATGGGTAAAGTACTAGTGTAATGGAGTAATGGGGAAGAACATCATTTATTACCCTCGTATGTGCTAAATATTTTAAAAAGTACTCCAAGTGTTTCGATTATCTTAATTCGAGTCTTTAGAATAGTTATTTGTAAAGTTATGTAAAAGTTCAAGTGTAAGGGGAATGCAACGCCCCTATGATGTATTATTTTGGATGGTAGGGCAAGAGTGTATGAAAAAAAAAAAAAAAAAAAAAAAAAAAAAAAAAAATCGAAAAAATCAAGAAAAATACAAAAAAATGAGAAAAAGAAAAATAGAAAAAACATACGGACTACCATCCCGTTTCATTTTATGTTTATTTTATGTTTAGGTTATTTTGTTTTTAGCTTAAGTCGAGTCTAGTCTTGGATTAGCAACGCCATATTGTACATGTAATTAATCAAGATCTTTAACTTGCCACCAGTAAAATATCCCTTATCCAACAAAACCGTGTTTATCATATCCCTACACCTCACGTTATAACCCATTTAAAAGCCCTCTTTGATAGTTTATCTTAGGTGCTTACGCCTAGTGGAGGAGGTTTTCGATCCTTTCCCAAGCCTATGGTAATCTATTTGCTATGACAGGTAGTGAGAGATATTATCCGTTTTCATTTATGAGATTTATTTTGATGACACCTGAGAGATGTGAGTATCTAAACACTACTTGTGAGGTGCTAGTTTGTAATCTCCGTGCTTATTATGATTAAAGTGGAACGACTATTTATTGTAATTACTTTTATATTAGTGTTAAATGACCCCTAACTTGTATTTTGATTAGAATAAAAGCGCATTTGCTTGAGGACAAGCAAATCTCAAGTGTAAGGGTATTTGATGAAGCGAAAAGTGTACCGCTTTTAGGGGGTCATTTAAGCCCTAAATCGTATTTATTTGATCAAATATTGCCCTAAATCGTTCCTTTTGTCATTTTAGGTACTTTGGAGAAGAAATCTGGAAAAGGAAGCATTTTGGACGTTTTTGGAGCATAAAAGTGAAGAAAACGACAAAGTCTCAAAATCGGCTGGAAAAGTACCTTTGACGGCGTCAGGGATTGCCCTTGACGGCGTCATGGCTTGGCAAAAAAGGTGGATATGAAAAATACACATGATAAGCCAGAGAATTTTACAATGGAAAGTCTGACGGCGTCACCCTTTGAAGTGATCAAGGCCATCACGGTTTAACTTAAAGAGGGACGGCGTCAAGCCTTATTCTGACGGCGTCAAGCTTTGATAAGCCAGAGCGGATTTTGGAGGTCTAAAGAGGGACGGCGTCAAGAAGGCCATCCGGGAACCCTAGACACGGCGAGGTGACGGCGTCAAGATCTATAACGTGACGCCGTCAGCCCTTAAACTCTATATATAGTTTTGCAATTTTTTGTCATTAGTGTGCAACTTTGTGAGGAGAAACCCTAAAGACAAATTTCTGCCATTTTTAAGGGTTTTCATACCCTTGGATCTCCCATGTTTAATTGAAGATAAATATTCATTTAATCAATCAATATGTCTATGTGTTGTTTGATTATATATTGTTCTTGTCTTTTAATTAACATGCTAGGCTAGATTTATCTTGTGTTTGCTTGGATCTAATGAAACCTAGCTATTGATTATTGGTTATTAGTGTGTTATTAATTGTATTGGATGATTGTTTATCGATGTTAGGCTTAAGAAAACTGGCTAACTTCCTATTCGGTAACTTGCTTGAACGTCTTAAGAAACATGAACCAATGCGTACTAAGGTTTTTATGGTTGTATTTAATGCATGAGCGAATTCTAGTGATCCCATGTTAGGAGCTTCCTAGCCGGCTCGACATAGGAGTGAAGTAGGAGCTTGTAGAGTTGGGGAAGTACGTATGCCACCCCACGATTGGTATTAAGGAATACACCCGTCATCCACGCAATTAATACACACTAATCAACCGGTAAAAGATAGTTAGGGAGTAAGGAAATCTAAGTAAACACATTTCTCTCCATATAAGTTTCACGACCTTTTCATTTTCAGTTATTTTATTTTATTTGCATTCGTAGTAACTTGGGTTAGTTGATTAGCAACTAATTCCTCCCACTCCTTCAAACCCGAGATTTTACTTGCTTTCATAAAAACATAAAAATACAAAAAAGAATCTTCCTTCACCCTTAGACCTATTAAAGTAGTTTTTCAATCCTAACGACACTATTCTCTGTGGAGAACGATCAATCCCCCGTACTTACCACTACACTATACTACATCGGTCAGGTACACTGCCTGGTGGGGTTGTAAGCCTCTTGAGATCCCTCGAGAGGTAAAACCTGTTGTAAGGTTGCAAAACCACGCATCAACTTCCACACAATAACAAGATCCCCTTGGGTTGTGATTTCCACACCGCTCACACTTACACTTTGAACAACGAAGACTGTCGATCAACGGGCTTTTACAATCAAAACAGTGATAGCCCAATGACGACATTAGAATTAAACGGATAGAGGGATAAAGAGATAGAATTAAATGGATGAGAGGATAAGAAGTGAAGAATTAAACATATAAGAGGAGACGAAGATTATTTTTGGGTTTTAAAATTTAGAAACATGGAAAATCACAAAAGAAAAATGGAAAATAAATTTGAACAGAAAATCTTTTTGGATTTTTATATAAGGAAAAATTAGAATTATTATCTTTTTGATGATCGTTTGATCAACCGTACTCGTTTCTTTCAAAACTACGCGCAGCGTGGCGGGAGAGAAGAATGGATCTCTCTTCAGTCTGCAATTTAATGTCAAGACTTCCTTAAACCCCGTGATTAGGTTGTAGTAAAGAAATAATCCGAGAAACGTTTAACTTCACGATCTCTTTTGTTGTTATTCGGAATGGTTTACAACGCCCTCTCGAGAGCGAGGATTTATTATTAATGGTGAAAACACTTTAGGAAAAGTGTTTTTTTAATTATTTTCTTTTTGTATTTTTATTTTTTAAAACAAAAACGAGAAACTTCCGAGGAAGGGTCTTCAAAACACGATCCAACGAACGAAACTCCAACTCTTCTCAAGCCTTCCCCGGCAGCGGCGCCATTTTTTGATTTGTTGTTTTATATTTCCAAAGGAAACACAACGAATGCGTTTTCCCCGGGTCGTGTCCCAACGAAGGTTGAATTCGAGTTTTTGTTTCGGAGTCGAATTGTGTGGTGAATGTGTGAAAAGAGTGATGATTGGTGATTTTACACTACGAACAATGAAATAAAAAACGGAAATAACTAATTAAGCTAAGGGTACAATTAAGCTAAGCATGTAATACTAAAAACGAAAAATCAAATTTAAAAACGTACGCGACGAATTATAAAAAACGTAATTAAAAAGTGATTTTCTACAATTTAAGACCTAAAAATATAAAATAATTTTTTCTAAACTCTAAATATAAAAAGAAAATTTTTGGAAAAAGAAAATTATTTTTTTGACTTTTTAATAATTTTTAATGAATTAAAAACTAATTTAAACTATTTAAATGATTTAAAAATAGTAAAACAAGAGAGAAAAATCTGGAAAATTTTGATTAAATCTAAAATTAAATGAATATTCTAGGAAAAATAAATTCAGAAAGAAATTCAGTTTAAATAAGCTGCAACAGTAACTAAGCACTTAGGGAATAAGCTAAAATAAAGCAAATGCTATCCAAAAATTTTCCAAAGCTCAGGACTGATGAATTAAACTACTGGAAACTAGAAACAAACAAATAAGTTCAGAAAATCTCACAGAATAAGCTCAATAAGCAGAAATGCAGTAACAGCCAAAGAGTTTAGGTAGTGAGCAAGCAGCTATCTGTAAGCTGCTCTAGAAGCTAGCACAAGACAGATTTGGGAAATCTAAAAGCTAATACTATTAGCTGATATGACAAGCTTCTTAAAACCTTAAAATGCCCAAATTCCAAGACCAATTGCTACTAGAAATAGAGCCTAGAACAAATGGCTGTGTGGAACAAATTCTGATGCAGCAAACTCATAACAGGTTTAAGTGCTGATATTTCAGACCCCAAATAAGCTATCTAATAAGCACAAAACTCTAATCCCAGATGTTATACTCTTAGCCTACTATAAATTCTACCTACAAATCAAAAATTAAAGTCTTAGCTTAATTGAATAAGCCACTAGCTGACTTAGATCAGCAGCTTAAAACTAGACACCTGCACAAATATTTCTAACACAGCAGACTAAGTATTTTTGGCGCAAATCATGTGCAAAACTTAACCACAGCAAAACAGCCTTAGGAATCTGACTTAAACCACTCAATTGAACCTAGAAAAGATGCAATAGAACAGTCACTACAGCTTCTCTTGCCTAGACTGATATAAGCCAAACAGCCCTTCAAAATCAGAATATGCAAAGTAATACTATACCCAATTAATTTTAAACCAAATTCTATTCTATACTATATTTATCTAGCCTAAATATTATCTAAAAACAGGAAATAAAAAGCCACAAAGCAGTAAAACAAGCTTATCACCTAATAGCACAAAATAAGCTAGAAAGTTAATTGGGGCTTACAAGTGGTCCTGATGATTCTGAATGATCCAACTGATGCGTGGGATTGCGCCCTCGTAGTAGGTTTTACCTCTCGAGGGATCTCAAAAGGCTTGCAATCCCCACCAGGCAGTGTACCTGACCGATGTAGTATAGTGAAGTGGCTTTTCCAGATTTCTTCTCCAAAGTACCTAAAATGACAAAAGGAACGATTTAGGGCAATATTTGATCAAATAAATATGATTTAGGGCTTAAATGACCCCCTAAAAGCGGTACACTTTTCGCTTCATCAAATACCCTTACACTTGAGATTTGCTTGTCCTCAAGCAAATGCGCTTTTATTCTAATCAAAATACAAGTTAGGGGTCATTTAACGCTAATATAAAAGTAATTACAACAAATAGCCGTTCCACTTTAATCATAATAAGCACGGAGATTACAAACTAGCACCTCACAAGTAGTGTTTAGATACTCACATCTCTCAGGTGTCATAAAAGTATAACTCATAAATGAAAACGGATAATATCTCTCACTACCTGTCATAGCAAATAGATTACCATAGGCTTGGGAAAGGGTCAAAAACCTCCTCCACTAGGCGTAAGCACCTAAGATAAACTATCAAAGAGGGCTTTTAAACGGGTTATAACGTTAGGTGTAGGGATATGATAAACACGGATTTGTTGGATAAGGGATATTTTACTGGTGGCGAGTTAAATATCTTGATTAATTACATGTACAATATGGCGTTGCTAAGCCAAGACTAGACTCGACTTAAGCTAAAAACAAAATAACAAAAACATAAAATAAACATAAAATGAAACGGGATGGTAGTCCGTATGTTTTTTTCTACTTTTTTTTTTCTACTTTTCTTTTTCTCATTTTTTTTTGTATTTTTCTTGATTTTTTTTTCATACACTCTTGCCCTACCATCCAAAATAATACATCACAGGGGCATTGCATTCCCCTTACACTTGAACTTTTACATAACTTCACAAATAACTATTCTAATGACTCGAATTAAGATAATCGAAACACTTGGAGTACTTTTAAAATATTTAGCACATATGGGGGTAATAATGTTGTTCTTCTCCATTACTCCATTACACTAGTACTTTACCCATGAGTCCCAATCGTCCCAAAACAATATGTACAAGGATATGACTCGACTTAGCAACCATGTAATCAATTAGATAATTAACTTGGGGTTTAAACAAATGTTGTCACAATAATGCACTAAAAATGAGTGCATACAAGGTAGGCTAAAGCGATTTGGGTGTACATTTAAGTGGGGTGTAAACAAATTCTTACTTTAAGTAAAATGCTTAAAGTTAGAAACGAAAAGATAGGCTCTGAGGGGTGTACTAGGGGTATCGTGTACTAAAAATGAGTACAATGCAAAGGGTGTGGGAAAATTACTTGACCAATGTAGCCAATGTAATTATAACAAAAAAACACAGGTGTAAAACAATGGGTTAATCCTAATGCCTCTTATCATGTAGTAAATCTAACTACACGAATGTAGTCTCACTTGTGGCCTCGGAATGGTCCTAACGCAAGTTCTAGAATCTAAGTGCTACCGGTACACACATCATAGCATAAATGCTTTTCCTACCAATTCTAGGGGCGAACCTCACATATTTGGGGGTGGAAAATTTTTTTAGTGGTACGGTTTTGTGCTAGTCATATAACTCCTATCCATGAGACGCTCATTAAGATCAAAGTTTCACTCCTATATGTTGTAAAAAATTTTAAATTTGGCACTAAAATTGCCTTAACAAGTATTTTTCTCAGTTTTATTACACATCTACCATTAAACAAACAAAAATCAAGCGTAATTGCATTCTCTAAAGTATCGTACTTTACCCCCCTTACACTTAAGATGAACATTGTCTCCAATGTTCAAATACCAAGATGTAAAAGTAAATAAGGTAAAAGAATGAAATCAAATACTCCCCTGATTCGCTCGGTGGATAAAGGGGTAACATGGTTAGATCTTCTTCCAAGGTAATGTTGAAGCTTCAAGACTAATGCATCGCCAAAAGCTAGATTCCACATACATCTCCTCGTCCAAAATAACCTGTTAAACCTGAGAAAACAAACACGAAAACCTGCATAACATCGGCGGGATAAATCTATATAAGGATATAATGCTTGTGGAATGATTATTTTGCAGATTCCTGGAGTTTATAAGTTAGAGATTTAATAAAAACCTTTTATGATTCCGGTAGAAAAACAAAACTTTCAAAAATTTCAGAAAATTAAAACCTGACGCCGTCAGGTTGTAAGGCCTGACGCCGTCAGAAATGATCTGACAGAATTCTCATGTTAAGTTTCCGGAAAATTTCTAGAAAAACCTATACCTTACTTCCTGGAATTCCTGCAAAACATCATTATGACTCGATACAAGCATTTGACTCAAACAATTACTAATATGTATGTTAATTTATTATTGTTATGATTCATGTTCATTTGTTCTAATAAACCGATTTGGATTTCCCTTACACTTATCTTTTGCAAAATACCTTTATATGTAGTTAAGACGAAGTTAAAAACAAGATAAAGCATTTTCACAATTTAGTTTTGAACATGAATCAATAATAATAAAAATTAAACATACATACGGAAGCAAATAAAATCAAACAAACAAATAAATAAACACACAAAGCAAATAAAGCTTGGGTTGCCTCCCAAGAAGCGCTTTTCTTTATTAACGAGTCTTGTAGCTAGACTCAAAGTCCTTCTACCCTATGTAAGTGAGTTCTTCATCGAGGACGTCTTTAGGGTTAAGCTTGGATTGAAGTTTCCTATTGGTCCGCTTAGTACAATATATCTTTTCAAACTTCTCTCCATCCGGGTCATACAATGTCATCTTAATATGCCATGACCCATCTCCATCTTTGGGTGGTTTGTCCCAATCCCACTTATGATCATCGTCCTCACAAGTCCACTTATTCATCCCTAGGTTAATTGGCAAAACTCCTAGGAAATCAATCATCTTCCTAAAAACTAGAGGGTCTTCAAATGGATCCAATTCGGTGTCCCTAGCCAAGAGTTGCTCTACCGTATGTGTTCGGTTCACAAAGTCCTCTTCTAGGTAAAATGGGCGTTGGGGTCCTATGAAGTCTCTATCGATCCAAGGTCCATATCTAGATGGTCTCTTATTTAATTCTAACCAATGGGGTGTTGGTTCATCACTGGTATCATAAGCATGTTTCTTCACATCATAGACTGACCAAGTATCACCTTCTCCTACCGCTATCTTAGATTCCTTACAATCAATCATAGCACTAGCGGTTGCCAAAAATCCTCTACCTATCAACAAGGGGCATGTAGGGTCGCTAACCATATCAAGGACGTGGAAATCGGCTAAAATGGTTAGTTTTCCTATGTGTACTAACACGTCCTTGACTACTCCAACTGGGTAAGCAACACTCCCATCCGCTAAGCCTATTATCACCTCGGTTTCTTCAAGTTTTCCTAGTTTTAGAGAGGTGTAGAGAGGTAACGGAAGTAGGTTAAGGCTTGATCCAAGATCGGCTAATGTGTCATAAGCCTCCGAATTACCGATCTTGCAAGGTAGAACAAATAAGCCCGGATCATCTAACTTCTTAGGTAGCTTGTTTTGAACAAAGGCGGTCCCTTTTTCGCCTAACTTGAGCTTCTTCTCATCCAACACATCAATAACCGGACTTTCAAGGTGGAGCTCCTTGAATTCATTGTCAAGGTTTTGAGTGGGAGGTGTTTCAACTATGTTGTTGACCAATTTGGATATCATAACTTCTTGGTCATTTTGAACGACTTGGGTTTGTTTGAAACACGAGCTCATGGAATTGACCGAATAATATTGTGGACAAGAACTAGGAGACGAAACCGACGAGATGGCGTTGACGTTTAGTTTCGGGTTCTTGACTGTGTTGCTAGGGAGTGCTCCCATTTCTCGGTCATTGAGGGCTTTCAACAAAGTGTCAATCTTATTGGTCATCTCGCTTTGTTTTTGTTTGAGATCGGCTTCAAACTTGGCCAAACGAGCTTCTTGAGATGCCATAAATTGAGACATCAATCCTTCAAAGTTATTGGTACTACCATTGCTGGAAGGACTGTTGTTGAAAGTACGGTTCGAGTTGGAACCGCTTGATTGGAAACGATTAGGTGGGTTGGAAGAATTGGTTTGTTGTGCGTTTTGGTTTTGTTTCCACCTAAGGTTTGGGTGATTTTTCCATGAGGGGTTGTATGAATCACCGTAGGGGTTTGACTCGGGTTTGAAAGTGTACCACTTGTCTCCCGCTCCGTCGGTACGCGAGGATGCGTAGTCCGCAAAAGCTTGTTCGGGGAGTTCCATGCAATCACGAGTGTCGTGGGGACCACTACATAATTCACATGAAGAAGTGATTTTGTTCACTTGGCTTGAAGGTTTAGGAGCCTCATAGGATTTCATAAGAAACTTGACTTGGTCTTCAAGTTCTATGATCCTACGGTCGGAAGTGCTTGAATTGTTTGAAGGCAAAGATATTGCCTTGACCGTTTTATTCAAATCACGGGGATCATTCCAGCTTTCGTTGTCATAAAGAGCAAGATCTTCCAGGAGAGCCCATGATTGTTCCGCACTTAGATCACGTAGCTTGCCACCGGCCGATTGGTCAATGGTTTGCCTCGTAGAGAGATTGATGTGGTCATAAAAGATTTGGACTTGGAGCTGATGCGTGGTTTTGCAACCTTACAACAGGTTTTACCTCTCGAGGGATCTCAAGAGGCTTACAACCCCACCAGGCAGTGTACCTGACCGATGTAGTATAGTGTAGTGGTAAGTACGGGGGATTGATCGTTCTCCACAGGGAATAGTGTTCGTTAGGTATGAAAAACTATTTTAGTAGGTCTAAGGGTGAGGGAAGATTCTTTTTGTATTTTTATATTTTTATGAAAGCAAGTAAAATCTCGGGTTTGAAGGAGTGGGCGGAATTAGTTGCTAGTCAACTAACCCAAATTACTACGAATGCAAATAAAATAAAATAACTGAAAATGAAAAGGTTGGTGAAAACTTATGTGGAGGGAAATGTGTTTACTTAGATTTCCTTACTCCCTAACTATCTTTTACCGGTTGATTAGTGTATATTAGTTGCGTGGATGACGGGTGTATTCCTTAATACCATTCGTGGGGTGGCGTACGTACTTCCCCAACTCTACAAGCTCCTACTTCACTCCTATGTCGAGCCGGCTAGGAAGCTCCTAACATGGGATCACTAGAATTCGCTTGTGCATTAAATACAACCATAAAAACCTTTAGTACGCATTGGTTCATGTTTCTTAAGACGTTCAAGCAAGTTACCGAATAGGAAGTTAGCCAGTTTTCTTAAGCCTAACATAGATGAACAATCATCCAATACAACTAATAACACACTAATAACCAATAATCAATAGCTAGGTTTCATTAGATCTAAGCAAACACAAGATAAATCTAGCCTAACATGTTAAACAAAAGACAAGAACAAGATAGAATCAAACAACACATAGACATATTGAATGATTAATTGATAACTTATCTTCAATGTAACATGAAAGATCTCAAGGCAAAAAGCCTTGAAAAAGCTGCCAAATTCGTCTTAGGGTTTTCACACACAAAGTTCCCCAATAAGTTCCACACCAATGACAAAAAATTGCAAAACTATATATAGACTTTTAGATCTGACGGCGTCACGTTATGGAGTGTGACGCCGTCACCTTGCCGCTTTTAGGGTTCCCGGATGACCTTCTTGACGCCGTCCCTCTTTAGCTCTCCAAAATCCATTCTGGCTTATCAAGGCTTGACGCCGTCAGGATTATGCGTGACGCCGTCCCTCTTTAAATTAAGCCGTGACGACCTTGATCAGATTAAAGCGTGACGCCGTCAGAATTTCATGCAAATTTCACTGGCTTATCATGAGTAATTTTCACATCCACCATTTTATTGCCAAGCCGTGACGCCGTCTGGAGAGGATCCTGACGCCGTCAAAGGTAACTTTTAGCCGATTTTGAGACTTTGTCGTTTTCTTCACTTTTATGCTCCAAAAATGTCCAAAATGCTTCCTTTTCCAGATTTCTCCTCAAAAGTACCTAAATTGACAAAAGGAACGATTTAGGGCAATATTTGATCAAATAAATACGATTTAGGGCTTAAATGACCCCTTAAAAGCGGTACACTTTTCGCTTCATCAAATACCCTTACACTTGAGATTTGCTTGTCCTCAGGCAAATGTGCTTTTATTCTAATCAAAATACAAGTTAGGGGTCATTTAATGCTAACATAAAAGTAATTACAACAAATAGTCGTTCCACTTTAATCATAATAAGCACGGAGATTACAAACTAGCACCTCACAAGTAGTGTTTAGATACTCACATCTCTCAAGTGTCATCAAAATAAATCTCATAAATGAAAACGGATAATATCTCTCACTACCTGTCATAGCAAATAGATTACCATAGGCTTGGGAAAGGATCGAAAACCTCCTCCACTAGGCGTAAGCACCTAAGATAAACTATCAAAGAGGGCTTTTAAATGGGTTATAACGTTAGGTGTAGGGAAAAGGAAAACACGGTTTTGTTGGATAAAGGATATTTTACTGGTGGCGAGTTAAAGATCTTGATCAATTACATGTACTATACAATGTTGCTAAGCCAAGACTCGACTCAATCTTAAGCTAGAAACAAAATAACAAAAACATAAAACAAACATAAAATGAAACGGGATGGTAGTCCGTATGTTTTTTCTATTTTTCTTTTTCTTTTTTTTTTTTTTTTTTTTTTTTTTTTTTTTTTTTTTTTTTTTTTGCATACACTTTTGCACTACCATCCAAAATAATACATCATAGGGGCGTTGCATTCCCCTTACACTTGAACTTTTACATAACTTTACAAATAACTATTCTAATGACTCGAATTAAGATAATCGAAAAACTTGGAGTACTTTTAAAATATTTAGCACATATGGGGGTAATAAATGATGTTCTTCCCCATTACTCCATTACACTAGTACTTTACCCATGAGTCCCAATCGTCCCAAAACAATATGTACAAGGATATGACTCGACTTAGCAACCATGTAATCAATTAGATAATTAACTTGGGTTTTAAACAATTGTTGTCACAATAATGCACTAAAAATGAGTGCATACAAGGTAGGCTAAGGCGATTTGGGTGTACATTTAAGTGGGGTGTAACAAATTCTTCCTTTAAGTAAAATGCTTAAAGGTCAAAACGAAAAGATAGGCTCTGAGGGGTGTACTAGGGGTATCGTTTACTAAAAATGAGTACAACGCAAAGGGTGTGGGAGAATTACTTGACCAATGTAGCCAACGTAATTAAAAAAAACACAGGTGTAAAACAATGGGTTAATCCTAATGCCTCTTATCATGTAGTAAATCTAACTACACGAATGTAGTCTTACTTGTGGCCTCGGAATGGTCCTAACGCAAGTTCTAGAATCTAAGTGCTACTGGTACACACATCATAGCATAAATGCTTTTCCTACCAATTCTAGGGGCGAACCTCACATATTTGGGGTGGAAGAATTTTTTAGTCGTACGGTTTTTGTGCTAGTCATATAACTCCTATCCGTGAGACGCTCATTAAGATCAAAGTTTCACTCCTAAATGTTGTAAAAAAAATTTAAATTTGGCACTAAAATTGCCCTAACAGGTATTTATCTTAGTTTTATTACACATCTACTATCAAACAAATAAAAATCAAGCGTAAGAGCATTCTCTAATCGTACTTTTACCCCCCTTACACTTAAGATGAACATTGTCCCCAATGTTCAAATAACAAGATGTAAAAGCATAAAGTAAAAGAATGAAATCAAATACTCCCCTGATTCGCTCGGTGGATAATGAAGTAACACGGTTAGATCTTCTTCCAAAGAGAATGTAAAAGCTTCATGACTAATGCATCGCCAAAAGCTTGATCCAAAACATTTCTTTGTCCAAAATAACCTGTTAAACCTGAGAAAACAAACACGAAAACCTGCATAACATCGGCGGGATAAAATCTATATATAAGGATATAATGCTTGTGGAATGATAATTTTGCAGATTCCTGGAGATTATAAGTTAGAGATTTAATAAAAACTTTTTATGAAAACAAAACTTTCAAAAATTTTCAGAAAATTAAACCTGACGCCGTCAGGTTGTAGAGCCTGACGCCGTCAGAAATGATCTGACAGAATTCTCATGTTACGTTTCCGAAAAATTTTTGGAAAAACCTATACCTTACTTCCTGGAATTCCTGCAAAACATCATTATGACTCGATACAAGCATTTGACTCAAACAAATACTAATATGTATGTTAATTTAATATTATTATGATTCATGTTCATTTGTTCTAATAAATCGATTTGACTTTCCCTTACACTTATCTTTTGCAAAATACCTTTATATGTAGTTAAGACGAAGTTAAAAACAAAATAAAGCATTTTCACAATTTTAGTTTTGAACATGAATCAATAATAATAAAAATTAAACATACATACGGAAGCAAATAAAATCAAACAAACAAATAAATAAACACACAAAGCAAATAAAACTTTGGTTGCCTCCCAAGAAGCGCTTTTCTTTATTAACGAGTCTTGTAGCTAGACTCAAAGTCACGTACATTACGTGATTCCATCATTGGTCACGGTTCCTAGGCCATTTTCATTCCCGGTTTTATATTCCGGTCCCAATTTCAAACAATCCTTGTAGAAAACGAATATCCTTTCCATAACATAGTCTACTCCTTTATTTCTATCCTCATCATTCCTATAGTAGACCGCTTGCTTGAGCTCCTTCTCAACATTTGACAAGTGTTGGAATTGTTCTATCTTATATGGCATTTGGTAGTTTACCTCATCGGTCTCATCCTTAAATCTAACTATCCCTAAGGAAGGTTCATAAGTCATTCTAGAGACCTCAACAAATGGTTTTCCAAAAACCACTTGAGTTAAGGATGCATCGACTATTGGGCGGATATCTTCAACAATTACAAAGTCGGTGACATAGGTGAAGTTTCCTACATAAACCGGTAATCCCTTAACTCTTCCCGTGAAGTTACTCATCCAACCCTTGTCAGGGAACATCCTATACCCAAGTTGATTTTTCATTATCAAGTTGTAGTGGGCTCTAGTCATGATGTTTATGGGTGATCTAAGGTCGATGTAGGCTTTCCACACATGCAAATGTCCGATGTTGCATGGTATGTTGAGATTAGAAGGGTCGCCTATTTCTATGATTGGTCTACCTAGGAAGTATGGTGCCTCGGGGTCATCGAATAAGTTTGTATGATATGCGCGCTCTTCCTTAGTGGGTAGCCTATTGAAGTAGTCCTCATCATCATCTACTTCTTTAATCTCACTTGTCCTAACTTCCTTATCAACCTCGACTTTCTTATCCTCATCCTTAGGTTCACTATTATCCTCATTCCTATCAATTGGTTTAATAGTGACAATGTTGACAAAGTGGACGTGTTTGGATGAAGAGGGGTCTTTTACTTGGGGTCCGCTATTTGTGTTCCTAGCGTCCTTATGTGGAGGTGATAACACTTGGTTATTAAGAGCTTTCAACAAGTTGTCAATTTTATTGGTCATCTCCGTTTGTTGTTGATTGAATTCGGACTCGAATCTAGCTATCCGAGCTTCTTGAGATGCCATAAATTGGGACATCAATCCTTCAAAGTTATTGGTACTACCATTGCCGGAAGGATTGTTGTTGAAAGTACGGTTCGAGTTGGAACCGTTTGATTGGAAACGATTAGGTGGGTTGGAAAAATTGGTTTGTTGTGCGTTTTGGTTTTGTTTCTACCTAAGGTTCGGGTGATTTTTCCATGAGGTGTTGTATGAATCACCGTAGGGGTTTGGCTCGGGTTTGAAAGTGTACCACTTGTCTCCCGCTCCGTCGGTACGCGAGGATGCGTAGTCCACAAAAGCTTGTTCGGGGAGTTCCATGCAATCACGAGTGTCGTGGGGACCACTACATAATTCACATGAAGAAGTGATTTTGTTCACTTGGCTTGAAGGTTTAGGAGCCTCGTAGGATTTCATAAGAAACTTGACTTGGTCTTCAAGTTCTATGAACCTACGGTCGGAAGTGCTTGAATTGTTCGAAGGCAAAGATATTGCCTTGACCGTTTTATTCAAATCACGGGGATCACTCCAACTTTCGTTGTCATAAAGAGCAAGATCTTCTAGGAGAGCCCATGATTGTTCCGCACTTAGATCACGTAGCTTACCACTGGCCGATTGGTCAATGGTTTGCCTTGTGTAGAGATTGATATGGTCATAGAAGATTTGGACTTGGAGCCAAAGTTCTATGCCATGATGAGGGACTTTTTGGAGTAAGTCCTTGAATCGAGTCCATGCCTCGTAGAGAGTTTCGCCTTGACGTTGTTGGAACATCAAGATATCATTCCTTAGCTTGGTAGTTCTTCCCGGTGGGAAAAACTGAGCAAGGAAGCGAGTGGTGAGATCATCCCAAGAGGTGATGGATCCTGCGGGTTGACGCTCTAGCCACTGACTAGCTTGGTCCCGCAGAGAGAATTGAAAGAGACGCAATCGGGTCGTCTCTCGAGTGGCAACATCAAGGTCTATAGAATCAACGATTTTGAGAAAGTCCTTGAGATGTTGATTAGGATCTTCAGAACGAAGTCCATGGAATGCGCATCCGCTTTGCACCAACCGGATGGTGTCGGATCGCAAGGGTGTGACATTGGCTCCTTGACTGAGCTCAATGGTGTTTCGATAGCCATGGTGGCTAGGACGGGAGTACTCTCCTAAAGTACGGGCTCTAGGAGGTGGTGGTGGTTGTTGTGGTGGTGGGTTGTTGGGATTAAGGATATTACCATCTTCCATGATGTCGAATGGTAATGGTTACGAATAAAGAAACGAAGAAAATAGATAGACTAAAGAAAACCTAGAAAAAGAAAATAAAAATCTCACTAGAAAGGAATCTAGTGAGTAGACCTATAAAATAAAAATTCAACATAAACAATAACTATTCCCCGGCAGTGGCGCCAAAAACTTGATGCGTGGTTTTGCAACCTTACAACAGGTTTTACCTCTCGAGGGATCTCAAGAGGCTTACAACCCCACCAGGCAGTGTACCTGACCGATGTAGTATAGTGTAGTGGTAAGTACGGGGGATTGATCGTTCTCCACAGGGAATAGTGTTCGTTAGGTATGAAAAACTACTCTAATAGGTCTAAGGGTGAGAGAAGATTCTTTTTATGTTTTTATAATTTTATGAAAGCAAGTAAAATCTCGGGTTTGAAAGAGTGGGCGGAATTAGTTGCTAGTCAACTAACCCAAATTACTACGAATGCAAATAAAATAAAATAACAGAAAATGAAAAGGTTGGTGAAAACTTATGTGGAGGGAAATGTGTTTACTTAGATTTCCTTACTCCCTAACTATCTTTTACCGGTTGATTAGTGTATATTAGTTGCGTGGATGACGGGTGTATTCCTTAATACCATTCGTGGGGTGGCGTACGTACTTCCCCAACTCTACAAGCTCCTACTTCACTCCTATGTCGAGCCGGCTAGGAAGCTCCTAACATGGGATCACTAGAATTCGCTTGTGCATTAAATACAACCATAAAAACCTTTAGTACGCATTGGTTCATGTTTCTTAAGACGTTCAAGCAAGTTACCGAATAGGAAGTTAGCCAGTTTTCTTAAGCCTAACATAGATGAACAATCATCCAATACAACTAATAACACACTAATAACCAATAATCAATAGCTAGGTTTCATTAGATCTAAGCAAACACAAGATAAATCTAGCCTAACATGTTAAACAAAAGACAAGAACAAGATAGAATCAAACAACACATAGACATATTGAATGATTAATTGATAACTTATCTTCAATGTAACATGAAAGATCTCAAGGCAAAAAGCCTTGAAAAAGCTGCCAAATTCGTCTTAGGGTTTTCACACACAAAGTTCCCCAATAAGTTCCACACCAATGACAAAAAATTGCAAAACTATATATAGACTTTTAGATCTGACGGCGTCACGTTATGGAGTGTGACGCCGTCACCTTGCCGCTTTTAGGGTTCCCGGATGACCTTCTTGACGCCGTCCCTCTTTAGCTCTCCAAAATCCGTTCTGGCTTATCAAGGCTTGACGCCGTCAGGATTATGCGTGACGCCGTCCCTCTTTAAATTAAGCCGTGACGACCTTGATCAGATTAAAGCGTGACGCCGTCAGAATTTCATGCAAATTTCACTGGCTTATCATGAGTAATTTTCACATCCACCATTTTATTGCCAAGCCGTGACGCCGTCTGGAGAGGATCCTGACGCCGTCAAAGGTAACTTTTAGCCGATTTTGAGACTTTGTCGTTTTCTTCACTTTTATGCTCCAAAAACGTCCAAAATGCTTCCTTTTCCAGATTTCTTCTCCAAAGTACCTAAAATGACAAAAGGAACGATTTAGGGCAATATTTGATCAAATAAATACGATTTAGGGCTTAAATGACCCCCTAAAAGCGGTACACTTTTCGCTTCATCAGGAGCCAAAGTTCTATGCCATGGTGAGGGACTTTTTGGAGTAAGTCCTTGAATCGAGTCCATGCCTCGTAGAGGGTTTCGCCTTGACTTTGTTGGAACATCAAGATATCATTCCTTAGCTTGGTAGTTCTTCCTGGTGGGAAAAACTGAGCAAGGAAACGAGTGGTGAGATCACCCCAAGAGGTGATGGATCCTGCGGGTAGACGCTCTAGCCATTGACTAGCTTGGTCCCGCAGAGAGAATTGAAAGAGACGCAGTCAGGTCGTCTCTCGAGTGGTAACATCAAGGTCTATGGAATCAACGATTTTAAGAAAGTCCTTGAGATGTTGATTAGGATCTTCGGAATGAAGTCCATGGAATGCGCATCCGCTTTGCACCAACCGGATGGTGTCGGATCGCAAGGGAGTGACATTGGCTCCTTGAGTGAGCTCAATGGTGTTTCGATAGCCATGGTGGCTAGGACGGGAGTAGTTTCCTAAGGTACGGGCTCTAGGAGGTGGGTGTTGTTGTGGTGGTGGGTTGTTGGGATCGAGGATATTACCACCTTCCATGATGTTGGATGGTAATGGTTACGAACAAAGAAACGAAGAAAAAGAGATAGACTAAAGAAAACCTAGAAAAATAAAATAAAAATCTCACTAGAAAGGAATCTAGTGAGTAGACCTAATAAAATAAAAATTCAACCTAAACAATAACTATTCCCCGGCAGCGGCGCCAAAAACTTGATGCGTGGGATTGCGCCCTCGCAGTAGGTTTTACCTCTCGAGGGATCTCAAGAGGCTTGCAATCCCCACCAGGCAGTGTACCTGACCGATGTAGTATAGTGAAGTGGCAAGTACCGGGGGATTGATCGTTCTCTAGGGGAATAGTGTCGTTAGGATTGAAAAACTACTCTAATAGGTCTAAGGGTGAGGGAAGATTCTTTTTTTGTATTTTTTTATTTTTTATGAAAGCAAGTAAAATCTCGGGTTTGAAGGAGTGGGCGGAATTAGTTGCTAGTCAACTAACCCAAATAACTACAAATGCAAATAAAATAAAATAACTGAAAATAAAAAAGTTGTGGAACTTATATGAAGAGAAATGTGCTTACTTAGATTTCCTTACTCCCTAACTATCTTTTACCAGTTGATTAGTGCGTATTAATTGCGTGGATGATGGGTGTATTCCTTAATACCAATCGTGGGGTGGCGTACGTACTTCCCCAACTCTATAAGCTCCTACTTCACTCCTATGTCGAGCCGGCTAAGAAGCTCCTAACATGGGATCACTAGAATTCGCTCATGCATTAATTACAACCATAAAAACCTTAGTACGCATTGGTTCATGTTTCTTAAGACGTTCAAGCAAGTTACCGTATAGGAGGTTAGCCAGTTTTCTTAAGCCTAACATCGATAAACAATCCTCCAATACAATTAATAACACACCAACAACTAATAATCAATAGTTAGGTTTCATTAGATCTAAGCAAACACAAGATAAATCTAGCCTAGCATGTTAATTGAAAGACAAGAACAAGATATAATCAAACAACACATAGACATATTGAATGACTAATTGATTACTTATCTTCAATTAAACATGGGAGATCCAAGGGTATAAAACCCTTAAAAATGGCAGAAAATTCGTCTTAGGGTTTCTCCTCACAAAGTTGCACACTAATGACTAAAAATTGCAAAACTATATATAGAATTTAGGGTCTGACGGCGTCACGTTGTAGGAGGTGACGCCGTCACCTCGCCGCGGCTAGGGTTCCCGGATGGTCTTCTTGACGCCGTCCCTCTTTAATCCTCCAAAATCCGCTCTGGCGCGTCAAGGGTTGACGCCGTCACAATTGAGCTTGACGCCGTCTCTCTTTAACTTAAACCGTGACAGCCTTGATCACCTTAAAGGGTGACGCCGTCAGACTTCCTTTGTAAAACTTTCTGGCGCGTCATGTGTATTTGTCATATCCACCTCTTTTGCCAAGCCGTGACGCCGTCAGGAGCAATCCTTGACGCCGTCACGTGTACTTTTCCAGCAGCTTTGGAGACTTTGTCGTTTTCTTCACTTTTATGCTCCAAAAACGTCCAAAATGCTTCCTTTTCCAGATTTCTTCTCCAAAGTACCTAAAATGACAAAAGGAACGATTTAGGGCAATATTTGATCAAATAAATACGATTTAGGGCTTAAATGACCCCCTAAAAGCGGTACACTTTTCGCTTCATCACCAACCTGACTAAATATAACCCAGGCTTATATAATAAGCCAAAATAACACCCCTGATCAACTTATAACATCAGCTTATTCACCACAGCAAAACAGTTGACTTTTTTTTGACTTTTTGATTTTTGAAGGAAAAACAGATTTCAATCAATTGAAACTTGAACAAAAGCAAAACTAAGCATACATGAGCTTATGAAAAACATAAATGAAGCTTTAAACAAAACAGATGATTAAAAAGAAAAACTAAATTTCATTAACCAGAAGATGAAGTACAAGGCAGAATTAAAATCAATACTGGAATTTAAATGATTACAATAAAAACATAATAATAAAATGGCCTAAATTCTTCTAATAACATGAAAAATTGGACAAACATCAATAGAGGAGGAGGTCTTCTATTTATAGCCGATCATGGACCCTTCTAGGCCTGCCACCTTGGCAATCCGTGTGCACCTTGAGCCAATCTTCACCCTTAGATCATTTCCCAGGTCTCCACAGCCGTCTGATTGATCTTCATGAGGTGTTCGGTCCAATTAGAGCCTGCCATCTGTCCCATTCGTGCAACTCTACTCCTCTGACGCTTCTAGAAGGCTAATGATTGGTCCCTTTTGCCCTTAATTGCTGTAAAAACGTACGGGTTATTTTTAGGGTTCTTATTGTACAGTAATTTTCTGGGTTTAGGTGAATTGGGGGGCGCGTGTTTTGGGTGTGTGTTTTTTTTTATAATATTTTGACTGTGTTTAAAGGTTGACCGGGTTATGGTAGTGGTTGGGTCGGGTAAAGGAAAAACTGGGTTGGGTTTTATAGTTAGTGGGCTGGGTTGGTGAGTTGTAATGGATTGGGTTAGTAATAATCCGGGTTTAAGTAGTTAAAGGGTTTAAGGGTTTTAATTATAGGGACCTTTGATGTAAATTCTGATTTTTCAAGGGACCAATGCTGCCATTTTTCAAAACTAAATCCAAGGGCTGAATTTGACAAGCTTTGATACTTGGAGGACTTTGGTTGACTTTCTGACCATAATTTCCTTCCCAGCTCCGGCTATAAATAACACTTCCATATCTCGTGCTCATTTTCTCGGTTTTTGCCTGTTTTTGCCCCTTTTTCTCGATATCCGTACCTGCACACAAACAAACACAAATAACTTTGGCATTTGGGTTAGTTTATGGTCGTTTTGGTCTTAATTTGGTAAATAAAAGGTATGTGAATAAGCACATACCACTCGGCCAATATCCCTTATAATTTCCCCCTCCTCCTTATTTTCTTCAACCGAAAATACACATTCAAGAAAGGCACATAAAACCCTAAAAAAAAACCTAGGTGGCAACAATCTTTTATCTCCAAGAAAGGTGGTACGAGGGAGGTTTAGAAGGTCATAAAGAAGGTGGTTCGATCGTGGTACTATTGGGGTTCGAGAGCCTTTGTGTCTTACGATTAAGGTTCTGAATTTGAGTCCTTTTGATCTTGTTTCATTCTTCAAATCGTCCCAAGGTATAAACTGCTCTTGTTTCTCTCGACATGTACACATAGCACATTATAATTTATAACCTAAGATTAAACTAGGATCGACCTAAAAATGGTACTAGTGAAAGGATAAGAAGTCGCATAAAATGATAAGATACCTAACGCATGAAATGGTGAATCACATATAAGTCAACATAGGGTTTTATTTGCTATACGAATCAAGGTATATATGAGCTCATGAATCTGGTCTTTGGACTCATGTTTCGATCACTAATATACAAGCTAAATCTGGAATTAACACATGAAATGATGGAATAAGATATGTGTCGATATAGGGTATTATTTGGTTATTTGAAATCAGATTGCATGCATGTGTGATTAGATCTATTTATACATGGAAACCTAGACATGATACGTATAAAAACATGAAAGATAGCATGCATGGTTTGGTCGTATTTAATGAGGTCGAACGAGGGGAAAAACTAGGGTTTATACGATTTGTTATTTCATGTGAGTTGCGAGTTGTTATGTTGTTGTTATTGTGGTGATCGAATCTGGAAAAAGGGGGTGTCTTATGTGTGTTATATGTGTCGAGTTTAAGGTTTGAAATATAAGAAAACATGGGTCAAAGTGGGTACTTGTTTTGGGTCGGAAATGGAGTGATTTGGTTTAGTTTTGTCTCGTAAAAAATGGCTAACGAAAAGGGCTAAAAGGGTTGAGTTTGGTTCGGTTTAAAAAAAAAGAAAGGATGTCGCGTAGGTGTGTATTATAGGGTGTGTGATTGGCCCGTCCCAAACCGGTTATCTTTTATTTCTCTATCACACAAGTCAACCACTTGTGAATGGTCAACCGTAATAAATGATAAAAGGCAAACAGTCTCAGAACGAATACTCGTGTGTAGTGTGAAACCAGGCAAGTGATCACCCGGATCGTTTCCCAACGAGGTGTGAATGGAAAACTGTGAAAAGCTAGGATTAGAGTGATTGATGATTTAGATTGCTTTTGATTTTGCTTTAAACAATTCTAAATAACAAATTAAAACAGATATACACAATAATATTAAACGCGAATAAATAAACTGAAACGCGTAACGGAAAAGCTAAAATGGGGCAAAAACTGAAATATTATAAAATTTATGAAATTAAAAACCTAAAATGTAAAATTACTAAAAACTTATTTTAAAACTTAAATTATATTTTTTTAACTTTTTATTTAATTATTACTAATTATTTATTATTTAATTACTAATTAAACTAATTTAAATTATAAAAAATACTAAATGGACTAAGAAAATTCTAAAACTTTTTATAAAAATATTATAAGATGAGAAAAAGCTAAGAAAATTATAAAAATGAAAATTACTTAATTAAAATTTAAAAAGATAAATTCTATTAAATAGAAGCTATCACTTTATTTCTATTTTTAATTTTTCTTAAGGCCTAAAAATATAATTATATTTTTCCTGGATTAAAATTAACAAAAGAAAATTATGAAAATTAGAATTATATTTTTTTGATTATTTTTCTATTTATTATAATTTAATTACTATTATAAACTAATTAAAAAGATTAAAAATATCAAAACTATTCAGAAAATTATGAAAATTTACAGATAAATCTAAAATATTATTTAAAAGATAAGAAAAATAAAAACAGAAGTTCACTAAGCCTGATAAGCACTTTTGGGCTAATAAGCAGTTTGGAATAAGCCCAAAAATAAGCTAATCAGCACCAAACTCAACCAAATGATTAGGACAGGCTTAATACACTATTTTAAGCACAAAACAACTTAAAAATACAAATAAGAACTAAGGATTAACAAGATAAGCACTTGGCTGTTTGGGAATTCCAAGACAGAAACTCAGAAATCAGGCAATATTGTAGACCAGATTAAGGAGTCCAATAAGCTGATAAGTGGGATTATTATGGGTGCAAAATCAAGGTGATACTACTGGCTATCTAAAAACCTAAAAAGCCCCATCAATAACATCCCAATTGGTGTCCAATTGAAGCCTAGATCAGCAGCTCAAAACTGGGTTTGAACCTGATCTTTTGACTTTTGGCTGTTTTCAAAGATTTGACTTGTGTGAGTTTTGAGCTCAATCTATTGAATGATATTGCAATAATAAGCTATAATAAGACCAGAACAAGCAACATTAACAACTTTTTAACTAATATGAATGATTTTGATCAATCAAATCCTAACAGTAAACTAGAAAAAAGAGATTAAACTTGATTTTGACTTTTTAGCTAATAAGTACTGGATTTAAAGCTTTGACTGGCCTAGTGGAAACTAATGTGACATGTTTTAACCAAAAACAACAATAAACAACAACCTGAACACAGGTAAACTTGCAAATCCAAACACCCCTATAAGTAGCTGATTTTGCAATTTTACACTATAACCTACTGATTTAAGCCAAGCTGTCTACTGATCTAAGATTAACTCAATGGTTTAACAACTAATAAGCAAGAATCTAAAAGAAAATAACAATAAACTAGCTGGATAAAGATTATGCAGAAAATAGCTATAAAAATGGAATTGAACTCACAACTGATTTGCTGATCAGGAATGAACCAATGAACTAACTACACCCAAGCTTATCCAAATAAGCCAAATAACTCCAAATAAGCTGATAAGAACAACTTATTTCTTCCACAGCTGATTTAGTTGACTTTGGTTGACTAAGTTGGAATTTTGGAAGTAACACTGAATTAAGCCAAGGGACTTTCAATAAGCTAAGAACTAGCTTAAATAAGCTAGTTGAAACCAGAAAAAGAACTTTTGAAACTTTAAACAACAATTTTTTTTTATAATGAAATAACTTTGAAATTAGAATTACAACAGGAAAATAAGAGCAATGCTTTCAAAATTAACTGAAAATGCAAATTACATTCAACTTAAATTAAAAGTTACATGAGACTGAAACTAAATTGACAAGAAATTAAGCTGAATTTAAAAGTTTACACTAGAAATTGGTCTAAAAACTGCGACAGTTATCTTCTAGGCTTCATTCTTCTTAAATACCACTCCAATAAGCTTCTCTGACTTCTTCTCCACAAGTCCCCACCGTTGGATAGCTTTTAATTAATCACAATCGTCTATTCTTGTTTTGGCGGGAAAACGTACCAAGTGGGATTTGGCTTCTTCTGAGCACGTGAAGGGTTGGTGTGAGTAGATAGCTAAGGAGGGGGGGGGGGGTTGGAAGCGTGTTTCAGGGAAAAGGGGTGAGAGTTGGTTGTGGTGTCAGGAGTGGTATCCTGGTTTAGGATTTAGGCGGTTTTGATTTAGAAGAAAGATTTGACCGGTTTGACTTTTTGGGGTTAACTAAGGATACGGGATAAGGGTTGGGGTTTAAGTTGGGCTTTTGTTTAGTAATTGGGCTTGGGTTAGGATTTAGGATAATGGGTTAAGGTTTTTAGGTTTGGTTTGTATTTATTTTGGGTAAATGGATTTATGGTGTAACATTTGGATTTTGAGGGACTGAAAATGACAACTTTCCAAAGTTTGTTATAAGGACCAATTTTGCCATTTGTAAATAATCCAAGGACTATAATTGATAATTTTCCAAATTTAAACTTCCAAGGACTATTTTGTAATTTTATGAAAGTTCAGGGACTGATTTTGCCAATTTATGAAACTTTGCTCGTTTTTCATCTGTTTTTATTCCTTTTGCACCTGAATCATATAAAAACACATTTTATGATATTTTATGTATTATTTGACTTTTCAAAGTGTTTTTGGCTGTTTATGTGGGTTTAAACAAGGTAAATATATGTGTATTTAGACACATATCAGTGTTTGTGTGGGAAAACTTGGCTATGTGTGGGGTGAAAGGGTCGAAAGGGTAAAGTGCACAAAAGGGGTCTCGGGTCGTTTTGAAGTTGAGTTGGGTTTTTCAAATAAACGAAGTGATTTGTTTGCATGGGTCGTTATTGGAAGTTCATGAAATTGGCAAACATAAGAATTAGTCATATATTTATATAATTTACATAATAGACCCTAAACTTTGCTATATTGACACTTTAAACACTAAACTATGAGAAGTTGTCATATTAAACCCTAAACTATTATATTGAACATATTAAGTCTTTAAGTTTACTTAATTGTCATTTATAACCCTAAAAGTTATTAATCCGAGAAACGTACTAATTATGGAAACTTACTAAATCAGTAAACTTACTAATTATGGAAACTTACTAAATTGGGAAGCTTACTAATTATGGAAACTTACTAATTCGAGAAGTTACTAAAGATGGAAAGTTATTTGGGAAGTTATTAAATATGGAAACTTACTAAACATGGCAAGTTACTAAAACTATAAAGACTCTAAAAATGGAAAGTTTCTAAAAATAGAAAAAAACCCTAAATGTGTAATATGAATAACTATAAGCAGTAAACTTATAAAATGAGCTTATAAGTAATACGTGATCATTAATTTGTATAGGTTCTGTGAAGAAGGAGTAGTTCCTGTTTCCGAGTGCTTTCCTGTTTTGTTTGATTTGCTTAGCATAAGGTACATATATTCTACCCTTTTTCAGTAATGGTTTTGGTTTCTCGATCCTTGACTTGATTCATTTGCTTTGATGTAATTCCATTTGATATGATTCGTTGATGTGATTCTGTTTGATATGATTCGTTGATATGATCCGTTTGATATTATCATTCGATATGATTATTTTATGTTGATATGCTCTGATTGATTATGCTATAGTAGCTCCGTTATGATTATGGATAGCTTTACTTTGTTTATCTGTTCTGTTGCTCGAGCTAACTAGCCATGGAGGTACCATGACCATGTCATTGAGGCACCAATGGCATAACACTTTCTATGGAGGTGTGATTGATCCACGGCGTTCCCTTCTGTTCTGATTATATGATTATTTACGCACATGGCCATTCTGTTATATATATGCATAGACTCGTACTTGTATATGTATTCTGTTTCAGGGAGCGTATGGATGCATCCTAGGTATATGATTTGATATGGATATGATATGATATGATTTAGTGATTGGTTTGTACGTGCCATGTACCCCATTTCACTTCTGGTACTCGAGAGGTCTCCTCTCCTTGTACACTTATGCTATGACAGGATTATGTGACTAAGCATGTGTGATTCGCCCGAAAACGACACTCGTAATTAAACAAGTGCAGAGACGGTGAATGCTCGTGTGTAGTGTGTGAAACCAGGCAAGTGATCACCCGGATCGTTTCCCAACGAGATGTGAATGGAAAACTGTGAAAAGCTTTGGATTAGAGTGATTGATGAATCAGATATTTTTGATTTTGCTTTAACAAGATAAAATCTATTAAATAGAAGCTATCACTATTTTTCTGAATCGTTTAATCTAAATTACACTAAAAACGCGAGACAGGAATTAAATAAAACGCGATTAATACTAAGGTATATGTAAAATTAACCCTACAAGTGTTCTAATATTTTTTTTAATTTAAAAATGACAAAAGAAAATTATGTAA
The DNA here is from genome assembly GCA_021014915.2 of Artemisia tridentata subsp. tridentata. Lineage (NCBI taxonomy): Eukaryota > Viridiplantae > Streptophyta > Magnoliopsida > Asterales > Asteraceae > Artemisia > Artemisia tridentata. The sequence continues at coordinate 226,841,997 of CP139502.1, forward strand.
AAAAGATTTATATTTTTTAGACTTTTATATTTTTTATTATAATTTAATTACTAAATTTAACTAATAAATAGATTAAAAATAGCAAAACTATTCTAAAAATTGCGAAACTTTTTTATAATTTACTCTAAGTGATTACCTAACTAATAAAATTAAAGTGGAAAAGAGAGCTTATACGGATAAGCTAAAAATAAGCTGGTAAGCTAATAAGGCTTATTAATACTAAAACTAGTTTTTGCTATTTAAATATTAAATGATGCAAAGGTTTAACAAGAAATGAGCACTAGCCCAGTGGTTGAGTCGTGGGCTTGGTGTGCGAGGGTTCACTGGTTCGAATCCACACTAAACCCTTTTTGCTACTTTTATTTTTTTGACTTTTTTCTTTTTACAAAACAACTTTTTAACTAAATATAAACATCTTTTAAAAAGGCAAAACTTTTATAAATAACTTAATAAGCTAATTCGAACACCCTTTTTACAACAGTGGGCGAGTTTGGTTTTTTTGAGATTTTGCAACTTGCTTTGCGCCAGGGTCAACTGAGCAAGTTTGAGGCTAAGTTTAAGGGTTCTAGGGACTTGCAAAATTCGAACTAAAAATTAACTATATAGTTAAGCTAGTGAGGTTTAAGGAACAAAAGGTTTGAGCTTATTTGAGCTTATGGCGAGTGAGATAAAAAATCGCGAAGTTCTTAAAAACTATGAAATGAACTGCAGTAAGCAGTTGCTATGAACTGATGTGGTGTCTTTTGTGCACAAACGACTTGTGCAGGTTCTATCCTTTGGTGAACTAACTAAATGGTCCTAATGAAGTACAAAAATACCAAATAGAGGGTCAAAACAAGCTTGTAGCTTGTTTTGACTTGTTTAAGCTTCTGAGTAACTGGAAAGAACACAAAGGATGTAAAACTTGAATATCTAGCTATAAGGCTACATGGGACTTGGAAATAGCTTCTTTAAGCCTGCTAAAAGCTAGCTCAAAGCTGAGCTAGCTGCAAATCTACAGTACTGGTTCTTGTGGCTTGTGGACTGAGTTAAACCAAACAGTCCCTTAGGGGACTGTTTTGAGTATGTCGAATTGAACTGGTTCTAATTAACTTCGAATTGGATTCTAATGGTACTACTGAGTAGGTAAGCTTATGAAAATGACTTGTGAAATGAAAATAGAGCAGTTTTAATAAGCTAGCTTATGCTAGTTATTTTTGGCTTTTTGAGGTTTTTTAGTGAAAACAAAGAACAAGGTGATACAACTACTATGAAACTAATAACAAGTAACTAGCAAATACTGATAAACTATTACTATAATGAAAAGCTTATGAAAAGAGCTTATAGCACAGTGAACTATAAAATAGAGCAAAAATAATGAAATATAAGCTTACAATCGATTAGGGCATAAAACTCAAGGGAACCAAGGGCAAGATACCAATCCTATAGCTTTCCACAAAGCTCTAAAAAACCAAAGCAATCCAGAATAGCTTTGCTCCAGCTTCTTCTTCTCCAACAGATGGAATTTTTTGTTGATTTTCTATTTTCTATGTTTCTTTTTGTATTTTACTAATTTAAAGATTGATGCTGGTTAAGTGAATCTAACAGCTTGCAATAGCTTACTAGGAGCTAAGTAGTGTTATTAGAGTCCTCTAAACAACAAACAATAACAGAAATTGAAATGACTTGATATGTAAATGGGACAAAGTGAAATTCTTGAAAACTTAAAAGATAGATTGAAACTGAGTAACCAAGTTGTTTATTACACTTAGCAGAGCTAATAAACACTTACAACAACAGAAATTGACAATTACACTAATGATACAACTAGATTGATTAACTATGATTGATCATAAACTAAAATTAAAATTATGATGCATCTTCTCTCCTTCCTTCTTCTGTATTTATCAACACATTTGCTCCAACTTGCTCAAATATCTTTTCCCACTTTAATTCACAGCCTTTGATTGAGCAGAAATGATCTTAGCCATTCAAACCGATTTTGGCGCCAAAACGCTCCACGTGGAATTGAGGCGGTTACAGAGCAATTAAAGCTTTTTGGGAGTATGTAGAAGTGTAAGGGACACGTTTGGTGAAGTTAAGACCAAGTTGGGGTGGTTTTTAGCAATACCGTGGGTAAGGTTGGTTTTGGGGGAGAAATATGGTGAGAATAGCATTTATTGTGGGGGGTAGTAGTGGCAGTTACAGGTGGAAAGTGAGGAAGAAGGAGGGAATACGGGGGTGAGTTTGGTTTGTCTGTTTTATTTATTAACAAAGGGATGGGAGTGGGCTGGTTTCATTTTGGGCCAAGGGTAAGTAAGGTTGGGCTGGGGTTTGTGTTGGGTGGACTAGGATAGAAGGGTATGGGCTGGTAAGGGGTGTTAGATTAGGCTTGGTTTTGTTTTGGATTTGGATATTGGATTTGTTTATTAAATCCGGATTTGGTTTATTTTTTTGGATTTGGATATTTGTTGAAACTTCGAGGACCAATCCTGTCAAACTTCCAAACTTATTCCAGGGACCATTAGTGACAAGTTGCAATAGTATAAGGACCATAAAAGTTTATTTTCCATTTTTAAATATTCGGGGACCTTTTATGACAACTTTTCAAAGTTCGGGGACTAAAATTGCCAAGTATGCAAATAATGCTCGTTTTCGATCGTTTTTAATCATTTTGCATAAGAAACACATAAAAACACGATCAAATGATATTTTCGGTATTTTGAAGCATATTCGCATGTTTTTAAACGTTTTGGCGGTTCAGATGGGACAAAAATGATGAGTATTTAGACACTCATCAATCCCCCACACTAAACTATTGCTAGTCCCTAGCAATATTTTATGAAGATTTAATGGATTTGAAAGACTCTTTACCAAAAGCCATTACTTCGGGAGTAGCCAAATGTTTCAGTTCAAGTAAGAACTTTGGTACACCGATAACCAAATGATTTTGAGCAAACCATAAGCTGTTAACGGTTTTGATTTGTCTTTACCAGAAGCCGTTTGCTTCTGGACTAGCCAACTCTTAGATAAATTATGAATATTATCTTTGGTGAGCTGATTACCAATCATGGATTTTCACTGCCTTAACCACAAGCCATAACCTTGCGGGCTAGCCAACTCTTCACTTATGAAGATATGGTGAGTCGAATACCATACAATTTTGGGCAAATTGCAAGCCATCAACGGATTTGAGACATCTTTACCAAGAGCCGTTTGCTCTCGGATTAGCCAATCCTTATGTGGGTTAGACATGGCGGACTGATAACCATTTATTGAGTTCTAAGTGAGAAAAAATTTTAAAATTTTGGCTAAAATGGGGGTACTGGATGGTACATTTGATCAAATTCGCGAGAATTCCCCCCCACACTTAGAACTGAATATTGCCCTCAATATTCAAAGAACCGGTTGTTAAACCAACACTTAGAACGTTAAAGGGAAATATTAATAGCCTTTTATTTTATTTTTATTTAATTTGCATTTAAGCCGTTAAGGCATGCAAATTCCATCTTTTTTTTTTTTTTTTTTTTTTTTTTTTTTTTTTTTTTTTTTTTTTTTACTGTACATATTTACAACATGTGGGGCATCTCCCCCACACTAGGGTGAGACATGGGTGAAAACCCATATTTTGCTATTGTTTTTGATAACCGAGTCGCTAGCTTGACTCGACCCCAAATTTAGTTGATTCCTCCCGAACAGACAGGTTTATCACGCAAGCTAACCGCTTGTGAACGGTCAACTGTAACAAAGGGTTCCTGAACAGCCCGGGAAAGAAAGCAATTTAAAAGTTTATGGGGAAGTAAGAGACCAGGAAATCCGGCATTTAAACCAATGTTAAATGGACAATGCCGGGGTCAAAAGTAATATCTTCACTCCTGAATGAGTGAAAGATTGGGGAAATCACCGGGTAGGTGAAGGGAAGAAGAGAGATCTGAACAGCGATTAGGATAAGAACTTCCTCCTCAAGAATTGCATTTTCAAGTGGATGAGGCAAGTCCTTTAGCTTGATCTCAGGAAATTTATCAGTTTTTACAACTGACTTGATTTGCTTTTTATGAAGTGGTTTGGGTGGGAGGGAGGGATAATCGTCTGGGTATAACAATTGTTCAAGAAGCAGAATAACATCTCCCTCCTGATTACTCTCAGTGTCATCAATTCCCGGAAGAAATGTATCCAAATCGAGATAAGCCTCGATTTCTTCCAGCATAGAATTACTTCCCTCATTATGAAGTTGTTTTAGTGGAGGAGGGGGAATTGGATTTTTGTTTAACAAACTTTCTAAATAAAGAATGTCCCCCTCAGGATCAAGATAGTTTTCATCAACCTCATGCGGAGGCGAACTATCTAGAGCAAGAAAATCCTCTACCTCATCCCAAAAGGGATCACTTTCCTCAACCGTATTGAGAGAAGGGGAGGAAGAGATAGCAATGTTTGGATCATCCACAGAATTAACTATTTCAATTCGATAAACTGTTTCCAGAGATGGGATAAGTGGCGTGCTCTTAGAGCTAGCAATGTTTTCCACTTCCGATTCAGTCTCCGAGTCTAGTTCATCGTAGTCAAAGACGCTTTTAACTTCTGTGGTACAGCTTTCAAACCACTTGTTTGAACCAGGAGCAATTTTCTTTGCTTTAAGCTCAGCACGTTTATCAGAAAAACTCTTAACCGTGAACCTAGAAAGTTTTGGATCAAATCTTTCAGATTTTTCAACCATAGCAATATTGCGTTTGGCGGTTAGAGGTTTAGAGTTTGCATTAATATTAAACGTGACTTGGTCATGGTCAACCCGAAGGGTTATTTCTTCGCCATAGACATCTATCAAAGCACGTCCGGTCCTTAAAAAGGATCTCCCGAGAATGAGAGGTACACGGGAATCGCATTCAAAATCCACAACCACGAAATCGGCTGGGAAATGAAACTTTCCTACTTTGACAAAAACGTCTTCAGCAACGCCCTTAGGAATAGTTTCAGTGCGATCTGCTAATTCAAGAGTCATCCTTGTGGGAATCAGAGCCGGGAGTGAAAGTTTTTTCCACACGGAAAGTGGCATCAGGTTAATGCTTGCACCGAGATCGGCCAAGGCATAGCATGTAACCATTCCCGGGAATTCACAAGGAATGAGAAATTTACCAGGGTCTCCTAACTTCACTGGAAGTTTTTTAAGGAGCACAGCTGAGCAAGTCTCATTTAACGGAGTTTTTGCCAATTCAACTAACTTCTCTTTGTTGCTTAAAAGACTTTTGAATTGAGAAGCGAATTTCGGCATATACAGCAAGGCATCAACAAAACTAATATCGAAGTGTAATTTCTGGAAAATTTCCAAAAATTTCATCATTTGGTTGTTAGTTTTCTCTTGGAGCCTTTGATCATTAAGCCTTTGAGGATATGGGAGGTAAGGCTTAGTATTTGTCTTCGGAACATCGGGTTCCGGAATATCAGGTTTGGATTTAGGGTTTTCAACAGGGATTTCAAAAACAACTCCTGGTTTGGGTTTTGGTTTCTGGACAACTTGAGGTAGGACGTTGTTGGTCCCTCCGTTATTAATAGGAAGTTCCTTGTCCTTAGTCACCTCAGGTTCACTTTCCACTACCTTGGGGAGAGGAGAAGAAATGGTAGTAGAAATAGTGGGTCCATCATAAGCTTTACCACTGCGTGTGGTGACAGCTTTCAGTTCACCCTTTGGATTTGGAATGGTATTACCAGGAAGACCTCCCGAGGTAGAAGGTGGATTGATATGATTCATGAGACTGGTAAGCATATTCTTAACTTCGCTTTGAGAATGATCAATTTTATTAGAAAGCTCATTCTTAAGCTCAGTTCCTTGCTTATATATTGAAGTTTGAAATTCATTCCTCAATCCAGATATCTGATTTTGTATTGCCTTCATTTTGTTCTCATTAAACTTGATGTAGTTATCAAGTTCGTTTGGGAGAGGTCCTTGGTGATTAGGAGCTGAATACCCTTGATTACCCCTCTGGGGTGGGTATTGATTGTTTGGGGCATTAAATTGATTTTGCATGTTTTGCCCTCTCTGTTGATTAGGATTAACCCTGTTTGGATTGTTGGGAGGAGGAAAGCCGGGTGGTCCATGCTGATTGCTAGCACGGTAATTTGTTTCCCCTTGAGGATGGTATTGACCACCTCCTTGATTGGAAGATCCGGTTAAAGCTTTGACTTCAAATGCATTGCCATCGGTGGCAGTACAATTGTAGTAAGCGTGAGGGCCACCACAAGTAACACAAACTTCTATTTTTTTAACCTCAGCAGTGTGAGAAGTTTGCGGAGCGGACTCTTTCTTTTGTGTGGAGGAAACCAAAGCTTGAATAACCTTCGTGAGTTCAGCAAGCTGAGTATCAGTACTGGACTGACTCACGGGGGATGAAGTGGAAGGACCAGCACTAGCCTGGGGATTATATGTCCTGTTTCGTGTAGTGCGGACCTTAGACTTATTTTCAATGAGAGCAATGGCTTCCTTAGTGGATTTGCTCAGAAAATTACCTCCAGCTGAGGCATTAAGAGAATCTTGATCAGATGGGTTTAACCCACTGTAAAAAGTGTCCATCTGCATCAAATCGGTGAAACCGTGATGAGGACATTTGCGGAGCAATTCTTTAAAACGATCCCATGCTTCTCCAAATGGTTCATCAAACCTTTGAGTGAATTTCATGATTTCGTTTTTAAGATGCGTGGTTTTGGAAGGAGGAAAGAATTCATTTACGAATTTTTGAACTAAATCTTCCCATGTTTTAATTGACCGAGGGGGTTGTTTGTCAAGCCAAATCCGGGCTGCCCCGTCTATAGAAAATGGGAAAAGAAGAAGTTTGATTGATTCCTCCGGGACATTTTTACATTTGATGGTGGATGTGATTTTATTGAACCATCGAACGTGATCTTGAGGATCGTCGCTCTCAAAACCATAGAATTGACGTGATGTTACCAGGTTTATCAACCCGGTTTTGAGCTCAAAATTCTCAGCCACGATGGCTGGAACAACAATGGCATCTCCATAACCCTCGGTGGGTGCCTGGAGAAGCTCATTCATAGGGCGGTCTTCTGCCATGATGACAGGGGTTTCGGGATCAGTCCGTATCTCGGGTACGACTGACGGGGCAGAACGTCTACGACGTCTTCGAGGTATTTTTCCAAGCTCACGGAGAGGGCTTGTAGACCTAGAAGAACGAGTGCGCATGCACTTAGCAAAATTTTTCAATTAAAATCAAGATCGAGAGAAAACACAAGTAAACTTAACCAACAATCAACAAGCGTACGGTAGCTCTCTAACTGAAAAACGCACAGGGTGGCGGAGAAGCAGAGGTGGGCGATTAAGCTCCTTAAAAACCCGCTTCTTTCAGTCCGACAATTTAATGTCAGACTATCCTAGTACCTCCGTAGAGTTTGTTTATCAATCAAAGGTGAGTCGAATTCGCAAGTGATACAAAGGAAAAGTTTTAATTCTTTGGTTTAGGAACTTATTATGGTCGCACCCCCAGTTAGGTAGTGCTCTGTCTTGGTTCTCGATGGTAATTTTTTTTATTGTTATTTATTATTAACAAAGAAAACGGAAATTATTTTTGGTGTTTTTATTTTTTATATGATAATAATAATAATAATATATATAGAAAAGAAAAGAAAAATATTTTTGTATTTTATATTGTTTTTTTGGGAAATAGGAACTTCTGATAGAAGGATCTCGAATCACTAATCGCTAAAATTCTTCACAACAGTCGCAGCACACCTCCCCGGCAGCGGCGCCAAAATTTGATTCGCCCGAAAACAACACTTATAATTAAACAAATGCAGAGACGGTGAATGCTCGTGTGTAGTGTGTGAAACCAGGCAAGTGATCACCCGGATCGTTTCCCAACGAGATGTGAATGGAAAACTGTGAAAAGCTTTGGATTAGAGTGATTGATGAATCAGATATTTTTGATTTTGCTTTAACAAGATAAAATCTATTAAATAGAAGCTATCACTATTTTTCTGAATCGTTTAATCTAAATTACACTAAAAACGCGAGACAGGAATTAAATAAAACGCGATTAATACTAAGGTATATGTAAAATTAACCCTACAAGTGTTCTAATATTTTTTATAATTTAAAAATGACAAAAGAAAATTATGTAAAAAAGATTTATATTTTTTAGACTTTTATATTTTTTATTATAATTTAATTACTAAATTTAACTAATAAATAGATTAAAAATAGCAAAACTATTCTAAAAATTGCGAAACTTTTTTATAATTTACTCTAAGTGATTACCTAACTAATAAAATTAAAGTGGAAAAGAGAGCTTATACGGATAAGCTAAAAATAAGCTGGTAAGCTAATAAGGCTTATTAATACTAAAACTAGTTTTTGCTATTTAAATATTAAATGATGCAAAGGTTTAACAAGAAATGAGCACTAGCCCAGTGGTTGAGTCGTGGGCTTGGTGTGCGAGGGTTCACTGGTTCGAATCCACACTAAACCCTTTTTGCTACTTTTATTTTTTTGACTTTTTTCTTTTTACAAAACAACTTTTTAACTAAATATAAACATCTTTTAAAAAGGCAAAACTTTTATAAATAACTTAATAAGCTAATTCGAACACCCTTTTTACAACAGTGGGCGAGTTTGGTTTTTTTGAGATTTTGCAACTTGCTTTGCGCCAGGGTCAACTGAGCAAGTTTGAGGCTAAGTTTAAGGGTTCTAGGGACTTGCAAAATTCGAACTAAAAATTAACTATATAGTTAAGCTAGTGAGGTTTAAGGAACAAAAGGTTTGAGCTTATTTGAGCTTATGGCGAGTGAGATAAAAAATCGCGAAGTTCTTAAAAACTATGAAATGAACTGCAGTAAGCAGTTGCTATGAACTGATGTGGTGTCTTTTGTGCACAAACGACTTGTGCAGGTTCTATCCTTTGGTGAACTAACTAAATGGTCCTAATGAAGTACAAAAATACCAAATAGAGGGTCAAAACAAGCTTGTAGCTTGTTTTGACTTGTTTAAGCTTCTGAGTAACTGGAAAGAACACAAAGGATGTAAAACTTGAATATCTAGCTATAAGGCTACATGGGACTTGGAAATAGCTTCTTTAAGCCTGCTAAAAGCTAGCTCAAAGCTGAGCTAGCTGCAAATCTACAGTACTGGTTCTTGTGGCTTGTGGACTGAGTTAAACCAAACAGTCCCTTAGGGGACTGTTTTGAGTATGTCGAATTGAACTGGTTCTAATTAACTTCGAATTGGATTCTAATGGTACTACTGAGTAGGTAAGCTTATGAAAATGACTTGTGAAATGAAAATAGAGCAGTTTTAATAAGCTAGCTTATGCTAGTTATTTTTGGCTTTTTGAGGTTTTTTAGTGAAAACAAAGAACAAGGTGATACAACTACTATGAAACTAATAACAAGTAACTAGCAAATACTGATAAACTATTACTATAATGAAAAGCTTATGAAAAGAGCTTATAGCACAGTGAACTATAAAATAGAGCAAAAATAATGAAATATAAGCTTACAATCGATTAGGGCATAAAACTCAAGGGAACCAAGGGCAAGATACCAATCCTATAGCTTTCCACAAAGCTCTAAAAAACCAAAGCAATCCAGAATAGCTTTGCTCCAGCTTCTTCTTCTCCAACAGATGGAATTTTTTGTTGATTTTCTATTTTCTATGTTTCTTTTTGTATTTTACTAATTTAAAGATTGATGCTGGTTAAGTGAATCTAACAGCTTGCAATAGCTTACTAGGAGCTAAGTAGTGTTATTAGAGTCCTCTAAACAACAAACAATAACAGAAATTGAAATGACTTGATATGTAAATGGGACAAAGTGAAATTCTTGAAAACTTAAAAGATAGATTGAAACTGAGTAACCAAGTTGTTTATTACACTTAGCAGAGCTAATAAACACTTACAACAACAGAAATTGACAATTACACTAATGATACAACTAGATTGATTAACTATGATTGATCATAAACTAAAATTAAAATTATGATGCATCTTCTCTCCTTCCTTCTTCTGTATTTATCAACACATTTGCTCCAACTTGCTCAAATATCTTTTCCCACTTTAATTCACAGCCTTTGATTGAGCAGAAATGATCTTAGCCATTCAAACCGATTTTGGCGCCAAAACGCTCCACGTGGAATTGAGGCGGTTACAGAGCAATTAAAGCTTTTTGGGAGTATGTAGAAGTGTAAGGGACACGTTTGGTGAAGTTAAGACCAAGTTGGGGTGGTTTTTAGCAATACCGTGGGTAAGGTTGGTTTTGGGGGAGAAATATGGTGAGAATAGCATTTATTGTGGGGGGTAGTAGTGGCAGTTACAGGTGGAAAGTGAGGAAGAAGGAGGGAATACGGGGGTGAGTTTGGTTTGTCTGTTTTATTTATTAACAAAGGGATGGGAGTGGGCTGGTTTCATTTTGGGCCAAGGGTAAGTAAGGTTGGGCTGGGGTTTGTGTTGGGTGGACTAGGATAGAAGGGTATGGGCTGGTAAGGGGTGTTAGATTAGGCTTGGTTTTGTTTTGGATTTGGATATTGGATTTGTTTATTAAATCCGGATTTGGTTTATTTTTTTGGATTTGGATATTTGTTGAAACTTCGAGGACCAATCCTGTCAAACTTCCAAACTTATTCCAGGGACCATTAGTGACAAGTTGCAATAGTATAAGGACCATAAAAGTTTATTTTCCATTTTTAAATATTCGGGGACCTTTTATGACAACTTTTCAAAGTTCGGGGACTAAAATTGCCAAGTATGCAAATAATGCTCGTTTTCGATCGTTTTTAATCATTTTGCATAAGAAACACATAAAAACACGATCAAATGATATTTTCGGTATTTTGAAGCATATTCGCATGTTTTTAAACGTTTTGGCGGTTCAGATGGGACAAAAATGATGAGTATTTAGACACTCATCAATGTGGTATGCTTTCTGAACTCGTGGGAATTTCTGTTATGTTCTGTTCTGTTCAGTTATATGATGATTATTCTCTGTTTGATTGCTATGACTTCATTATGGTTCTTCTATTAGAACTATGCGTTGCTTCTCTGATTATATGATACCTTGTTTAGCAGTTTCCTTTGCTTCCGTTGTTTATTCATTTGATTCAGTTATTTGTTTCCGATATATCTGTTCACTGGGCTTTTTAAGCTCAGCCGCGTTTCTTTTCCCTGCGGCAGGTAATAAGCGGGAAGCTGGGCATGAGTGATGAGAGCAGGAGCTTAGAAGACCTACCTTGATTAGATTTCCCCATTTGTTTTGGATTATGATTTAGACTTATGTTGGATATTTTATTTCATTTCATGTTCGTTTTGACTTGTTGGGAACTTGTAAGTTTGGAAGTCATGATGTACTTGACTTTACATTATTTATGAAGTCTTCCGCTTGCGTTTATTTTATTTGTTCTGATAGACACCATAACGTGACACTTCGACCCTTGTCGGGTTGGGGTGTTACATTGGGGTTTAAAAAACTATATTTTGATTTATCGTGTATTTCTTGTCTTCCTTTTTGGAAAATATGCATTATGCTTTTCATCTCAAACTTATGATGATTTCGGCCCTCCAGTAAAACTGCCCAAGTTCCGTCCCTGCATTAAGTTCAGGGTTTTGTTAGCTTAGTATCTAACAAAGAATTTATCAAATATATACCACGTTTTAAGACAGTTAGAGCAATAGGTGTCATGACGTACCCAAACTTCTCATTTGGGTCCCACGGGGTGCCATGTCACCATGACATACCTCTCTTTACAATCCCCTTCCCATAACTTACAACAACTTACTCATTTGGGCCCCACCACTATATATTTTTATTTATTTTTATTCAAATGTCCAAATAAACTAAATTCATTTTATTAAAAATAAAAATACAATACATCATATTAAAACGCATACGAAACATAGACTAACGATACGAAAAAAAAACAATAAAATAACATAAGCAACTTAAGAAATACATCAAATTATAAAGAAACTAATTATGTTGTTGTTGTTGTTGTTGAAATTGTTCCCATTGATGTTGTTGCCAAACATGCTCGATGAGATTTCGTTGAAGCGTTGCGTGTACGCATTTATCGCGTAGTTCCCCTCCCCTTCTTTTGTTGCACATTGCATCGTTCGACCGTATATTTTGGGTTGTTACCAAAATAGTCAGCCATTAGACGTTCTTCAGCAATTTGACGTTCACAGGGAATGTATTTACGTTGTTTCGAACTTCTGGCTTCTTGTTGCTGCAACGATTGCTTATACTCATATTCTTGATGAATCATCTCGAGCTCTGAAATCTCTTCAAGATCACTTTCGTCGGAATGAGATGATTCACTCATGTTTTTGGGTTATTATTTTATAGAGTTTAGTGTGAAATGCTGTGTAGAATTTGTAAAAATATGGTAGTATTTATAGTGTATGTATGTGGATAAACTAAAAAAAAAAAAAAAAAAGAACCGGTTGAATTTGCATTTCAAACCGTTTGGTAACGTTTATATTTGATAATGTCTGACAAAGAAGGACAAATTGAAGCTCGCCGTGCAGACGAGGAGGTGCCTTACGACGAACTATGGCGAAGTAAGGCGGTGTCATGACGAGTTGTGGCGAATGTGCCACATAAGCACGGCGAGCCACAAAGAATTCGACACCTACTGCTCTTAGCTAGCATTGCTACTTGTCATCTCGTGATTGGCTTGGAACGAGAATTATTAATTTCTATAATATCGCCATTGCTTTAACATATCTATCATGTACTAACTTTGTGAATAGTAACATGTGCAAGATCACTGCGAATGACACGTGAGACTAAGCTAGAGAAATGGTAAGGATATATATCTCTTCTCTAGTACGTATAATGCACTTGTAACTTTTCTTAAATTTGAGTAATGTTTAATACATATAATTCTAAATGTTGGTGTCTATATGTTGAACTTTGTGCGCCTTAGCTTTGCGATAACTATCAATAAAGCTCACGGCCAGACAATTCCAACACGAGCGAATCTTGACCTTTCATGGAAATTCATTTCATCCTCATTCGTTTGCAAATGATATTTGTTTCATCTTAATTTAATGTTTGGTGCGTTAGTAATGTCTCGAGTGCACCAAAAATAATGACAGATACGTAAATACCTTTAAAATATAGCCTTTTATGATAGTATACTAGTGAATACGCTTATATATGAAATTTTCACTAAATATTTTTTTTCTCACCGCTTAAGAGGAATTTTAGAGCTTTTAAGATTATAGTAGGCGTCTTCATCGGTTCGGTTCGGTTATCGGGTTGTTTAGTTTATTCGGTTATTTTTGTTTGCAAAACTTAAGCCGAATTCAAATTTTACTTGACCGAACTGAAAACCAAATTTGAATTCGGTTCATTTTTTTGGTTTACCTGAATGACCCGAATTACATCATTTATATATATTTTTTAAATTTAATTACATAGATTTTTATCAAAAAAAAATTATTTCAAGCTTAAAATGTGTTTTTTTATTCTAGGATAAAATTTTAATGGTCATTTTATATATATAAAAACAATACATTTATTTAAATGAATTTGGTTTTCGGTCTAGATTGTTAAAACCATATCCAAACCGAAAACCAAATATTTAATTCGATTCGATTCAGTTTTGACAAATTCAGTTCGGTTATAAATTCGGTTCGGTTTTTTTAGTTTTTGTTCAATTTCGGTTTTCAGTTTCTGTGGGTATTACCCAAATTCTGAACACCCCTAATTTATTGAGAGCTTTATCCAAAACAAAAATCAAAACATCTTATTTAAGGAATGTATGACCGATTATCTTTAGGCCCAAATAAGGCTCAAATAAAAAATTAGGGTTTTTATATAGTTTTGTTCACTTATATTTACATGCATTATATCAGACCATCGATCGAATTATATCCCAAGACTTCGATCAATATATTCAAGTTGCTTTGTCTTCCCAAGCTTCAGGTAAACAAAAATATCGATCATGCTTTAGTTTAGGTTTACTATATTGATTGTGTTAGGGTTAATGATTTATTATTTTGTCCTTTTATTATTTTGTTAGTTTAGTGTACATACTGTAACAGGTTATATTAGTTAATTTATATTTGAATTATAACCGATAGGATGGAATATGTGATTAATTTTACGATTTCGTTTCGAAATTTGTTGTCAAAAAGTTTGTCGCGTTAGTAATGCATTCTGGATCTAAGAATAACAAATATGACCATCATTTGATGATTACTTTAAATTGTGGTTCTAAGTCTTTGTGTTGGTATACATAGTTTTTCTGTTTTAGGGCGTTTCCTGTAACGTTAAAATGCAAGTTAAATCATCAAACGTGGTAATACATGTGTTCTTCTTGAATTTGTGGGCTTATTGTATGCTTAGAACAAACGTTATATCAGAAGACACTAGATAATTTGGAAAGTGTATATGGAGGTAATGGTATTAGCAATTGCAGGTGGTATTAGCAGTTGCACTAGATAACTGTTTCTCGCTCGGTTTGCTTGCTCTAACACACACACACACACACACCCCTTAAATAACTGCAAGGACCAGCTACTAAGTTGTAAGTTGTAATGAGCCTTTCAATGGGCTAACCGCTATGAATAGAAGTTAAACTATTTTTAAGGGTAGCCCTTGTATAGTTTTGATGCCGGTGTACTTGGTTTTTCTTCCGACTAAAGATGGGTTGGCTACATGTAGATAATTACTCTATATGAGATATTATATGAACTTATGAAAATGTACATGGAGTTAGCGAGTTCAGTTATAGCTTGTGTGGGTCATGTGCAATTATTTATTGATTGGATTGCTCTATAGATCTTTTGGAATCACCGCAAAAGTCCTTTTTTGTTAGTTCTTAAAGAGCCTCAGCTCTCAGTTGGGTTTGCCTCTATTAAGAATTCTGATCTATTAAGCTGGCTTGTTAGCTTAGTAAGTTTGAAATCCCACTTAGTTGTCACAACTGTAATCATCAAGCAGGGCCTTTTTATGCTTTGTAGACAAAAAGCATCTATGATTTAGCAATATTGGTTCACTAACATAGGCATGCAACGATGGCAACAAAGTGCAACGAGTTATGAACATTAATATTATGACACTTAGATCCGCAAATGTAGTTTTACAAAGGATTAGCTTTGCAATCCAAAAGGGGTTGTTGCTTGTTTGCCTTCCACCACTATTTAAATAATAAGTTATTATTGTAATAAAAAAAAGGCAAATGTTTTAAAAAGGTACCATACTTGCCACCATTTGCTTTTCTGGGTAGCGAACAATTTTTTTCCTTATACGAGTACTTTTCTTTCAAACTGGGCCCTTTTGAGGTATTTTGCGACATTTTGTGAAATTTTTGTCCCTCTCAGCTAATAGGAAAGGGCAAAAATGTCACAAAATACTAAGAAGGACGAATTTGAAAGAAAAGTAAGGAAAATTTTTTGTTCTATACTCAGGAAAATAAATTGTGGCAAGTATGATATCTTTATAAAACATTTGTCCTAAAAAAATTTAATCTCCTAATATGTGCAATGTATAGGCTTATAAATCTTTATATTTCTTATTTAAGGATTTCTCAACTCGTTTGTGGTTTTGAGCTTTTTGAATTAGTGGTCACATATTTGCTGTAAATTTGTAAATGTATAAAACTTTACACATTTCAAGATTAATATAAATGATTTCCAAATCTGGATGTGAAGTGCGGAGTCCCATAATTATTGCAAATAAACTTTAGCCGAGTGCAATGAACAAAGAAGCTCATCATTATATTTTTTGGCAATCAACAGGTACATTCAAGCTTTTGTGATCTACACATGGCTAATACAAATATTTCAACGCAATTCTCATCTCAACAAAATCGAAACATTTATGATGGTTCTTTAGTGACTATGTAGCACTGGGACGAGTACGGCATCCGGGTGCAGGGACGATAAGGGTACGGGAAACAGCAAAAATCAAAAATCCAAGATACGGGTACGGCAAAGGTACAACAATAAAAAAATATTAAAAAAATAAAAAATATATTAAAGAAATTCCAAAATAGATATATATTGATGTTCCAAAAATACTAAATCTTCCAAAGTAATTAATTATCAATAATCAAATCATTTTCAAATGCAGGTTCATCTAGTGAACCTAGTGACAGGTCAGCAAACTCCAAAAAGCCTACATCTTCCATTGAATCAAAAGCATCACCACTCACATCCCACATCTTTGCATCATCATTCGGATTCCTTGACAAAAGTCGGAGATTATTGTGGATGTAAACCAAGTCTTGAGCACGACTTGTAGTCAACCTGTTCCTCCTAAGCGAGTGAATAAATGCATAAGTACTCCAATTACGCTCAGCACATGAAGAAGAACTAGGTTGTCCAAGTAATCTAAAAGTTTAAGTCTGAAGAAAAGGAGTTTGAGCACCAAAGTTAACCCACCACTCTTGGGTTCCATAGTACCCATCTTTGAAATGCTTGTTAAATCCTCAAAACGACAACTCTTCATTGAAAACATTGCATACTCGTCAAGGACTTTGCTATACTCATTAGGAAACAACCTTCGAAAACATTTCATCCTTTCTTGTGAAACTTCTCCATCCTTATGTGGAGCAATTCTTGTAGAATCCTCAAGCAACCATGCATCACTATAATATCTACAACATTCAAATGTCAAAACATAAGTATATAATATAAATCAAGCATATAGTTTAAACTTTAAAATCATATACCTTGGATTTAAAGAGTGAGCTAAACAATGAAGGGGAGTGTTATTCTTCGCCCATCGAGCCTCTAAAATAGTATGCACAACATCATAAAAGAGACTAGATTGAGACAAAGAACGTTTTTCTTTATTGTAGATCTCGATCTTCACTTTCTCAATCATTGAATCCCACATCTCATACACCAAGTGTAAACATGGCTTGTCGGTGTCACAAACTCTAATCATCTCATATATAGGTGCAGTGAAACTAAGAATATATGATACTTTGTCCCACCATTCATCATCCACAATCTTTTCTTTAACAAAATTTGCTTTCACAGTGTCATCTTCCCTAAAAGAAGACCATTCTTCGCTTATGACCATAGCTTGAAGACCCCTTTTGATAAGTTTCAATCTCTTAAGCATCACAATGATGGAGGCAAAGCGAGTATCGGCAACCGAAAGACGTCTAAGAGGAGTAAACTTGTTGAAAATCTAGAGTCTCATGTTATGGTTCATGATAAAAATTTTTATTGCAAGCGCATCATCATGAATTTGTTTTATCCATCTGCACTCTTCATATGGTGTTGAATTTGTTTCCACATACCTTGGTGAACAAATGTTCTTCAAAGCAAGATTAAGCGTATGAACAACACATGGTGTCCAATAGATGTGAGGAAACTGACTCTATATAATCTCTCCAGCCGCCTTACAATTTGCAGCATTATCGGTAATGATTTACACAACATGTTGATGACCAATTTCATTTATGACTTCCTTCATCAAATCAACAATAAAAAATCTATCTTTTACTTCCCCAAAACAATTCATTGCCCCTGAAGTAGCCACTAATCAATTTCCTCACATCTATTGGACACCATGTGTTGTTCATACGCTTAATCTTGCTTTGAAGAACATTTCTTCACCAAGGTATGTGGAAACAAATTCAACACCATATGAAGAGTGCAAATGGATAAAACAAGTTCAGGATGATGCGCTTGCAATAAAAAATTTCATCATGAACCATAACATGAGACTCTCGATTTTCAACAAGTTTACTCCTCTTAGACTTCTTTCGGTTGCCGATACTCGCTTTGCCTCCATCATTGTGATGCTTAAGAGATTGAAACTTATCAAAAGGGGTCTTCAAGCTATGGTCATAAGCGAAGAATGGTCTTCTTATAGGGAAGATGACACTGTGAAAGCAAATTTTGTTAAAGAAAAGATTGTGGATGACGAATGGTAGGACAAAGTATCATATATTCTTAGTTTCACCGCACCTATATATGAGATGATTAGAGTTTGTGACACCGACAAACCATGTTTACACTTGGTGTATGAGATGTGGGATTCGATGATTGAGAAAGTGAAGATCGAGATCTACAATAAAGAAAAACGTTCTTTGTCTCAATCTAGTCTCTTTTATGATGTTGTGCATACTATTTTAGAGGCTCAATGGGCGAAGAATAACACCCCCTTCATTATTTAGCTCACTCTTTAAATCCAAGGTATATGATTTTAAAGTTTAAACTATATGCTTGATTTATATTATATACTTATGTTTTGACATTTGAATGTTGTAGATATTATAGTGATGCATGGTTGCTTGACGATTCTACAAGAATTGCTCCACATAAGGATGGAGAAGTTTCACAAGAAAGGATGAAATGTTTTCGAAGGTTGTTTCCTAATGATGATGAGTATAGCAAAGTCCTTGATGAGTATGCAATGTTTTCAATGAAGAGTGGTCCTTTTGAGGATTTAACAAGCATTTCAAAGATGGGTACTATG
Organism: Artemisia tridentata subsp. tridentata; assembly: GCA_021014915.2. Lineage (NCBI taxonomy): Eukaryota > Viridiplantae > Streptophyta > Magnoliopsida > Asterales > Asteraceae > Artemisia > Artemisia tridentata. Next base: position 226,860,411 of record CP139502.1, read on the forward strand.
GAACCCAAAAGTTGGTGGGTTAACTTTGGTGCTCAAACTCCTTTTCTCCAGACTTTGGCTTTTAGATTACTTGGACAACCTAGTTCTTCTTCATGTGCTGAGCGTAATTGGAGTACTTATGCATTTATTCACTCGCTTAGGAGGAACAGGTTGACTACAAGTCGTGCTCAAGACTTGGTTTACATCCACAATAATCTCCGAATTTTGTCAAGGAATCCGAATGATGATGCAAAGATGTGGAATGTGGGTGGTGATGCTTTTGATTCAATGGAAGATGTAGGCTTTTTGGAGTTTGCCGACCTGTCACTAGATGAACCTGCATTTGAAAATGATTTGATTATTGATAATTAATTACTTTGGAAGATTTAGTATTTTTGGAACATCAATATATATCTATTTTGGAATTTCTTTAATATATTTTTTATTTTTTTAATATTTTTTTATTGCCGTACTTTTGCCGTACCCGTATCTTGGATTTTTTATTTTTGCCGTTTCCCGTACCCGTATCGTCCCCGTACCCGGATGCCGTACCCCTCCCAGTGCTACATAGGTGAGGGAAGCATCTAGATTAAGGTACAATATGAAAGATGTATTTTTCTTCAGTTCAAAAATATAAGTTCAAGTGATTTTGAATATGCTTCAGGGGAGAGTGAAAATGATAGAAGGGTAATTTTGTATAAGGAGTGAAAGAAAGGAGAGTAGTTTGTTGGCTTATTTCATCAACCATGGATATGTGAATGAAGTAAAATAAACACGGAGAAATGCTCGAGAGAATGACCATTCTGCCCATTAAGTCTTAAGTAACCCATCCCCTTAGGTTGCTAAGCATATGTCTTTTGTGGTTTACGAGGTTTCATATGGTAATTTAGTTTTCTTGGAACTTTGGAAAGGTTTGGGGTTGATGAGGAGCAATTATGAAGCATATTAAGGTCAACTACCACTTTGTGAGGGAATGATTTGCTTTTTCTCATAAACTCTTAACTATTACTACATTCTACTCAAATTATTGTCACCAGAGGACAAAAAAAAAAGAAAAGAAAAAAAAGCGCAGTTTTAGAAAAAAAAATGTAATTATTACAGTTTGAATTTGGCAGAATGACATTTCTACTCTTTGACCAATAATTAATGTTTTCTTTGAGTATTGTTATATTAATTTGAATTAGGGGTAAAATAGTAACTATAATCAGCTTTACCCATCTATTTTTAGAGGTAGGCAATAATTTTGGGACAAGAGCATCCCACGGAAAGTTTCCACTTTTCTGTCCAGCTTAACTTTTGGTAGTATAGTTGAAAATCAACTTTAGGCAATAAGAGTTCAGATGTGGTCTGAGGGATTATTATAACTTTAAATAGTCTCTTCCGAACTCATAACTATCCATTTATATGACTTGTTTCTCTATCTTAAGGAGTATATATTTTGGCTGATGACTATCTAACTAACAGTGATGTGCTAACTGCTACGAAACTAGGTTGTTTACATTTGAACCAAGCTTGACAGAAAGTCAGTGGTTTTATATCTAGAGATTTGGGCATTTAAAGAGTTTTTTACTATATGTTTATAATTATTTGCTATTGTAAGAATAAAACCTCATAATTAATGTCTGACCATGAATACATCTTACATTTGCTTGTTCATATGTATATTTCAATATTTGGGATTCTTATGTAGGGACTCTATATTTAATGGTTCTCCAACATTGAACAACTTTTTTTTCTGTATAGAGATTAGATTCTATGTTTTTATGTATATATGTTTTGGCAGATTGGCTCTAGATTCATATGTCGCAGGACTGTTGGCTTTAACTGTTGGTCTTCAAGAATATGCACAACTGTATGTGATCCCCTACTTTTCTTATAATCATATAGCACTTAAACATGCATATAAAATGTTTTGCACTCGTGATAAGTTGGTAGAAAAGGCTGTCTGCTGCATCATTTTCAAGTCCAGTTTTTCTATGCAGGCATCAAACTGTTTATTCTCGACTTGCAGATTGGGATCGTATCGTAAAGGTACGTGATACCGATTGGCATCATGAACCGGGTCAATTGGAACGAAGGCCCATCGATGGGAACGAGTCCGATGAGTTAAGTGGCTAAGAGCAAGTATGGTAACGAGATCCCATCCAACCAAAATTAAAGGAGGAGTTATTACAATTCTATTTTTGTTACAGGTTTGTTTTCTTTTCAAAGTATGTTTCTTTGTCCTCAAGTTTAGGGATTTAGTATTATTTATATTGATGTAAACTCCTTGGTTGGTTGGTTAATAAAATCTGAAGTTTTCTATTGAACGTGCCTCGCGTTTTGTCTTACTCGGTTGGACGAGAAGCACACCGACGATCAGTAACTTGGTTGGCCAAGTGCTCACCGCCGCTAGGTTTTAGCCCTAGGTTATTTTGTTATCACGAATCCTTATCAAGTGGTATCAGAGCCAGGTTTCTCAACATGTCGGCACAGGGAAGAAATCGCCGTCCCCAACACCGTAGAGTCGCCGCCGGAGGCAACGGTAGTGATGAACGCGACCCTCGTGATGTTGAGATCGAACGACTTCGCGAAAGGATTCGGGAATTAGAAATCAATCCTTTTAATCGTTACGAACGACAGTTTGAAAAATCGCCAACACAATCAGATCTGGACGGAACAGAAGTTATTTGCTAACCGAAAAAAGTGCCACTTTTTGACAAATGAAGTAATTTTCTTGGGTTATTTGGTGTCCGGCAATGGTATTCGAATGGACACTGCCAAAGTAGAGGCCATAACAACCTGGCCAACCCCGAAGTCGTTGCATGATGTCCGAAGTTTCCATGGCTTAGCATCTTTTTATCGACGTTTTATTCATGATTTTAGTTCGGTGGTCGCTCCTATCACGGATTGCTTAAGACAGTCGAAGTTCATGTGGAGTCCGAAGTCACAAAAAGCATTCGCAAAGCTCAAAAAAGCAGTTACGGAAGTGCCAGTGTTAGCCTTACCCAATTTTGAGCATGTTTTTCAGGTGGAGTGCGATGCCTCGGGACTCGGGATTGGGGGCGTTCTTAGCCAACAAAACCGACCTATCTCCTTCTTTAGCGAGAAATTTAATGACACTCGCAAACGCTATAGCACATACGATAAAGAATTCTATGCCATCGTCCGAAGCCTAGAATATTGGCGCCACTACTTATTACCCAATGAATTCATCCTCTATTCTGATCATCAAGCACTAAAGTTCATTCAGGGGCAAACCAAATTGAAACCGAGACATGCTAAGTGGGTCGAGACACTTCAAGATTTTACTTTTGTAATTCACCACAAAGCAGGGAGTGCAAATACAGTGGTCGATGCCCTTAGCCGGCGACCAGCATTGACCACCACGTCAACCTTACATGTGTCGGGTTTCGAGAGCATTAAACCACTCTATAGCGATGACCCAGACTTTAAGGACTGTTGGGAACGATCGTACTAGAGACACATCAAGGGGGATTAGCTGGTCATTTCAGGCGCGACAAAACTGTTGCCTTAGTGTCCGAACGGTTCTTTTGACCAAAGCTTGTTAGGGACGTTGTAAAAGTACTAAACCGTTGTCGCATATGCCGATTGGCAAAAACTCACCACACTAATCAAGGCCTCTACACACCACTTCCAACACCAAACGGACCATGGGAGGACGTCTCGATTGATTTCGTGCTCGGCCTACCGTTGACACAACGTAAGAAAGATTCAATTATGGTGGTCGTTGATAGGTTTTCCAAAATGGCGCATTTTGTCCCTTGTTCCAAGACATACGATGCGTCTCAAGTGGCTCGTTTATATTTTGATGAAATTGTAAGGTTGCATGGGGTCCCCAAAACTATCACTTCAGATCAGGATGTTAAATTTGTTAGCCATTTTTGGCGTACCCTGTGGAAGCGCTTAGGCGCCAAGCTGCAATTCAGCTCCTCTCACCACCCGCAGACGGATGGCCAAACGGAGGTTACCAACCGGAGCCTTGGTAATTTACTTCGTTCCTTAGTTGGCGATAAAAAAAACAGTGGGACATCGCCCTTCCTCAGGCTGAATTGCCATACAACAGGTCGTCCCACAGCTCAACTGGCAGGAGTCCCTTTTTGGTAGTCTACGGACGAAACCCTTTTACACCGTTGGATTTAGCTCCGTTGCCAGCCGTTGATTCCTATAGTGCCGAGGGGGACGCTCGGGCAAATCAAATCAAGCTACACCATGAACAAGTTCGGGACCAAATCACGAAACATAATTTGCAATATCAGGCTCGCGCAAACAAACATCGGAAGCGCGTTGTGTTTGAAGAGGGTGACTTGGTTTGGATATTTCTACGAAAGGACCGCTTTCCCTCGGGTCGATACGGGAAGTTGCAGGATCGCGCGGATGGGCCATTTCGTGTTTTGAGGCGTATTAACGATAATGCCTATAAGATAGATTTGCCCGGTCATTATGGGGTATCCACTACTTTTAATGTTGCTGACTTGGCTCCGTACACGGCAGGAGATGATTTTGGAGGTGACTCGGGGACGAGTCATTTTTTAGAAGGGGAGGATGATACCGATTGGCATCATGAACCGGGTCAATTGGAACGAAGGCCCATCGATGGGAATGGGTCCGATGGGTTAAGTGGCTAAGAGCAAGTATGGTAACGAGATCCCATCCAACCAAAATTAAAGGAGGAGTTATTACAATTCTATTTTTGTTACAGATTTGTTTTCCTTTCAAAGTATGTTTATTTGTCCTCAAGTTTAGGGATTTAGTATTATTTATATTGATGTAAACTCGTTGGTTGGTTGGTTAATAAAATCTGAAGTTTTCTATTGAACGTGCCTCGCGTTTTGTCTTACTCGGTTGGCCGAGAAGCACACCGACGATCAGTAACTTGGTTGGCCAAGTGCTCACCGCCGCTAGGTTTTAGCCCTAGGTTATTTTGTTATCACGAATCCTTATCAGTACGTAGGGTCGATTCGTTACATGTTTGCTTCTTGGATTTAGCTATGTTGCTTTTATACAGTATTTTACATGCAGTGATGTTTTTGCCGTTTCTAGTCACGCACTATTCGGGATTTTGACAATTATGCTACTCGTCTAGTTGGGAAGTTTGAGGTAAACCTTTCTGTAAACATATTCATTCATGTTGTTGCATAACTTCTTCTTGTTGATTGATGATGTTTTTTCTTGTTGAAGACTGTGGATACATACTATAGGCATTGTAGCAGTGCTCAGTATGTAACGAAAGTTGCAATTCCATTACTATGTATCAGTTCATTAGATGATCCTGTCTGTACCTGGGAGGCAATTCGATGTGATGAATGTAGGTATGTATGCTCTTATGTAAAACTAGCAATTTCAAATCATTTACTTACACACGGGTCAATTCAGCTTACTTTTTATCTATAACAGCTAACAAGTCAAATGGGTAGTATACATATTCAAAATTTGGATTGCTAGTGAAATAATATTAACTTTGTTATCGTATTACTAGACATTTTTAAAGATGAAATTTCTTGTAGAAAATTGTTTCAGGATAACATGACCCGTACTAACTATACATAGTGTTATCTAACCCACCCATTTTTTCACATATCCCACTAGGATTTGGTACATGTTTCATCTTCATTCACTTTTACACCTGATAACCTTTATTTTCTATATATAGAGCAAACAAAAATATTGTGCTGGCTGTAACACGGTCATGGAGGACATCTGGCTTTCTTTGAAGGTCTTAGTGGATCTAGTTTATGGTACACCCTTATATTTTATTATTTCTGGATATCATTTTGCAAGATAAATCAAGACCTTAAAGTTGATATAATTTATAATACTAATATACTTTTTGTCAACAGTTTACAAGCTTATGTCTATGGAACATGAGTAGTACAGTAATATTTATAGGCAGGCTTAGAAAGGATAAAATGTTTCTTGATCACTTGCATTAGATATTGACTCATCTAATTATCCAAAAAACACAAATGTCTAGTTATAGTGATTCGTAATTACATACGAGATTGTAGTGTTAAAAGTTGTCATGTTGACTATGTACCCTTGTCTGGTTAGAAATGGAAGATTATGATGAGGAGAACCAACAAGAATAAAAGCAGTTGATAGAGGATTCTAAATTTGAGCTATGCAAGAAACACTGCAGAAGCCAAAACAATCCAAACAGTGAACGAAAATGCTCGTTCTTTTGGGGTAAAGGGGTTTATACACGAAAATGCTTTGTTTTAATCTCTAGAATCTCAGTAACTGGTAAGAATATTCTCTAGACGATGTCTATTAGCTACATTTATATGGAATGGATAGGATAGTATTCACCATATTATATATGTGTAGAATGAAAAATCCAAAGAAACAGGTAAATGAGAGTAAACTTGTTAAGTCGTGTGATAAATTGGGAGGGATATGGTGATTTCTGTTGGAATCAGAATGTCGTTTTTATATGAGCTTGACTTCACACAACATCCAGGTGGGTGAGAGCTGCGAATGAGTTTCTTGGCGTTCTGCACAGTAGCCCCTTCATGCACACACAAAAGAAGGTAAGAATCATATCTTCTTGCTCATGTTGGGTTAGGTTGGGTAGGGTACCCAAAGGCCAAAGCACATATTTTGTGCTAGAACTAGGATCAAATGAGAAGGCTTATCAATGTAAGAAGACATTGGTTCATTACTTTTACACAAGATCATTTAATTTGAATCTGGTCATACATAGATACGAATTTATGAATTCGACTTTACAAATTGTAAATTCGCTAATCCGCCTAAACATGTAAATTTTTTGAATCAGTATTGTAGATTTAGTGAGTAATGTTTCTCATTCATTTCACATTAAAAAGTATTCTCACCAGATCACAAGCCTTCTGAAATATACTATAATTACTTTGTGTTATATGTAATTACAAAAACTATACAGTTAAAATCCAATTTTTTAATAAAACAATTTAGGTGGTTATAAGCATTTACCCGGTTAAAAAAAAAAGCTTATATGCATTTAGAAATAGAGTTCGATGTTCGTGCAACTTTAATCTCTTTCACAGTTTCACCCCACATCTCGTTTTCAGATTTATTTACTGATTTTATCCAGTGGAAATTTCAGCCAATTTACTTATCACTGGTTAATATTCTTTCACAGAATCCTCCACATTCAGAATTAGAATCTTTTGTTGATCAAGGCCCATATGTTAACATGGCGAATGGAATGGTTGCTGCCATCAGTAATGATCCATTATCAAGTGATGTCGTAGAAGATCCATCTGAAAGGCCTAAGGTGAATGATGATGATATTGTCATGCCAGATGCAGAAGAACATGCACCCTCTGGTCGTGCTAGTCGTCAACTCTCTAATAACAGAGAGCTGAAAACACTTGGTCTAACCGGCATCATGAAATGGTTAAATCAATTGTTTTCACATAATAGAAGATCAACATGGATGCTCTCTTATATTGCCATCATGTAAACATTGCCGTTGCTGGGCGTAGCCCTCCACTTTCTTTTTAAGAAGAGATTCAACAAGGCTGTACTCACCAAAACACTTGAGTGGTAGATACAAGGAAGAAACTTGTGTATGCTGCTCTGCACTTGTATGTAGAGTTGTAAATAAGTATGTTCACCTTGTAATAAGTTGCTTAGTAGCTTGCAATTGTCTAAATGCAGTAGCTAGGGATGGTTGGTTCTCCGTATATGTTCAATATGCCATTCTCAAATATAGCCATTTACTGTTAGTGAAAATTATGTGGTTCAGTGTAGTACGATAAGGCTGGAAATACAAATTTTGAAAGCCAAAATGAATTAAATGATTCTCTATTGTGCATGGTTGAAGGAGTTGAAAGGGGTTTGGTCGACTCAAAACTAATTTGGATTCCAACTTCGCGTGGGAAGTTTATCTATCTGTGAAGTTGAGTTCCTTTTTGGTTTTATATCACGAATAACAGTAGGATTAACAAAGAGTTGAAATGAACACAACATGCTGAATTTTCCTAATTTTTCCAGAAGAATTACACTTGTGATGTGGAAACAAGGAACGGCCAATACAAGCTAACGTAAACACACTCTTGGAAGACCATTACTACATCAATCACTCAAAAGCGTAAAGACGTGTACTTTTCACAGTTATATGTTGACATCTACACACAAATGCGTGAGTGGGTGCTGATTATTTGGTTGCTGAAAGTATGATCACACTGAACAAAAAAGTAGAATCACTCACGACCTCACTGAAGAATTCAGAGTATGTAGTATCTATATACTATGTTTTAAGACAGTTAGCATTGCTACTTGTCATCTCGTGATTGGCTTGGAACGAGAAGTATTCTTTTCTATAATATCGATCAGCCATTGCTTTAACATATCTAGCATGTACCAACTTTGTGAGGTGTTTACACTACTTTGAATAGTACCATGAGTATTCATCTTTTGTTCTTTATGCATGATGAGGTATAGTCACCTCCGGATAGTTAGTAGGAAATAATTATACTTATACCACTAAGATGGGAAAATTATAAAGAAGTAATAGCATATGTTAGAACAGTCTTCCGGAGTAGCTGGGTTAACGAAGGTCACCTCAGTTCCGGAGGCAATGACATTGGAGCTAAGACTACTTCGGAACTTAGGTCGTACCATGTAACACCCCCAAAATCGTGCTCAGCGGAAGCATACATGTCATTGGGGTGCTACTAAATCGGTATCACAACACAAGTACAAATAACGGTTTTTACCTCAATCATTTAGAATAAAATTCATTATCAAAAAGCATTAAATTTACATTATCTAAAAATAGTGCGGAAATTAGGCCCATAAAAGGGTTTAAGCGGTCCCAAATATTTATCAGATTCGTCTATGACCATGTCCCTTGCCAAGCGACTCCAAAATAAGCTATCGCCTTAACCTGAAAATACATGCTAAAAGTGTCAACACGAGGTTGGTGAGTTCATAGGTTTAGTGAAAACGTAAATCGGAAGGAAACCCTTTTCAAATCACATCTCATGACAAGTATATGCTAACTTAATCATGTTACAAGTCCCATGCGCACATAACTTGTAACATCTTAGGTCCACATATACTTCCATTATGAGAAATATTTATACAATAATCAAGTGTGGACCATAAGTAAAATGTCATACAAAGTGTATCCTATTACGCCAGCACTAAGTTCATGCAACCGAAGCTTGACTATGTGCATGCTCTAGAAGCACGTTAAATAAAGGCCCTTGTAAGTGTCTATCCCGTGACACTCGTGTTTCGACGTGTTATACGCTCGCATTTGGTCATCCTGGCCAAACCGAACGGGGGTGTCATCCCCAATAGATCTATTTATAGCACTCGCACTTCCCCGCAGGAATTGACGGTTCATGAGTTTGGGCATGTGGGATTTAGTGACTTAGGCTAATTCTACGTAATAGTTTGATAAAAGCATGAGTTTAGTTTGGTCCAAATAAATGTTTTAAAAACACTTGTGTCCGTACGAAAATAATCAAGTATGCAACCAATGTACACATAAATGCATTTGAATAATCAATCAAGTATTTCAACAAAACAGTAATGTTTGAGTAAACAATCGCGTATTCAAATAAAACAAGCATTGAGTTTAGTTAAAATAAAAAAAACAAGCATGTATTCTCCCCCAAAATAGTTATAAAACAAGTAAAAGTAGGGGCCATGAACTCACTTTAGCCACATCAATGCAAACATCACAACTGACATGACTGACATCTAGAGCTAATCACAATGGTATTCCGGAAGACAGGCACAACGGTACGGGATCGGCATAACCTAATATGTATACGGTTATCTCAAAATACGGCTCGTACAATAATTAAGTCTACAAGAGACAACGTGTCGTAGTTTTCGTGGATTACTCTTATCATTACTTGTAAAAGTTTAGTATCAATGTTTCGTGTGGTGGTAAGAAAACTTAGACTCAAAATATAACTCATACCAAGATGGAAAGACATCGACATAGTCGAGAAATACTAACAAAACTCAAGCAAATCAAAGAAAAACTAGGAATTGACGACAACTAACTATGTATATAAAATAGGTCAATTAGTAAGTTTCGGTATCCTTCCCCATAATCCCCAACAGTTTGGAAAACGTCAATTAAGTTGGGACATGTTATTTAAGTTTTATAAGAAAGCTCAAATTATTGTATTAATTAACAAAATGCTTACAACTTCATAAACTATAAGTTTTAGTTATTGTAAATTTTCTCTAAACAATATTTCCCAATGATTTAATAGAAAACTAATAAGGAGTATCCATTGATTATTAAACATTGTTTCCTTATTGTATGTCCGTTACAAATCAAATATGTTAAAGTCGTCGTGAGTCTAATATATTGTATTTGTTCCTAGTCCAATAAGTCCAGAATGTCCAAATAAATCAATACGGTACTAGTCTAAGTAATCCAAGTCTCAATCCGATATTAAAATCCGTTAACTATATCCGAGTCCAAAACCAAGTATTAATTCCAAATTCACATTCCCACATTTACCGAAACGTACCATGATCCAAGAGTCAAAACAATAAACTTCGTTAGTCAAGTACATTTTTGACACAACACTTTATAATCAAACACACTCCTTATAATTTTTAAACTAACACACCCTTAGTTTTACCTGGGCTGGGCCCCACAACCAAATAAACCAATTTACCCTTACGTGGGTTTTGACTCAACACACACTCTAGCTAAATGGGCTTAGCCCAATAATTAAACAACCAAACACAACATAATGGGCTGTGGCCCGTTACAAATCCAATCCAATTACCAAACTCAAACACAATCCACCACAAGAAGCAGAAATATTGTATATAACACAATCTCGACACCCTTTAGTGTCGCGTTAATAATCGGACTAAAACAACAAACAACTAAACACCTTCGTGGTGTTGTTGTCGAACCGAGAGCCAAACACAACGAGCACCAACACAAGACCAACACCCTATGTGGGTGTGGTCGTAAACCGGGAACCAAAACAGGCCCTCGTGGTCTCTTTTCACACCTAGGATACAATGACACCAATAAACACAAACCAACTCTAAACCTGAAACCCTTAATGGTTTAACCTACAATCCGAGACTCGAAATGAACAACAAATCCGTGACTCCAACCTCAAGAATAAGCAACCCAAATCCAAATCTTCCACACAAATAAGCAAGCCAAAGTCTGATCCGAATCCAAATCTGTGACCAACTCGGTCATGACTCAAACCTCAAATAAGTTAAAATCAATTAACGAAAGTCAACAATAACAAAAGTACAACACGAACGATCCATGTGTTGACTCACTCACTGAGTTGAATCGGTTTAATAACAAACAAACACCCTCTTAAATGTTTTCTTACCACACGCTAACTTTTATTAATTCGCTTCAATCCATTTTTAATATATTCCACGAAAATATGACAACAAACCTTATAATCGGTTTTAATATCAAAATAACACAAGATGGTTTTTATGCTTACCATACTAAGACAAGAAAAGAGGAGAGAAGAGAGGGAAGGAGGTGAACGGAGTGGCAGAGGTGGTGGCTGTGGTGGCGACCTCGAACAAAAAACAACTCCAAACTCTTGATCTAATCACCAACACCCTCGTATCTTGATCCAAACAACAAGAGGTGGCAGCGGTGGGAGGTGGCGACGTGGCCGGAAGTTGGCCGGAGGTGGCCGGACGGTGGAGTGACGGCGCCGGAAAATTATATGTGAGGTGTGAGAATGAAAGTGACTAAATGAAACTCTAAGAGGGGTTATATACTAGCGAAGGGACTAAAACTGTAATTATTCGAGGGCAGGGGGTGGCGGTGTAACTTTCTTCCAGGGATTGCTTTTGCAATTTGCCTTATCTTTATAGTCTTATGGTGTGGGACCCATTTGGTCTAGCAAACGTTCGATTTAAGACACGGGATTTACGCCATCGCGCTCGGAATAATATTTCTGATAGAAACAACTATATATACGCCCAATTTCTCCAAACTCAAAATAAATCGTTGGTTCTCCAAATATAACATGTCGGGAAAATTACGGGGTATTACATACCAGCTGATAGCTGTTATACAAATGGAATAGAGAGTGGTCCATAAACGATCACCTGTGACATTGTGACAAGATTATCTCTGAACAGCGATTTCCTCACTGCGCCTAGACGAAAATCCTATCTCCATAATACTCGTGTCGTGGAGCCTAGGCCAGGTAGTATAAATAGAGTCATTAACTCAATTGAACGACACACATACACACACACTAATACTCCGATACAGACTACATGTCTCTCTTTCTCCCTAGATTATCATGTTATATTTCATACCAAGCAAATACTTATTCTCACGTCGGAGCTTGGTCTCGGATTAAAACCCCAGGGCGAGTTAAAGGTGTTCTGTCTTATTTCAGCTCAAAAGACGAAGGGGTTAGCATTAATCTCTGAGGTTGTAGGGCTATAAAACTGGTTACGAAAAATTGGTTCAACATTTGACGCCATCCGTGGGACCCTTATACCAATTTATACTAATCATAAGTAATGGACGGTTGTATGGGGACATCTCATCTAGAGGGAGGTGCAAACTTGAACGAGGAACAAGAGAATGAGAGAATTCCTCCGGGAGGACCCTCCACTCCTACCAGACATATTCAGGAAGGGTCTTCTCTAGCCTATGTGAAAGAAAACATCGATCTGTTGCGGACTATTCAAAAAATGGGGAATCAGAGAACTCCTGGAGAAGTTCTTCAGTTTAAAAGTCCGGAGATAATTCTTTTGGTAGGTCTTCTATATTTTCCCGGAGTAGGAGACGAAGCAAGTCAAATCGAAAATACTAGAAAAGTGCTTCGAAACAAAAGTCTAAATCCACGTCCCATCGATCGGTTAGATCGGAGGGTCTGAGCATGTCCGAAACCAAAAGCACAAGAAGGTCTCAGTCTTGTTTTGTGAGATCTCCCATGAGGAAGTGAAGCTCAGAGTTAGGGTACGACAGTATGTCTGAAGATAGCATAGAGGATTTGAGCATGCCCTATAAGCGGCTGAAACCCACACCCTTCACTTCTCGGATCACGCGCTTTAGGTATCACCGGAGGGTGAAGATCCCTCTAGACATCAGTGTATATGAAGGAAATAAAGATCCGAAAGATTACATAAGTATTTTCTCCGTTGCAGCTGAGCACGAAGAGTGACCTATGTCGATATAGTGCAAAATGTTCCGTCAGACCTTGGGAGGCTCAACAAGAAATTGGTTTGGTGATCTAGACCCAAAGAGCGTGGATGGGTTCGAAGAATTAAGCAGGAAGTTCTTTTAAGAATTCGCGCAGCAGAAGAAGTATGCGAAGGATCCGACTGAAATCCATGGGATCAAGAGGAACTCGAACGCAGGGATCCAAGCATTTATGGATTGTTTCAAAGCCGAAAGCTCTCATATCAAGGGGGCACCTCCGATATTGAGAATATCCACTTTCATGTATGGGCACCCAGGGCTAAGAATCTTAATGATAAGATCCCCAAAACTCTAGATGAAATGTGGGAAAGGATGAGAGCCTTTATATAGAGGTGAGACAACAGTAGACATTGCATAGGCCATTAAGATTCCATACAAGGACAAAGGAACGAAGAAGGCAACTTACCCCAATGGTTAGAATAGGTCGAGAAACAAGAACAACCGAAAAGGGTGGAAACGGAACATCGGAATGTGTGCTTCTTATGCCAAAAGGGATGGATTCACCCCCTTGATCAAGACTTCGAAAGAGATATTAGCCATGGACAACGTAAGTTTCCCGCTGCCTCCTCCGATGACCGGGCCTCCGGAAGTGGAACATGAATAAGTTATGCGACCAATGGAGCATTAGTCCAACAGTTGGAGCACTTGTGCTTGAGTCAATAGACTCAGGTTCAAGTCCCATCCTTGGCATTTGCTTCATATAGGTACCCACCTCCGCAAAACCTATGGGCACACTGGAGAGACTTTGTGGAATAAGAGCTTAGGGGTCCGAGTCTTGGCTCGTGCTCACTCCAGTTGGTGCCCCACTAGGCCAAGAGAGTTGTCGGAGCTATTCCTTGTAGGGTGGACAATGGCTGGTGCCAAAAGGCACCCGGGGTCAGGGTGTTCCCGCCAATCTACACCTTTTTGTGGAATGAATATGTTATACGATTACCATAGAGATTTGGCCATATCATAAATGATTGTTACCATCTTCGATGAACTATGTTGAATACGAGGTCCTCCTCGCAAGATTGAGGATAGCCATGAAAATGCAAGTGGAAGACGTACATGCTCTTGTGGACTCGAAGCTCATAGTTGACCAAGTGAAAGGCTAGAGAGAGACCAAGGATGAGAAGGCGAAAAAGTTTCGAAAGAAGGTTCTGGGGCTAACTACCTTGTGTCATGGAGTCTAGGCCAGGTAGTATAAATAAAGTCGTTCACTCAATTGAATGACACACACATACACTCATATTCCGATACAGACTCTCTCTCTCTCTCTCTCTCTCTCTCTCTCTCTCTCTTTCTCTCTCTCTAGATTATCACGTTATATTTTATAACAAGAAAATACTTATTCTAACGTTAGAGCTTGGTCTCAGATTAAAACCCCGAGGTGAGCTAACAGTGTTCAGCTCAAGGAAAGAATGAATTGGCATTAATTTTCGAGGTTGAAGGGCTAAAGAAGTGATTACCAAAAGTTTTTACTACTGTGCAAGAACGATGCGAATGACGCGTGGGACTAAGATGGAGATATGGTAAGGATACATGTTATTATAATTATTGAGTTTGAAATATCATATAATTTTAGCAAGTTATAGTCATCTTCATTTTATAAACTTTTTTCCGCTATTGATAAACTTTCTAATTCTCCATCGATTCAAATTTAAATGACTTAGGCCCGTTTGTTTTGTAGACATATTTAGGATTTGGATTTGGATTTGGATTTAGATTTGGAGATGACTTATATATTACTTGTTATATAAATAAATAAATTTTAAAATTGGAATTTGTTATTATAAAATTATGAAAGAAAAAGAAAAGAGTTGAAGTGAGTGGCAGATATGAGATATGCCGACATTTCCCCCACTTATTATGGAAATAAACTTACAAACCAACCATTTGCCAGTGTTTTGCAGAGACCAAATATTAGGCCTGTTTGGTTTGAGAGGTTTTGATGGATTTTGGGTTAAAAGCTTCAAATAACTTGTTTGATTGCATTTTAAGTAATTGGGTTTGGATAATTATCCCAAATATTAAGGAATATACAAAAGGTGGGGGGTGTTAAAGATTTTATGACAAAGTGGGCCCATATATTTTCTCCCCATCATCTTTTTTCATTTTATCACTTCACTATTGTAACAACCGATAAATTTCTTAAACTTATTTTACGAGCCAAAATAATTATTTTGATTTTTCTTAGCTTTTAAACCACTTTGAAACCAGAACTGATAAGTTAAACTAAAATCCGGGACGGATTTCCCAATATGATGTATGTGCTGTAACACCCAGTAATTTTTCAAACTATTTTTACTAGCCCAATAATTATTTTTGCATCACCTTAGCAGTTGAACTTTTTCTGAATTTATTTGAACTTGAGAAACGTGAGATATCTTAAGAAATGTGAACCTTAGTCCCTTATTACGTTAGCACAACCTAGAAAACGCGAAACGAATCAAATTTGCCAAATAAATTGAATTTTGGAAAGATATGCATATTTATACTCGTTTTTATCAGAAAAATTATTTCGGAAATAATGGCGCAAGTTTCATAATTTTTCGAGTCCGTTTGGTATCTCGAATGGGCCCCACAATGTTTAAAGCAAAAGTTTAACCAATTGGTAGATTATACCCCCACCCAATAATTACCCCGCGCCCCCTAAACTTTCGGTTTTCCAGGTTTAACCCCTGAAGGGGTATAAAAGGCCATTTTTTTTAATTCATTTTAGCACACACACCCACTCTATACTCACTCCCATCTCTCTCACCTCATCTCCGGCCAAACTTACGGCAGCCACCACCCACCGCCGGCAACCACCGTCGCCGGAAAATTTTTCGGCGAACCCAAACTTTGCACCAATCGATAGATCAAGAGGTCCCCATCCTATCTAGATAATTTGAGTCCCATCCGAGGCGTCTAGCACCACAAACCGCCACCACCGCCACCACTGTCAACCACCAACTTCCAGCCGAGGCTTCCCCGTCTCTTTCTCTCTTCTATAAGGTATCTCACGCGCCTTCTTTATGCTTCTTTCTAATTATAATCGAAACCCTAGTTTCGTATATTATTTTTATTTAATAAAACATTATAAAACCTTTCGATCTAACTATAAATCGTGTGGATCTGTTTTGTTTCGCCGTAAAACCCTCGACTCAGTCTGAGTCAGGGTGACTCATCGAGTCAACTCGTGTTGACTCGGGGTGAGTCGATTATATTTTTATTTTATTTCATACGATTCTAATTTATATTTATTTTGTAGCGTTGGATATGGAGTTTTGGGTCCGAGTTGGTCCTGGTGGTTGAAGCCGAGAGCCACAAGCTCGTATGAAGCTTTGACCATGACTCTTTGAGTCACGGAAGTACTGGGGTTAGATTTAGGGTTAGGGTTTGGTCGTTTTATTCTAGTTTTAATTTATTTTTAATCTATTTTATTCGATTTGGTTGTTATATTTATTATTCTCTTCATTCAATTGGGCTGTAATTATTTATTTTGGTTTTGTGTTTGGATTTGATTGATTATGGTTGATATTGCGTTTGGATTAGAGTAGATTGGTTGAGGCAGTGCTAATGGTGTTAGGATAGGATTGGATTGAATGTTGGATTACTGTTTTGGTTGTGTTGATGGTGATAGAATAGGATTGTATGGTATGAATGTGGACTGGCTGTGTTGATTATGAACCAGGAGCCTTTTGGCTCAAGTTAGGTTCGATCCGTGACTCCATTGAGTCACGGCAAGACCTCCTGGATTGTGACGTGATTGGATTGGAATTGGCTTGGATTTGGATTTGTATTGTTGATCATCCGAGGAGCCTTTGGCTCGGAAACTAGCTCAAGCCGTGACTCAATGAGTCACGACATAGCATAATAGTATATTGTATTGGTTTTTGGATTTGGAATTGGATTTATGTTTGTGTTGTTGACCATCCGAGGCCTATTGGCTTATATTGGCTCGAGCCGTGACTCAAATGAGTCATGGCATAACCCTTAATACTCTTGTCATGTTGAGTTTTGATTTGACATTTTGTATAATAAATTGGCCGAGAACCTTTGGCTCGGGAAAGACTCGAGCCGTGACTCAAATGAGTCATAGCATGTCTTGTTGTGTAATATGTTAATAATTGGATTCAAAATGACATAGTTATGTACTGTGTTAACAATTGGATTAATTTGGCTTAATGCCATAACCAAGAGCCTATGGCTCGAATAGACTCGAGCCGTGACTCAATGAATCATGGCAATTGTCTAATGGTTTATTTGTTCAAATATAATTAAGCCGTGACCCACAAGGGCCACAACTAATTGAATCGAGTCTAAAAATGGTTAAGTAACAATAACTTGGGCCCGAAAGCCCAATGAAAACCCAATAAATATAAGTGGAGTATTGGGCCGAAGCCCAATACACTTGGATCATTATATCTTTTATATAATTGTTTTGTATTTATTTAATTATTTGATAATAAATATGATGTTTCGGTTTATTAATTTGGAAAATTTAAACAAAATGATCGATAAAACCTTATAACTAATATATATAAACAAATAATAGTGTTCAATTGTATATATTAATTTGTAAAATTAGATAATAAAATCTATATTCCAAAAGTCGTAATGACTTGGAAATGTTTTGTAAACGGGCGCATCATGCCCAAATTTCGATAAAACCTTTTCATAATTTAATCAATTATAATTATTCAAATAACTTAAAAACCTTTTCAATATTTATATAATTTCTTCCAAAAACTTCGATATTTCATCAATTATTTGGGAAAAGGGTAAAACACCGAAACAATCTATTTATGTTTTATATTCTTCTTCCTTTCTTATTCTTTTCTTAATTTTAATTCATCTTTTCTCTCTTCGTTATTCTTTCTTCGTATCCGTTCTTGTTTGCCAACTTTTATTATTTTAACGTTTCGTATCCACACGATTCTTAAACTTTATTTAACTCAAAACGCAATTAAAATAAATCATTTTCATTTCAAATACGAGTATTGTTTTATAAATCCCTTTAAGGTTATTGCTTATATATATTAGTCATATACTAGGTTGTGCCGATCCAGTGCCGTTGTGCTCTACTTTTGATATTATCGTGCCTTTACTACTTGATGCCAGTTGTGATATTTGTGATATTTTGCATTGCTGCATACTCAGGTGAGTTCATAGCCCAACTTTTACTTGCTTAACTGTTTTATAAGCTTCTTGGAGTGAGATACATGCTACTGTTTTGACTATGATCACAATTGTTGAAACTGTAAATTGAGCTAAAAGCTATGCTTTGTGCTTTCTGAAACTTTATTTGAGCTGGAACAACACTTAAACTTTTCTGGTACTGTGAGTGAAGCAGTAGCCAATTTGGGAACCACTTGATATGCACTAAGTACCGCCCTTGCCAAAAGCAAGTCCCTCGATCATGAACCATTAATCACTTGCGAGTGAGCGCGAATATAGTTTATAGGCCTATAGGATTTGACCATCCCACCCTTGTTGACCTGGTAGGCAACACGGGTGTGCTATATTTGAGTTACCTAGGTATTTGGCAAGATACCTAGCTTTGGGGGCAACTACTATATTATGAAATCCGCGGTTACTGTCGACTTATGACAGGGTTACTGGTGCTGGTTAACGCTGTTTGTATCATGAGCTTAGTGCAGTGGTTACATCTGAATTTTCGGGCGTATAACAACGTAGCCCACTTTCTTGGAAACTTGAAACATTGTGATCAACTATTTTACTTAAACCTATGAATTCACTCAACCTTTGTGTTGACTTTTAGGATGTTTTATCTCAGGTGTTAAATCTTTTCCGCTGCATATCTTACTATTGGAGGAGCTTGGCGAAGGGCATGACAAGGTCATAGAAGACTCAGAAAACTATTTGGGACCACTTTAAACCCTTTTATGAGACTTTATTTTCTGCACTATTTTAAATGATGTAAATCGAATGTTTTAAATTATGAAATTTCTTCTAAAATGGTTTAAGTAAAATCGTTCTTTGTACCTTGTGATTGTGATAACTATTCAATAACACCCTCGACCCGTATGTTTCCGCTGATCCGATTTCGGGGTGTTACAGATGGTATCAGAGCCACAGGTTATAGAGAACTGGGTATTTTTGGGAACTGGGATTTTCAAAAACCCCGACTATAACTATTTTTATGAAAACTTAAATCCTATGACCGACACGTGCCTACCTGCCAAGCCAATGCCTCGCTTGAAATTTTGTTGGATAGTATATTTGTTGAGATATTAAATATTATTTTCGATGAGATGTATGCCTTGCTAATTGATGGTTTGTATTTCATCTCATTTTCACTATTCACTATAAGTATTTTCATATACTTACGTCGATGCACCGAACCTGTTGCAGGGTTACGCTATTTCCTTGTGTAACCACATTATTTGGTTTCAAGTTTGGACACCTGTTGTGGTTTTAAATCGATTCTAAAGTAAGGAACATAGTACTAGTATAACTAAACTGAGTATCCCGAAATTCATTAATCCTCGGTTGAGAGTAGCCTAATCGCCTACAATCAACCAAGGATAGTGGGGACATGGCCTGATCACCTATGTCTCAGAAATGCATTTTGTGATACTAGGGATAGTTATAACAAGATTATGTTTCGGGTTGACTTTCTACCTTTAATTTTGGGAATGGTAAAGTTTTGCATATGTGCACGAACACCGAGTATCACGAAGGTTTACCCACACACACGACACACTGGCATCGCAACACCTCATGAACTGTAATACTTCTGGCACCGTTATACTTCTCCATTTATATGAAATTCCTGATTGTCGTCGTCTGATCGTGTTTAGCATCGGGTCGGGTTAGACCCGATTGGCACCGTTTGAATCCGAGTTGCTTATTTGGAACTCCTTGAGATTGTAATAAGCCCATTTGAGCTTAATGAATCGTTTGGATTTGATTTGGCTACGTTTGAATTTGATTTCGGCAACATTTGGATTCGATTTTGGCCACGTTTAGATTTGATATTGGCTATGTTTAGATTTGGTTTTAAATTCTGATTGAATTTGGATTGCTTGCTTTCTTATTTTTGGGTCTCCTTGTGGATTTGATGTTGCTTCTTTAGACTCGTTTTGTTTCTGGTTATGTTACAGTCACCGTTACCCCAAACCTTACACTTAATAAAGGAACCGAGTTAGATCCCTAGTCGTCTAGGAATGAATCTCCCACAACAGTTATAATATGAACCTCTTGATGGAAGTAAACAGCGACATAACCAATGAATCTTTGGCAAAACCTAGAAAACCTGCAATAGGTCAATTTATAACCCAACAGAAGCTTTGGGAACTTATGTAGCAACCCGAGCCCCTATTTTTGGAAAAGATAATTAACCTTTCACTTAACCCTTGGGAATACCAGTAGCCTACCTTAATACCCCTTTATAAAACAAGGAATTGCGATACGTTATTTTACGAAATATATGTATATATAAATTGATACGATATTGTTGATCCCAGTTGAGCTAATCGATCTTGTTAATTATCCTAAATGTAGATCTAACACAATAGGTATAGAGACTGTTCTTGAACAAGCTATTAAGTATTATGTGGAATCTAATACTTAATCTTAAGAAGAATTAACAATTCAACACACAACAATTCTCTCAACTATCACCTCAATATATTGAATACGGTTACTCAAAAGTAACATGGTTATAAGAACCTTGAAGTGAATACAATACGTATGCTAACAATCATGTACTAGCTACTCTAAACCCTAACCCTAGATCCTCCTTTTATAGACTTAAGGAGTCCTAGTCGGTTACAAAACTTTCTATACAAGATAATATTAAATCGTATCTTTACCATAATTATCTTAACAAAACTATACATATCTAATAAGCAGCAGAATCATTACTCTAGCAGTAGAATCTTCGTAGGCTAGCAGTAGAATGATACTTAGCTTATTTCACCATTCATCAGATAAACTCCAGCAGCAGAATGTATACACTAGCAGTAGAATGATTCAGCCTAGCAGCAAAATCATACTTGGTGTATTTTCCTTAAGTATTATGAGCAGCATCATAACATACAAAGCAACAACATCTTTAAACCCAACAATCCTCCCCTAAACTTGATATTTTTCTTCAAAAATCATCAAGTTTCTTTTCAGCATAGATAATCACCAAGAGGATGCTTCCAAACACTTATTGTTTCTTTGTTCTTCCAAAATCCTGCCCATATAGCTTTCTCTGAAGAATTCTGATAAGATCAACAACTCTTTGATTCCAACAAGTAACAAGTAACTTAATATCTCCTTCAATCATCATCTCCAGTGTAGTTTTAGCCAAAGGGTAATCTTGATCAGCTAACATATACATTATAAGACCTCCTTGTAGCACTAACTCATGAACTCTACATGAGTCATAGTATCTCCACATATGAACTTTAGTACTTCTTATTTGTTTTCTCCATACTGAGTTTTCATGATCAATTTCAAACATAACTCTCAGATCTCCCCAGAGTACACTTTCAATCTCATCTTGTGGTCTTGCATATCCATACTTGTTCTTGACCATACCCCACAAGTTTATCAAATCCTCCCTATCCAAATTCTTTAGCATCTGAGGGAATGTTTTAAATCTCTGAGTCCTTCCACCAGCTCTGTGGATCTCAAACCAAGGTACTTTACCCTCATATCCAGTCATCCATCCAGTAACACAAGTTTTCTCACTCAAAGGATCTGTATCAACAAAGGTATCCTCATCATCAGACACAATTTGAGTCAATTGTTGTAACTCAATTGTTTTCTTGTAAAACTCCTCAGATTCCCTTTTCTTCTTTGTACCTTCACTTTCAGATTCTGAACTTGTCACAACTACCTTTCTCTTTTTTATCCTTCCAATAGACTTTCTCCTAACTCCAGTTCTCTTAATACCAACACTGGGTCTTTCTTTCTCTTATTCTTTCACAACCTCAGTCACTTTCTCAGAATTCATCTTCTCTTTTTCACTCACAACCTTTTCTGTTTCAACTTCAGACACCTTCTTTGTAACTTTTGCATCTGGATTCATGTAAAAATTTGTAGGCATCAGTCTTGTGAGCTTTGCAACTTCAGCATCTGACAAAGGTTTAATAGGTCTGTTGAGCCTTGCATGAGCCTCAAAATATGCCTTCTCAATAGCAGCTCTAGTCATCCCTCTGAATGAGCTAGCCTTCCAGTAAGCTTGACGCTTGAGATAGTTCTTCATATAAGTTATCTGATCAGCTCTTGTAGGGTTTTTCATCTTAGGAACCTTCTTTTGACTCTGCTTCTTCTTAAACTCTCCTAGCAGATCATCAATTGCACATTGTCTTTCATCAGGAGTGTATCTTTCTCTTTCTTCTCTCTGAGCCTTTTTAGCCAATTCCCAATCTTCTTGTTCTTGCTTTTTCCTTTCAATTTCATCTTCTGCATCCATTTGTGCTTTCAATCTTCTGGCAACTTCTGCATCAGACTCACTTTGTTGTTCTTTTGAAGCAGCATCTAGAAATTTGAACTTCTGTTTGGGCTCTTTAACCAGAATTCCTTTTCCTTTGTCTGTTGATGCAATAGCTGGTTGTGCAGGTTTTGGGATTGGTACAGGTTCTTTAATGACAACTCCTTTAGCTGGTTTTCTTGAAGGTTTTGGGATTGGTGTTGGTTTAGTTGATGTTGGTTTAGATTGTTTTGTTGGTGTGGGAAATTTGCTCTTCATATTAATCATAACTTGAGCCAAACTAATTGTATCATCATCTGACTCTTCTCCATCTTCAGCAACAGAATGTTCTACACCAGCAACAAACACAACTTCCTTGTCCTTTTTAGCAGCAGAATCATCTACCTTTTTAACAGCAGAATCTTCATGTACCATTTTGCTTGTAGCAGTATCTTCCAGATCTTCCAATACTAGCTCCTCTGTAGCAGCATATAAGTAAACTTCCTCTGTTTGTTCCTGCTATACTCCCATATCCATATCAGTCTGAGTCCCTTCATGTTCAACATTACCAGCAACATTTTCATCTTCATCCATCTCCACCTCCCCTGAACCCTTGACATCATCATCTTGCTCATTCCTCCCATGTTTGGGAGCATCCTCCCCCAAACTTGGTTTGGAATTTATTTTCTTGACCCTTCTGATAACCTTAGCTCTTGACCTTTTCTTTCTTTCCAAAAAGCTGACCCTAAACTTCAAACTTTTGACTGTTTTAGTGAGGTCAAGAACTTGAGCTTCCAACTTGGCACATCTATCCATCAATTCATTTATTTGTTTCATACTAGCCTCACCACTTCGGTATGTGTTACCTGACCTGAGAGGTGGATCACTGGCATTGACTTTTTGTACATTAGCCATCAATATCTCTGGTTCAATTTCAAGTCTAGCCTCACCTGTGTTACCTGGTTCGAGAGGTGTATCATTGGCATTGTCATTATGTACAGTTTCATCCATCAATTCATTTGTATCATCTCTGTCCTCATCACTTTGGGATGTGTTACCTTCCCTGAGAGGTGAATCTTTGGACTGAAACTCAGTCTCAATCCTAGATTGAGCAGCTGAGCCCCCCTTTTTAGCCATGTGGCTGGGGTTACCATCAGTTGCATCAGGGTCATGAGAACCTTTTGCAATAGATGTTTCCATGGTTGGGGTCTTAGGTATGTTAACATTGTCCTGCCCAGTTGCTAAACCAGAAACAGTAGTGTCAGCCCCTTCCATCATGCCACCTACATCACCTGTGGCAGCCTCATCTGCTTCCATACTAACATTGGCCTGAGGTAGCACAATGTTCTCTTGTTGTGAATGCCTAGGTGATTGAGTCTTTTGGGGTTCATTATGAGATGATTCACTTGAATTTTTAGGAGTGGGTGTGTGATGGGAAGCTGTGGGGTTTTCAGCTTCTTCACCCTGAGCAGCAACAATGTTTAAATATGTTGGGACAAAGGAGTTATTCTTCCAGAAAAGCCAGTCCCATTTTTCTTTAAATAAGTAAACATTTTGCTTGTCAGTTTAGGACTTGGTTCAGTCCCTCTATGTTCCAAAGGTTCTTTTAATTGATTATTTATAAGTAGTTGCAAAAACCTTGGGTAAACAAAAACTTTTCCAGAAATATTCTTTTTCAACCCTTCAAAAATCATAGCCGAAAAATTAAATGGTTGGCCTGTAGCCAGACAAATCAAGGCTGAAGCTTAAGTTGTACTGAACTCATTCCACCCAGTTGTTTTAGGGCTAAGAAAATGTAGAAGAGTGTGAATAAGAAATTTCCAGTGTGGGAAGAGGGGGCGTTTAAAAAATTTTAAATTATCAGTTTGCCTCTCATACCCAATGTTTTCAAGTTCCTCAAAAATAGTAGAAGTAGGAAGACAAGTTGTTGCCTCATCATCTGCAAGATGAAGTATTCTTCTTACAGATGTCTCAGTAACAACTATTCTTTCTTCATCGACTATTGCAATTAATATTTCTTCCCCATGTTTAGTTTCAGCCTTGACAGTAGACCAAAACTCTCTCATGTGGGATTTATATATAGTGGGATTCACTGTTAATGCATACCTTAATTGTGATGCATTAAGAAAGTCAATGACTTCAGTAAAACCCTCAGCTTCAGGGACCTTTTGAAGAAATGCTATTTGATTGTGGTCGGCGGAGTATTCGCGTCTTGTCATCGGGAATTAGGGTTTTGATTTTGGGGGTTTATGATCGGATGATATAAAGATGTGTTAGGGTTTGAATTTGGTTTAATTTTGGGCGCACAAAGTTATTGAGGAGATCGAGTTCGGTTTTTATGCCGTTTGGATATAACTAGGGTTTTATTCGCTTCAATTTGCAAAATAGTCCCTTTACTTTCAAACCGAGCAGCAGAATCCCAAAGGTTTCAATTTGAGCAGCATAACCTTCAGCAGCAGAATGATATGCCTAGCAGCAGAAACTTTTGAACCAACAGCAGAATGTTCTCTGAACATTCCATACATCTTTTTCTCATCAATCAATCATTCCCTTGTGACTTATCCTGCAAAAGATTAGTCCAAAACAACAAAAACACAAGAAACAAGATACCACAATAATCACAAGCAATTATAATACTTAGCAACAGAATAACCAACTAGCAGCAGACAACATACAAACAGAGCAAGCAATAGAAACAACTTATTTGATCAATAACAGCACAAATCCTTACACACTATTACAAAAACACACAGAGATAAGATTTTTTATTTTCAAAGATTGATCATTCCTATACTAGCAATTAAAAATTGAAATCTACCCACATCAAAGCCTTTTGTGAGTAAATCTGCAACATTATCGTCAGTATGTATTTTAACTATTTGAATTAGCTTTTTCTCATAACAATCTCTAATAAAATGGTGTCTTATCTCTATATGCTTTGTTTTAGAGTGAAAAACAGGATTTTTGATGATACACATTGTGCTATTATTATCAATGTAAACTTTGGTGTTCATAAAGTTGTACCTATAATCCAGCAATTGGTTCTGAATCCAGAGCACTTGTCCACAACAACTAGAAGCAGCCACATATTCAGCTTCAGTTGTTAAATTTGCCACCACAGTCTGTTTCTTGCATTGCCAAGAGATCAACCTATGTCCAAGGTATTGACATCCTTCAGGAGTTGACTTTCTATCCATACTTGCTCCAGCATAGTCACTATCTGAGTATGCTACCAAATCAAAAGGTGAATCCTTAGGATACCAAAGGCCCAACTTAGGTTGACTCCTCAAGTACCTAAAAATCCTCTTAACAGCATTCAAGTGTGAGACTTTTGGGGACACTTGAAATCTGGCACAAGCACACACAGCAAACATAATGTCTGGCCTTGAAGCAGTTAGATACATCAATGAACCAATCATTGATCTATACAGATGAACATCAACCTCTTCCCCATCTTCATCCTTGAGCAAAGGCTTGTTGGTCTCCATTGTTGTCTTAGCTGGTTTCCCATCAGTAAAACTAAATTTCTTCAAAATATCAGCCACATACTTATCTTGGCTGATGAAAATCCCATATGTCTTTTGTTTAACTTGAAGCCCAAGAAAGAAGGTGAGTTCCCCCATAGAACTCATCTGAAATCTATTATGCATGAGCTTCTCAAATTCTTCACATAACACCTTGTTTGTAGACCCAAAAATGATATCATCTACATAAACCTGGACTAGTAGGATATCCTTTTTGTCTTTCTTAATGAACAATGTCTTATCAATGGTTCCCCTGTTGAATCCATTAGATAACAAATATTTGGAAAAGGTGTCATACCAAGCTCTTGGAGCCTGATGTAGACCATATAGTGCTTTCTCCACCTTATAAACCCTATCTGGATAATCAGGATCTTCAAAACCAGGTGGTTGCATCACATAAACTTCTTCATCAATCTTTCCATACAAGAAAGCACTTTTCACATCCATCTGATACTCTGGGAAGTTCTTGAATGAAGCATAAGCCAAGAATAGTCTGATAGCCTCTATTCTTGCCACTGGAGCAAATACCTCATCATAATTAATGCCCTCTTCCTGAGTGTATCCCTGAGCCACCAATCTTGCCTTGTTTCTGATCACAATTCCTCTCTCATCCCTCTTGCATCTGAACACCCATTTTGTTCCAATTGCCCTCTTCCCATTAGGCAAATCAACTAATGTCCAGACTTCTTGAAGCTTGAACTGCAACAACTCCTCTTGCATAGCTTCAACCCAACTTGAATCTTGCATAGCTTTATGAGCATTCTTCGGTTCCACTTGTGACAGAAAACAAGCAAACTTACAATTTTGTAGATCCTTGTGGCTATTCCTCTGATGTAGTGATTGAGCAAATAATCCTTGATGAAGCAAATCACTCAACCCATTTGATTTACTTCTGGTTTGAACAGCAGATTGAAAATCACCAATTATCTGCTCTTTTGGATGATTCTTATGTATCCTGGTTGTTGGAGTAGGACTAACAGGTATATGTGTCTCCATATTTGACAAATCAGCTCCAGCTCCAAATACATTCACAACTTTATCATCAGTGTCTTCATACACTTCCTCTAATTCAGGCATCTCATCAGAAGAATCATGAAAGAAATTTCCATCTTTGCCAGCAATAGAAAACTTGGGCACAGCAGCAGAACCACTAGGCTTAGCAGCAGAATGTTCTGTACTACTGCTGGGCATAACAGCAGGATATTTTGGCTTAGCAGCAGAATGAAAAGTACTGCTGCTAGCTTTAGTTCCTTGGCTTCCTTGATCTGCTGACCTCTCATGCCTTACTTCATCATCATTCTTGCCATCATTTGAAGGTTTATCACCACCTTCTGCATCATCCTTTGGTACTTTTTCATGAACAACATCATCCTTTGAACTCTTGCCCTCTTTTTCTTTTGGTGTGAAAAGCTGATTAAGCTTCCATTTCTCAATCAAGACAAACTCCTTAGCAGATTCATCATCTTTAGCTTGTGTACCTGCATTAGGGTTACCTTGTGTACCTGCAGACATGTTAGTTGAACCTGCCAACACTGGCTCATAATTCATGGACTTAGTCAACGAATCAATATCAAAGAGCCATTCAGGTCCTTTTCCAGCAACACTAGGTGTGGTTTCACTAAACCTAACATGTAAGTTTTATTCCACATGCCTAGTCCTTTGATTGAATACCCTAAAGGCCTTACTATTTGTAGAGTATCCAACAAAGTAACCTTTGTCTGCTTTCTCATCAAACTTGCCTAGTGAGTCAATGGTATTTAAGATAGTGACAGGACACCCAAATGGTTTCAAGAAATATATCATAGGTTTCCTACCATGCAACAACTCATAAGGGGTCTTGTTATGAGGCTTAACTACCTTACTCCTATTTTGCACAAAGCATGCAGTATTCACTGCTTCAGCCCAAAAGGTAGTGGGTAATTTTGACTATGACAACATAGTCCTAGCTGCCTCAATTAGTGTCCTATTCCTCCTCTCAGCTACACCATTTTGCTGAGGAGTTCTAGCTACACTAAACTGTCTTACCTTTTTCCTCACAGAACTGATTCATCGCACTATTCTTAAATTCAGTTCCATTGTCACATCTGATTATCTTAACTTTTTGATTAACTAGGTTTTCTATTCTAGTTATGAAGGCCTTAAGAATATTAGAGGTCTCATCCTTAGTTCCTAGAAAGAATACCCAAGTAAATCTGCTAAAGTCATCTGTGACAGCTAAGCAATACATCTTTTTATTCAAGCTTTTCACAAAAGTTGGTCCAAACAGATCCATGTGTAACATATGCAAGGGCTCAGAAATAGAGTTCACCACTTTGGACTTACAAGAAGCTCTATGTTGCTTTCCCATCTGACAAGCAACACAAATTTCAGGATTTTCAAAATTTTTTGAAGGTAAACCTCTAACAAGGTTGCCCTTGACCAGTTTATTTATTGTTTTGAAATTCAAATGGCCCAATCTTCTATACCAAAGTTTGGATTCATCAATTGTGGCTTTGGCAAACAGACAAGTTAAATCACTTTTGGGAAGGATGTTCTTCATCTCCACACTATATATATTGTCTTTTCTAGGGACTCTAAGTTGCACTAATTTATCATCAGGCAACTTGTAGTCAGGAGATAAGACAAGACACTCAGTGTCTATAAAAAGAACAAAATTTCTTTTGTCACACATTTGTGAGACACTAAAAAGATTGAACTTAAGTCCATTGACCAAATACACTTTTTGAAAATCCAAGGTGCCTGTTTTAATAGTACCTTTCCCAACAATTTTACCTCCTTTGGGGTCATTCCCAAAGGCAACATAGCTACCATCCAAAGCTTCAAAATTTTTCAAGTTGCTTTGGTCTCCAGTCATATGTGAAGAGCATCCACTATCAAAAATGCATTTATCCTTTAGCTCATCCTGTAGATTGCCCTGCACATAAAGTAAGAAAATTAGTTTCTCTTTGGGACCCAAGCCATTATTGACTTGGATCTGCCTTGTGCATCAAAGTAATTAAATTTCTTGAAGTTCATTGATGCACTGCTGTGTCTGGTTTTTGGTTTCCAGACCCAGCAAGCTGAGGCCTTAACAGCATAGAAATGAGTGCCCACAACAGTATCAGTAACCACTTTTGGCTTAGCAGCAGAAACTGCTTTTGCCTTAGTAGTAGAAAACTCTGTTTTCTTTGGGATGGGCCTTGATGGTGCAACAACAGAAATAGTCCTAGAAACACCATCTCTTAACAAAATTTCCCTAGGAACTATGTTTCTTTTAGGATGTGGGTGAGTCTTTCTAGCAAAGTTCCTATGGTTCACCCTAGTATGTTGGTTCCAAACAAGTTTTTGAGCACTAGTTCTAACAGGTATTGAGTAGTAACTATCTTCTTGCAAGTGCTCAAAACTACCACAGCCGTGACATGCCTTCTTAACCAGTTCAAAATCACTACCTAACTTGTGTGAGATCACCTGGTGCAAGTTTCTCTGGTTTCCTCTAGGCAAGTCACTAGTCTTCCTAGGATAATCTCTAGGTTTATCATCATACTCAGCCACTTTCCTAGAGATTCTACTTCCTAGCATAGGTTTTACAAATTCAACATTTTTAGCTTTAGTTTCAGCTGTGTTAACCTGTGTGACTTTTGGTTCAACAGTCCTAAAAATTTATCTCTTTTTAGTTTTGGGTGCTGAATCAGTCTCATCATCCTCACTATCTGACACCCAATCTTCAATGATCAAGGTATCAGACTTCTTTTCTACCTTAGGTGGATTTGTTCTATCAGATTTTTCATTACTTGACTTACCTACAGGTTTTGCTTCTACCTCAGTTAAGAATGACAATTCCTTTTTGGGAGGTGCTGTAATACCTGAAATTCAGATAACATGTAAAATGACGAAAGTGCCCTTACAACTTAAAAATTTAATTAAAAGTTATATTAAGCCCCAAATAAATTCATGACTTATGAAATAAATTTCATGTGATATAAAATAAATTAGGACAAGTCATTTTATACTTTCTACATGTCCAATTAATTTTAAAAAATGCCTTATACTAATTTATAAAACCGATTATATAGTTATGTAATTAATAATGTTTTAAAAGTAATTAAAATATCAAGATATGTACAAATAATTAAGGATATGATATCAACATTTTAAAATCTGATTCTTAGCCTTCCTTGGCCGATTCTCATGCCCCCTCCTCCCCTAAGAATCGGTATTTTCCCATTTATATATTTTATCTTCATTATTCACAAAAAACCGAAACCCTAAAACCCAAAGAAATTCGTCCCTTGTTCTTGCGAGTTCTTGAAGTGATCTAGCAATTTTCCTGTGTTCTTAAGCATCTCAAGAAGCCTAGAAAAATAGCCCTTCGATTTATAGAGGCTTGGTTTAGGTGGTGTCGAATTTTTCTTCTTTTATTCCAAACATAAGGTAAATTCCATATTAATTCGTACGACCCATGTAAAATTCGTTTTCCATTTTTCCTAAGTTCCTCATATCATATATGATCTGTGAAAAATGTTTACAAGGTTTATTGGTTGCGTTTGTGCTCGAAGGAAATTATTGGTGTCACCGAGAAGCCTAAATTCGTTCAGCCTATTCTACTCTTTCCAGATCTGGTTTGGTATTTTTCTCATGCTCTATACATCATATAAGATCCATATAAAATGATAAAACTGAACCATGCAAGATATATAAGTCGTTTACAATTTTATGATTTTTAAACCCTAAAAACGCGTTTATTCTATATATAATTCATGCGAATTTTTTTAGGTGTATAATTATTTTCACTGGGTTCTATACACATCATATGACATGAGAAAAATAGTGGTCGAATTTATAGAGCTTTAAAACATGTTTTGTGAATTATGTTTTAAATCGGGTTTTAGAAAATCAAAGAAAACAATAAAAATAAAAATAAACCCTAAATCGACCTAGGGTTAGTTTTTGGTCCAAGATCTGGTCATTATGATGTTTAAGGTTGAATTTAATGATGGTGAAATGATTAGTAGGTTAATATTAGGGTTTATGTTGATTTTAGTAATTACCGATTAGGTTTTTAAAACATAAGGGTGTGTTTTGTAATTTTTAAAACTCATGGGATATTTTTGTAATGTGTTATAATCAGGGACTAATCATGTAAAAATATAAAATAAGGGTCATGTATGATAGATTTGAAATTAAAAGGTTTAAAGGGTAAATATATATGTATATAAATTCGAATTATAATTTTATTAAATGAAGGGACTAAACATGTAAATTCTGGAAACTTGAAGCTATTTCATGTAAATAATAACATTAGAAGTATATTGTGTAATTTTGAGTATTTATGGGCTTAATGTGTAATTGTTATGAAATTATGATTTAATTATTAAGTTTTCCTAAACTATAGGGACTAAATGTGTAAATATGTGAAACTAAAGGGGTAATTCGTACCATACATAAATTTAGAAGATATATTCTGTAAATAATGAAACACCAGGATTAGTGGTGTAATTAAGGATATATTATGGGTTAAATTGTAAATTATGTAACTATAGGGTTTATTTGTAACTTTGATAAATAAAGGGATGTAAAGTGTAAAATATGAAACTTGATGGACTTAAGAAGTAATTCTGAATAAACAAGGTATTTAAATAAGTAACTTGGAGTACTTTCATTTTAGACCTTTAACATTGATATATTTACAATTAAATCCCTAAACTACGTAAACTTGTCATGTTTAACCCTAAACTTCTATAACTTGCTAAATTCAACCCTAATTCCGTAATGATGCTAAATTAATGACTTAACTAAGTTATCATCTTGCAAATTATGGAAAACTATTAATTATGGAAACTTGCTAAATAAGGAAACTTTCTAAAAATGGAAATCTGCTAAAAATATAAAGCTACTTAATATGGAAAGTGGAATCAATAGTAATTCTGTCTTTACTCCTTTAGGTGCCAAGAAGGAGAGATCTTGACTCTTTTCTGTGTTTGCTATTTCTGTTGCTTGCTTGGTTATTAAGGTACAGATATTCTGCCCTTTTTCAGTAAGGGTGTCCTCTTTCTCATTTCATTCAGTATCCATGATTCATCTTAGTATTTCTCTAAGCAGTTGTTATGTTTTCTCATACTCTGATTTGTTCTTCATTATGATTATCAGTTGGTTATGATCTGAGCCTTTTATATGGGGCTTTCCTACTTGAATCTATGCCTTTGCTATGTCTTCTGTAATTCATGAACCGTGCTTTATGACCTGTTCACTACCCTGTAATATGAATATTTAGACTTTGGGATACATTGAAGGTTCATAGGATTTTATAAATAAATGTAAAAACTCTTCTTAATTACATGTGAAAATGTTTTTGAAAATTTTCTTTAAAGGACCTACTTTATAAAGACTGCTTTGAAGATCACTTTTATGAAAGCCATTTTAAGAGATTACTTTTGAACTATGATGGGAACTTTTAATATAAACCTTTAAATTGAACCTTGTTATGAACCTTTGAATAAATTGATATGAACCTACTTTCCGATTCCTGATTTATTGCTATGTTTACTTGTTCTGTGAACCTTGCTTGTTTCTTTCATGATATTATGAACTTTTGTCATGATCTTTCTGTTATATGATCTTTCTGATATATGATTTTTCTGATATTAAAACTTCCTGATACTGAACCTCTCTGATATTGATCTACTGATATGATCTTTCTGATATTGACCTACTGGTATGAACCTCTGATATGAAACTCTGATAGGAACTTCTGATATTTTGAAATGGAAATTGACTTATGCAACTAAATTAAATACTTGATACAAACTTTAACTTGAACCCTGACACAATTGATATGAACCATTCAACTTGAACCTTTGTTTGAACTCTTGTCCTGATCCTTTGCTCTAAACCTTGTTTTGAACCCTGATATAAAACATGACCTGGACCACCTGACACCTACATACTTGAACCTGACACTTAATACTTGAACCTGACACTTGATCCTTAAACCTGACATCTGATACATGATACTGATTTCTGATGCATGATACCTGATACATGATACTGATTTCTGATACATGATACTGATTCCTGATGCATGATACCTGATACATGATACTGATACCTGATACATGATACTGATTTCTGATATATGATATTGATTCTGAGGCATGACACCTGACACATGATACATGATACCTGGCCTTAACCCACAGTTTGATACTACGAGCCATAACTAGGCATGAGGGTTTCATGTCCATGTCATTGATGCACCGATGGCATGAATCTAGGGCAGGAGAGTGATGACCTGTTCCGTCCCTTTACTGTATTTCATTTGGTGTGTTGGGAGGTTTATGGCCACCAGGGGCGTATGGATGCATCCTAGAACTGTTACTGATTACTGATTACTATTATTACTGGTGACTGATGGTGTGTGCGA
The DNA here is from genome assembly GCA_021014915.2 of Artemisia tridentata subsp. tridentata. Taxonomy (NCBI): domain Eukaryota; kingdom Viridiplantae; phylum Streptophyta; class Magnoliopsida; order Asterales; family Asteraceae; genus Artemisia; species Artemisia tridentata. The sequence goes on from CP139502.1 coordinate 226,893,893, forward strand.
TACACGTCTTTCACACTCTGGGAGCCGCGCACTCCACCCATAGAGGTTATCCCCTCACTCTGTTTAGTATGCTGAGGTCGCCCCTCCATACACTCTGATACTGATTATATTACTGTTACAAGTTACTGTTTCTGGGCTCGTAGAGGATTTCTGTTACCCTGCACCTTGTAACCTTATAACCTGATTACCTTTACTTCCCTCTATTATTACTGGCACCCTGTAACCTGATAAGTGACTTAGCACTTGACTTGACTGGATATGACCTGGTATGTGGTAGGATGACGGATTACACCTTTATACTTATTTTCTATAACTAGTTTTAATCATGTTATATCTGTATAACCTTTACTTTCCATTACTGTTATTGTTAACCTATAGCATGATGCATGACTTAATACTAAACTTGACTTGATTTGACTTGGGTTTGTGGTGGGTTACGGTTTCCTTTTCACCTATCTTTTGTAACTAGTTCTAATCCTGTTATGTCTGTATAATCTTTATGTTCCTGTTCCTGACTCTTGTTACACCTGGTATTCAATCATCTACTTCACTACTTTACCTTTACTGCTTGTTACCGTTATATCTGTTCACTGAGCTCTTGTAGCTCAGCCGCGTTTTCTTTCCTCGCGGCAGGTTTTAGTTGGAAGTTGCGTTTGAGTGAAGAGCACCTTGGATTTAGAAGATTTTACTAGCAGCTTGGGATTAGCTATTGATGATTGTTAGAAGATCTCATGTTAGACCTAGAAATATTTGTATTGGGATTTTGTAGTTCATATTTCCTTTGTAACCATTGAATTCTATTGTATTATGTATGTCATCTGCTTGTATCTGTTCTAATAAGAATCCGTATTTATGACACCTTTGCCCTTGTCGGGTCGGGGTGTTACGAATGACAATTCCTTTTTGGAAGGTGCAAAAGCACTTTTGACTGGGGGTTGTACTTTAGCAAATCCTAAAGCACTCCCTCTTCTAAGTATTTGACTTCCAATAGACTTGTTGATAAGATCAGTTGCAAGCTGTTGTTTTTCAACCAAAATGACATGTTTTTCTTTTGCAGATAAGGCTACATCTCTAGCCTTCTCAGCCTCTTCTACTCTTTTATTAAGAACACTAATTTCAGCATTTTTCTTAATAATTTCAACTTCTAGACCATTAATCTTATCAACATACTCTACTTCATTTTGTTTAAGAAAGTCAAGTTTTGCTTCTACTGATTTTAGGCCATATTCATAACCTAAATTATCAAGTTTTAACTTATCTACTTCCATTCTTAAACTTTCATTCCTAGATTTTAATTCCTCAACAGTATCTAGGCATGATTTAAAAGAACAAGATGACTCATTGGATACCTCAGAGTCTGAACCAGAGGATGAAGAAGCATAGGCCATTAGAGCAAAATTGTGTCCCTTCTTTTCTTCTTCAGCCATGAAAGCAACATTTGGTCCATCCTCTGCTTGATCACTCCAGTCATAGTCACCTAAGCCATCACATGAAACCAAAGCAGCAGTAGTCTTGGTTTCTTCAATGGGAACTATCCTTGCAGTCTCTTTGTTCTTCTTTGGTGCTCTACACTCCCTAGCAAAGAGTCCCCTTCTCTGACAATTATAGCACCCAATTTTTGACTTATCAAACCCCACATTGGTTTGTCTGTACTTGAGTGCTCTTCCAGTTTTCTTAAGAAATCTCCTTGCCCTCATAGTAAGCATGGCCATCTGCCACTTCAAGTCAATCTCTTCTAGATCATCAGGGTCTATCTGCTCCAGATCCTGATCAGTAACAGTTGTGCTTGTAGTGAGATCAGCCAAAAATGTACATATGGCTGCATCACTGATGTTATCAGTATTTGAACTAGCAGCAGAAACAGGTGCCCCAACAGCAGAAATAACATGAGCAGCAGCAGAATAGTTGTCATGAGAGCTTCCAGATCCCTTGTTGTTAGAAGACATAAAAGCAAGGTTGCTTGAACTAGAAGATGAGCTGGATGTACCTTTGACTTTAGATTCATATACCTTTAAGTTGTTGTACAAATCATCCAAAGTCATTGTTTCAAAGTCTGCCTTTTTCCTCCAGACCACTGTATGAGTATTCCATTCTGATGGTAAGCTCCTCAAAAACTTGAGATTGATGTCTTCTTGAAGAATTGAGACCTTCATAAGTTGTAATTGACTCACCAACCTCTGAAGTCTATCATAGGTAGCATCAATGCTTTCTGAACTTGAAGCAGTAAATGTTTCGAATTGATGCTTGAGCAGATTCTTCCTAGACTTTTTGGTGGCCTCATTCCCACCAAATCTGAGTTCAACAGCATCCATCAACTCTTTAGCAGACTAAGTGTTACCAAAACTCAATTGATATTCATTAGGGATACCCATCAGCAGCATATTGTGAGTTTTGATTTCCAACTTCCTCTGTGCCTTCTCCTCATTAGTTTTAATGGGTACGTCTTTCCCATCAGCCGTCTTAGCAGGAAGAGTGTTTCCATTCTGAATGACTTCCCACATGGAGAAATCAAGCATCTTCATGTATTGCTCAATCCTCATCTTCCAGAGTTCATACTCACCAGCCTTCAACATTGGTACCTTTGAAGCAGTCACCATATGAGTAGTATCGGAATCCATTGCTTATGAAGATGATGAACAAATCTGATTATACGAAATTCTTTTTGATAACAGTCTCTAGATCACAAGCTCTGATACCACTTGTTGATCCCAGTTTAGCTAATCGATCTTGTTAATTATCCTAGATGTAGATCTAAGACAATAGGTATAGAGATTGTTCTTGAACAAGCTATTAAGTATTATGCGGAATCTAATACTTAATCTTAAGAAGAATTAACAATTCAACACACAATAATTCTCTCAACTATCACCTCAATATATTGAATACGGTTACTCAAAAGTGACAGGGTTACAAGAACCTTGAAGTGAATACAATACATATGCTAACAATCGTGTACTAGCAACTCTAAACCCTAACCCTAGATCCTCCTTTTATAGACTTAAGGAGTCCTAGTCGATTACAAAACTTTCTATACAAGATAATATCAAATCGTATCTTTACCATAATTATCTTAACAAAACTATACATATCTAATAAGCAGCAGAATCATTACTCTAGCAGCAGAATCTTCGTAGGCTAGCAGTAGAATGATACTTAGCTTATTTCACCATTCATCAGATAAACTCCAGCAGCAGAATATATACACTAGCAGTAGAATGATTCAGCCTAGCAGCAGAATCATACTTGGTGTATTTTCCTTAAGTATTATGAACAGCATCATAACATACAAAGCAGCAGCATCTTTAAACCCAACAGATATTTTGAAAATTATATTTCCGGAAAACTAATTCTGGATGCATTATTTTGGGTACGCTATCTCAACATGTTGTTTCTAATACTATCTGGTACGGTCAACATGGGTTTTCACTAATTTGAAAGACATATTATATTGATGTACTATTTTAGGAACTGTTTTGGACACACCATTTCGAGTTACACTGTTTATTTACAAACTATATCAATACGCTGATACGCTATTTTGTAAACGTTATTTCGGGAAAGACTATTTTGGGTACATTGTACTGGGAACGCTATTTTGACAACACTACTATGATATACCATTTCGAATATTATTTTGGACGAACAACAATAGTTACACTATTTTGAAGACGTGTCATATTGATATAATAGTTGAGAACTGTTTCGGATGCACTATTGGTATGTTACCTTGGAAACTGTTTTGGAGACACTATTTCGAACACACCATTTTGGGACATGCTATTTTGGAAGTATTTTTATTTTGGAAACACTATTCGGTATACTATTCAAAAGCCATTTTTAAAGACAATACTACTCTAGTATTACCTTAGACCATTAGGTCACATATCACGTTTTCCCCTACCCCTCAACTTGTGAGAAGGCTCGAGTACACCGCACTATAATTCGATGAGTCGGATGACATCATTAGTTGCCATAGGGAGTAACCCGTCAACTGAAATGGACACCTTACTGGTTTAGTCATACGAATTGGGTCTTGAAGACCGTAAAGGAGATAATGGTACTCACAATAAAACATTAACCTTAGGTGGTAAGTAGAGTTACCTGCATTAACTATGATAACGAGGTTCACCCTAGTATTCGTGTTTCGAAGATTGATATTGGTTTAGATAATTCGAATTTTGTTGGTTAGGAGTTTGTACACACCATGGATCATGAAACCATGTACCTTGGAAAATCATTAACCATTTCACACCCTTACACCTTGACCGTGGGTCCATAACCCGCAGGTCGTCAACTATAGCACCCTCATTAGCATTTGACACATCTTAAACATGTTTACTTTCCAAACATATATATATATATATATATATATATATATATATATATAATCACCACTATATATATATATATATATATATATATATATATATATATATATAATTATTATTTATAATCACCACTAAATGGGGCATATTAGCCACAATATAAATGGTTTCAAATCACTACCTTAACCTCGTACATGCTTAACTTAGTCACACTTACATTTCTTAACTTACTTCACTTTTAAAATTTATATTTTGACCCATCTCATTTGTATAATAACCTAGAATATGGGTTTTAAAATTCGTGGCTAACTTGAACCTTGAACGCAAATGTAACCTAAGTAACCAAGAGGTTATAACTTGAGAACTACAAAATACAAAATACAAAAAAAAAAAAAAAAAAAAAAAAAAAAAAAAAAACAAAACTATAACCTAAATATATTAAATCGACACATATGGTATTCTAAGATTTAACATCACACGTTTAAAAGACATATAGAGGGCCGAAATTATTTAAAGTTTGTACACAACATGTGGCATAAAATAATGTCTAAGTACATTAAGATTTTGGAAAGGAGATTTGGTCATATTAACCTTCCTAATGTTCGGAATTTACCAGCATTAACTCCCCCTTTCGTTCCTCATTTAAACCACTGAATATCACAAATCCACCCACACAAGAAAACCCTAACACTAAAAACTATAATCGGCTCCTATTTCCCTCCTCCTAAACCGAAAAACCTAACAACCATAACTCCCTTTATTTAGCTCTCTTGAATCAAGGATGAAGAAGGGTTGAAACATATGTTGATCGTAAGTTCTTGGGCTGTTGTAGTGTGTTTCGTGGGTTCCTCTTTGATTTTTTTGGTCTCGTTTAATCTGCTTAGAAGGTACATCACCTCCCTTTTTTATGTCAATCCATTTGACATACCTAGATAGGTATAATCTGAAGTAATCAACATTAAAACCTAATCTATGGTTTCGTTAAAGAAGGTAATACGGATCAGAAATATAAGGGCCACATAAAATCACAAAGTATTCGCCTTTATGATCTGTTTGGCATCGAGTATTTGTGGCCTGTTTTGATGTTTTGTGCAGCCCCTATATCGACCTTATACTAATCTAATACAAGCCCTAGAAATCAATATTAAATGATCATTAATGTGGTGCTTTAATGAAAACCCTAGATCTAATATAAAAGGGGCGTACATGAAATTACAACGAGGGGTTAGGGTTGGTTTTATGATTTTATGTGGATCTCGTATGCATGCTTGTCTCGTTAGGTTTGGTGTGGTGTGTGTGGGCTAGATAGGTGTGGTGAGTACGTGTTATTAGTGTCGAGTTTAAGAGTTGAAACACTATAGTTCATGGGTCGATTGAGGTTATTTGTTTGGGTTCGAAAATGGTTGATTTGGTTTTGTTTTGATCTCATTATTTCATGTGGTGGTGTCGTTATGGTTGCTGTCTAATGGTGTGGTTGTACGTGGGTTATGGAATGGTCAAATAAGGTCTAAAACATGGTTACAAACTGGTTTGAAAAGGGTAAGAGGCGTGGTAATGTTTTGGTTAAAACATTGGGTGCGTTTGTGTAAGTAGACATGTGATATAAGGGTTTTAAACGGGTTTCTGAACTGGACTGTTTCATAAGACAAATTTGTGTGCATTGTAGCTTGAGTTTCATAAGTGGTTAATTCTATATTTTTTCTTGTAAAACTAGTTTAATGTCCTAATTAAGTTTTCCAATTGGTTTGGAGTGAATTGGAGTCGTATTGGTCATGTTTATGAATTTATGGGATCATGTGTCAAACCTGGGTTTTGGGAACTTAAAAATCAGCCGGTGTTTATGATTTTTAGTTTTCAAACCGCAAGGAACTGGGAGCTCTCCTTTTACAGTAGTGATATTTAGGTTATGTGTGACTTCCTGGAATTTTTATGGATTTTTCTGAAGTGTCTCAATGGGTAAATGAAAGGTAAATATTCTGTGTGTATCTGCAGTTAACCTTCTGATCAGGTATGGGAAAGATGATTTTAAGATAGTACTGGTGATGGGTAATAAAATCTATAAAAATTTGTGAAGGTACTTAACTAATATGGGAATTCCTGAGAATTAATTCAGAATTTTTGGAGCTTAATTGGAAGGCCTTAAAAATCATAAGAATATAGTCCAGATTCACTAATATGTCCTAATTAAGTGATATATGAATTGGAAGTGCTAAAATCCCTAAGTTTGGTTAATTATGAATGAGACACGAACTTACTATTTATGGAAACTTGCTAAATAGGTAAAGTTACTAATTTAATAAAGTTACTTAATTTGGGAAACTTGCTTAATTCAGAAAGTTGCTAATTCGGGGAAGTTACTATATATGGAAAGTTACTAAAAATGGAAAGTTTCTAAAAATAGAAAGAAACCTTAAATATGGAACATGAATAACTATAAGCTGTAAACTTGTAAAATGAGCTTATAAGTAATATGTGATCAATAATGTGTATAGGTTCTATGAAGAAGGAATAATCTCTATTTTCGAGTGCTTTCCTATTTTGTTTGAGTTGCTTTGCATAAGGTACAGATATTCTATCCCTTTTCAGTAGGGATTTCTTATGACTTCTTGATCCTTGACTTAGATTCGTTTGCTATGTTATGATCCATTTGCTATGATCCGTTTGATATGATTTCGTTTGATATGATCCATATTTGCTTAGTATTCGTCTGATTAATCGTTTCATGCTATATTCTATTTATATAGCTATTATCTGAGCTGGATAAATTATAATTATCCCTTATCATTATATTGTATGTACTATTCCTATTTATGTTTCCCATATTCGTAGCCAGTCATGGGGAGTCCATGACCATGCCATTGATGCACCAATGTTAATGACGTTGTCAGTGGAGGCGGGTTTTTGTCCACTGCGTTCCCATTTGTTTATATTGCTATATATAGCGCACCTGGCCCGTGTATATTGTATGTATGTTTAGTCTAGAACTGACATATGTATATCTGTTTTGAAAGGAGCGTATGGATGCATCCTAGGTATTTGTTCAGTTATGATTTGATATATGATTGTGAATGGACTTGTGTGTTTGCAATACACCACATTTCACTATGTGGTACATCGAGCTAGCTACTCCATGTACAATTTGTTATATGATTTGTTGGGCATTTCCTTGATATTGATATCCACTTTATGTTCATTATTATGCTTTGATTTCTTTCATATGTTCCATATCCTGTTTGACATCTTGTTTAGCAGGTTCTCTTGGATTCATTCGCTTATTCATTTCGTATACGCTTATTACCTTTCATTTGTTTATATCTGTTCACTGGGCTTTTTAAGCTCAGCCGCATTTTCTTTTCCCTGCGGCAGGTATCAAGCGGGATGATGGGATTGAGTGATGAGAGTAGGACTGTAGGAGCTTTTAGTGGACCACCCTGACGATAGTTAACCACTTGCGTTTGGATTAGGGGTATGTTTGGCAAAATTAGCTGTAAGCTTAAGACTGTAAGTTGTAAGCTGTAAACTGCAAAGCTGTTAACATGAGCTACAAGCTGTATCTTTTTTTCAATAAAAGTGCTTGGTAAGTTAGCTGTTAAATGTAAATATAAGATGTGAAATGACATAAAAGGACATATCTATAACTGCAAACAAATGTTTGGAGGGTATATTAGTAATTTAATGTTTTAACAGCTCCAATATGTTTAAAAAGCTTTATGAATCAGCTTTTCATTTAGGAGCTATTTATTTTAAATAAAAGCTTGAAGTTAATGTATCCAAACGGAGCTATTTATTTTAGAGGAGATTATTTTTTAACAAAAAGCTAACAGCTCCGCCAAAAAGCCCCTACCAAACAGGCCCTAGATTTGGAGTTATCTTTCATTTAGACTTTGTTTGGGATTGTATTTCAGACTTAGTATTTTATCATTTCCTTAGAAGAATTTACGTAACCTTGTAATTAATAAAGTCTTCCGCTTGCGTTTATGTTCTGATTGACACCATAATGTTACATTTTGACCCTTCTCGGTTTGGAGTGTTACAATTTGGTTATCTACGCCCTTAAGCAATACAATTTTATTTCAACTTCTACAAACCATCACGCTTCAATTACGTTTCATATTTTCACTACTTTCGAGCATTAGTAATTACAAATCGAGTCCATAGAGGACAGTGTCGCTATATTATTTTGCCGACTATTCTGCGGTCTTCCTACAAAATGTTTTACTACTATATTCTAAATTTTTTTTTGAACTTACCATTATTTTATAAATAATGAATTGATCTCTTAACGTCATTCCACCAGTTATTTTACAAACCGATTTACTGTCTTGCGAATATATCACAAACTGCGATTTTGTTATTATTTTATAAACAATGAATTGTTTTTCCTACTGCCATATAAATCGTTTTACAACTCGTTATACGAGCTATCATATTATTAAATAATAAACTGATTCGCTACCTTATACTATTTCATAAACCAACGAGCAATTTTACAAAATTTTTATAAACTATGTTACAAATATTCTACCAGTTTTACTACAGCCTTATGGACCATTTTACTCTCCTAAGAACTGATTTAGCTACTGTTTGATTTAAAAACAATACAGCTGCGTTATTATTACCTTACAAATTATTTCGCCACTACTTTCCAAAACTATTTTACTGTCATCCGACGAACCGTTTTGCTGCTAAATCACTAAGTAAACTACAGTTTTGCTAATATTTTACAGACGGCAAAAGATTTTCTTATTACTCTATGCAGTGTCTTACAAATCATCTCATAAGTTATTGTGTAACCCAATCCTTATCTTGCTAGTAGATCACGAATTTAACTATGGTTCTGGAATTGTTTTATAAATAATAAGTTGTTCACTATCACTCTGTAAACTGTTCTATAAACTATTTTATAAAATATTTTACAATCACCATGAGAACCATTTACTTCCATGAAAAGTATATCATACTATTACCTCATAAGCAGAATAACCAATATTCCTTTTTGAAAATAGATCAAACCGTAGGAGTGGATTCCACGCTTTCGCCTGAGACTATAGATAACAACCTACTAAGCCTTGATGCTATTTCATCACTAAATAAATTACCTCATTCGCTCCATAATAGTGCATGCGTTGAACTAGGTTGCCAATACACCATCGCTCTTAAGATATGGTACCATTTAGGAATTCTAGACAACATAGACTCCAAACCCCATTTCTTCTAAGTGAATCGCTTCATTGCACAGCTCTGATTTTTCTTTTATGTGATCCGACCTCTGCACCAGAATGCCAAGAGATCTTTGTCTACCTAGCGACTTTTGATACGCGGACTCACCTTGTAAACAGGAAAGACTTTCCCAACATAGTATCAAGCCGATTCAGGCCTTTCATGTCACTAATGCAACCATTTAAGACATTTTATCTTTTAGCACTGAGTTATCCCTTCCGGACCGCCAGTACAAAAATTTTGGTCAGAATACCGTTTGGTACCGTTTAAGCAGGTTGAATACTTGCACCTTTGAGCTTCGCCTGATATTGAACATTGAACCCCGCTCAACATTGGCAACTAGATCTTTTCTTCGGATATTTAGAAACATAGGTGGACATACAGGCTCAACTGTCCTTCCTCTTTGATATTCTTACTTTTAAGGATCTTTCTTAAAATGCTCTTATGTCAACCTTGGAAACCGTAGTTACATTTTTCTGAAACACATATTTTGAGGATTAAGTTCTTCTGGTCAACCCTTATCAAACTTTTGTTGCGAAATGGCAAACGCAAATTTTTACAATAATTTCTTACCCATACCACAATTGAAAACCCGATTTTGTAAGCTTATAAAATCTTTTGAAACTGTGTCATCTTACGTAACTGTAAATTCCCAACAAAGAAAATTGTAATGCCTGAAAAGTTATTTTGGTCAAAACCGTGTAAACACTTACCCAAATAAGATTTTCAAACAAAAATTTCATCCATTCCTCTGAGGAGGAAAAACGTTCAATTTCGAAACAAATCCTGAAGATCAGTCACCCCGCCATTTTAAAACTCTACATTGGAATTAGACCGTGAGGGTTTGAGAAAAGACCACGCTGACAAAATTGTGAAACATCGTGTAGTTAAGGTTTAAATTATTTCCCTCTATTAAACTTACTCCAGAAATCATTATACCTCACCAAAACGCTAGAAGGAGACAACTTATGGCAGATTACTTAAATACTCTTCCACAGGCAAGAAGAAACCCTTAAAACAGTCCAGAGAGACCCGAATATGTTACTAGCCACCACCACCTTTCCACCAACACCGTTTCGACGGGTAACTTGAATTAAATCGCGAGGACGCGATTCCTTTTTAGGGGTATGTGATGTAACAACCGACAATTTCTTAAACTTATTTTACGAGCCAAAACAATTATTTTGATTTTTCTTAGCTTTTAAACCTCTTTGAAACCAGAACTGATAAGTTAAACTGAAATTCGGGACGAATTTCCCAATATGATGTAGTGCTGTAACACCCGGTAATTTTCCAAACTATTTTCACGAGCCAAATAATTATGATGTAGTGCTGTAACACCCTTATTACGTCAGCACAACCTAAAAAACGCGAAACGAATCGAATTTGCCAAATAAATAGAATTCTGGAAAGATATGCATATTTATACTCGTTTTTATTAGAAAAATTATTTCGAAAACAATGGCGCAAGTTTCATAATTTTTCGAGTCCGTTTGGTACCTCGAATAGGCCCCACAATGTTTAAAGCAAAATTTTAACCAATTGGCAGATTATACCCCCGCCCAATAATTACCCCGCGCCCCCTAAACTTTCGGTTGTCCAGGTTTAACCCCTGAAGGGGTATAAAAGGCCTTTTTTTTTTTTTTATTTCATTTTACAACACCACTCTTATACTCACTCCCGTCTCTCTCACCTCATCTCCGGCCAAACTTACGGCAGCCACCACCCACCGCCGGCAACCACCGTCGCTGGAAATTTTTTCGCCGAATCCAAACTTTGCACCAATCGATAGATCAAGAGGTCCCCATCTTATCTGGAGAATTTGAGCCCCATCCGAGGCGTTTAGCACCACAAACCGCCAACACCGCCACCATTTTCAACCACTACCTTCCAGCCGAGGCTTCCCCGTCTCTTTCTCTCTTCTATAAGGTATCTCAAGCGCCTTCTTTATGCTTCTTTCTAATTATAATCGAAACCCTAGTTTCGAATATTATTTTTATTTAATAAAACACTATAAAACCTTTCGATCTAACTATAAATCGTGTGGATCTGTTTTGTTTCGCCGTAAAACCCTCGACTCTGTCTGAGTCAACTCGCGTTGACTCGGGGTGAGTCGATTATATTTTTATTTTATTTCGTACGATTCTAATTTATATTTATTTTGTAGCGTTGGATATGGAGTTTTGGGTCCGAGTTGGTCCTGGTGGTTGAAGCCGAGAGCCACAAGCTCGTATGAAGCTTTGACCATGACTCTTTGAGTCATGGTAGTACTGGGGTTAGATTTAGGGTTAGGGTTTGGCTGTTTTATTTCAGTTTTTATTTATTTTTAATCTATTTTATTCGATTTGGTTGTTATATTTATTATTCTCTTCATTCGATTGGGCTGTAATTATTTATTTTGGTTTTGTGTTTGGATTTGATTGATTATGGTTGATATTGCGTTTGGATTAGAGTAGATTGGTTGAGGCAGTGCTAATGGTGTTAGGATAGGATTGGATTGAATGTTGGATTACTGTTTTGGATGTGTTGATGGTGATAGAATAGGATTGTTTGGTATGAATGTGGACTGGCTATGTTGGTTATGAACCAGGAGCCTTTTGGCTCAAGTTAGGTTCGAGCCATGACTCCATTGAGTTACGGCAAGACCTCCTGGATTGTGACGTGATTGGATTGGAATTGGATTGGATTTGGATTTGTATTGTTGATCATCCGAGGAGCCTTTGGCTCGGAAACTTGCTCAAGCCGTGACTCAATGAGTCACGACATAGCATAATAGTATATTGTATTGGTTTTTGGATTTGGAATTGGATTTATGTTTGTGTTGTTGACCATCCGAGGCCTATTGGCTTATATTGGCTCGAGCCATGACTCAAATGAGTCATGGCATAACCCTTAATACTCTTGTCATGTTGAGTTTTGATTTGACATTTTGTATAATAAATTGGCCGAGAACCTTTGGCTCGGGAAAGACTCGAGCCGTGACTCAATGAATCACGACAATTGTCTAATGGTTTATTTGTTCAAATATAATTAAGCCGTGACCCACAAGGGCCACAACTAATTGAATCGAGTCTAAAAATGGTTAAGTAACAATAACTTGGGCCCGAAAGCCCAATGAAAACCCAATAAATATAAGTGGAGTATTGGGCCGAAGCCCAATACACTTGGATCATTATATCTTTTATATAATTGTTTTGTATTTATTTAATTATTTGTTAGTGAATATGATGTTTCGGTTTATTAATTTGGAAAATATAAACAAAATGATCGATAAAACCTTATAACTAATATATATAAACAAATAATAGTGTTCAATTGTATATATTAATTTGTAAAATTAGATAATAAAATCTATATTCCAAAAGTCGTAATGACTTGGAAATGTTTTGTAAACGGGCGCATCATGCCCAAATTTCGATAAAACCTTTTCATAATTTAATCAATTATAATTATTCAAATAACTTAAAAACCTTTTCAATATTTATATAATTTCTTCCAAAAACTTCGATATTTCATCAATTATTTGGGAAAAGGTTAAAACACCGAAACAATCTATTTATGTTTTATGTTCTTCTTCATTTCTTATTATTTTCTTAATTTTAATTCTTCTTTTCTCTCTTCGTTATTCTTTCTTCGTATCCATTCTTGTTTGCCTACTTTTATTATTTTAACGTTTCGTATCCACACGAGTCTTAAACTTTATTTAACTCAAAACGCCATTAAAATAAAACATTTTCATTTCAAAGACGAGTATTGTTTTATAAATCCCTTTAAGGTTATTGCTGAGATATATTAGTCATATACTAGGTTGTGCCGATCCAGTGCCGTTGTGCTCTACTTTTGATATCATCGTGCCTTTACTACTTGATGCCAGTTGTGATATTCGTGATATTTTGCATTGCTGCATACTCAGGTGAGTTCATAGCCCCACTTTTACTTGCTTAACTGTTTTATAAGCTTCTTGCGGTGAGATACATGCTACTGTTTTGACTATGATCACAATTGTTGAAACTGTAAATTGAGCTAAAAGCTATGCTTTGTGCTTTCTGAAACTTTATTTGAGCTGGAACAATACTTAAACTTTTCTGGTACTGTGAGTGAAGCAGTAGCCACTTTGCGAACCACTTGATATGCACTAAGTACCGTCCTTGCCAAAAGAAAGTCCCTCGATCATGAACCATTAATCACTTGCGAGTGAGCGCGAATATAGTTTATAGGCCTATAGGATTTGACCATCCCACCCCTGTTGACCAGGTAGGAAACACGGGTGTGCTATATTTGAGTTACCTAGGTATTTGGCAAGATACCTAGCTTTGGGGGCAACTACTATATTATGAAATCCGCGGTTATAGTCGACTTACGCCAGGGTTACTGGTGCTGGTTAACGCTGTTTGTGTCATGAGCTTAGTACAGTGGTTACATCTGAACTTTCGGGCGTATAACAACGTAGCCCGCTTTCTTGGAAACTTGAAACATTGTGATCAACAATTTTACTTAAACCTATGAATTCACTCAACCTTTGTGTTGACTTTTAGCATGTTTTATCTCAGGTGTTAAATCTTTTCCGCTGCATATCTGACTATTGGAGGAGCTTGGCGAAATGCATGGCAAGGTCATGGAAGACTCAGAAAACTATTTGGGACCACTTTTAAATTATGAAATTTCTTCTAAAATGGTTTAAGTAAAACCGTTCTTTGTACCTTGTGATTGTGATAACTATTCAATAACACCCCCGACCCGTATGTTTCCGCTGATCCAATTTCGGGGTGTTACAACTATTAATATAAATAATTTTTAATTATATTTTAATATATAATATATTTATAAATATTATTTTCTCTCTCCTAACTCAAATTAAATTCTAGATCCTAAACCAATTCAAATCCAAATCCAAATCTTAATCATAAACCCATCTACAAACCAAACGGGCCCTTATACTTTCATTTCCAATGTACCAAACAATAGTGATCTACCATCATCTCGAACCATTTACTCAAAACCCACGTAACAAATGCACCCTCAGGGAGGGTTTGGTTTATGAGAATGGGAATGAAGGAATGGATTCTATTCCTAATAAATTGTTTGGTCGGTGGGTTTTATTTTGAGATATGAAACCCACACAAATAGGCAAATCTCATACCCACCAAGCATGGTGGGTTTACAAACCCATAGTGATTCTCATAACCATAGTGATTCCCGTTAACAAACCAAAATGCCCCTTTAGTCTTTTTTACTAGTAATGAAAAGGTTTATAAATTTAATCCTATTTTATTTTTTGTAGGACTTGTATTAATTTCTTATTGTGGATGTTCTTGATCGAGAAAAACTAATCAATGTTTTTTGACATCGGGGTAGAAAAATGCTTTTTTTAGTCTATTAGCAATTAAACCTTTTGCAAGTCTAGTTTTTAGTTTGATATATTATATATTTTTAATCATAAAACTATGTAACATACTACGATAATGTATTGATAAAGAATTTGGAGTTGATTGCGAGAAAAATGTGGATGTAAATTGTTGGGTTGGAACAAACATTTTTAGTCTACTGGGAGTTAAGCATTTTATCACACTATTTTTCGGTTAGTATCTCGAATACATTTTCAAGTTTAAAATATGAAATATGTTCATAGATTCAGTGACTTTTAACTCTAGAACTAAAATATGAAAAATATAATATCAATCTTTACTATGTTACATTTATATTTTACGAGTAATAATTGATAATAAGGAAGGTGGTCCATGAATGAGCAGTTTTGTATATTCGAAAATAAAAAATAAAATAGAAGATATTGTTAAAGTGTGATTGGTTAATTGTAAGGGTGGCCTACAATTGTGGAAAGTATGATCGTCAAAGATTCATAGTTGTATGGAAATGATGGTGCCTATAATTATATGGACGGTGGCATGAGAAATGCATGTGGCACCTATGACACTTTCACATGCATATGTTGACCAATTTATTTACGAATAAGCCATGGAAAATTTGTATAAATAGGAGGCTTGTATCCTCCATCAGATTCATCCCATCCAAGAGTAAACACATCAAAGTGTCTCATAAGTTTGTGTATATCTCCTCATTATAAAAGATAATAATTGTTAATCATTGTAATTTGAGAGAAGGTGTAATTCCTAATTTCCATCGTAGTGAAAATGTATATTTCTTTGCCCGTGGTATTTACCCTATTGGGGTTTTCCACGTTAAATCCGTGTGTCATCTTTTATAGTATTTTCTTATTTTAGTTGCGCATGCGGGTTTGCTTCAATCCAGTATCACTTTTCTCAATAAGTGGTATCAGAGCTAAGGTTGGGTGTGTGTACAATTATTTGTCGTATGTTCTGTGATTGCCACTAATAAGTGAACCCACCACAACAAAAGATAAGTAAGATTATACTCACTCAAAAGGTGTTTGTTTTATTAATCGAAAAGAAGATTGTGATTGTAGCTATGGAGACGAAATTTGAAATTGAAAAATTCAATGGGAGTAATTTCTTATTGTGGAAGTTAAAGATGAAGGCTATCCTAAGAAATGATAAATATTTAGCGGCCATTAATGAAAGGCCGGCTGAGGTCACGGATGACAGTAAATGGGACGAGATGGACGGAAATGCTATTTCAAACCTTCATCTTGCATTAGCAGATGAAGTTTTATCAAGCATAGAAGAGAAGAAAATTGCAAAGGATATCTAGGATCATCTTACTCGATTGTACGAGGCAAGATCACTCCACAACAAAATTGTCCTTAAGAGAAAACTTTATGCTATTCGCATGATGGGATCTACTTCAGTGAAAGAGCACGTTAATTGTATGAAAACTTTATTTTCTCAGCTCACATATTTGAGTTGTAAAATAGAGCCTTAAGAACGTGCTGAAATTCTACTTCAAAGTTTACCTAACTCATATGATTATTAAGTCTTCGATGATGTTGCAGCCACTATTCTGGAAGAAGAAAACAGGCGTAACAATAGGGAGGACTTTTCTCTATAAATTTAGAAGATTAAATAAAACTGCATGCATTGAACATGTTCAGTTACCTCTTTTCTTTCCCAATCAACAGATTAACAAATTTGATCTTCATTACAACGCTGAACGCTCTTTTTTCTTGGCACTATATATCCCAACGCTCCAAAATACGGAGTAATAAATTGATTGACATGTGCTCTTAAATTTGAGTGAATTCAGTAGTAACTGGACATAAAGCGCGTGCTGACACATGCTACTTTTAGAAATGTCATTTTATATACCTTCGCGTAATGGTTTTTTCATAAAATCTTGCAATAACTAGCTTCACCTAACTAAGAAGTAAAGTATGATAGTACTATTACTTGTAATAACTTGCTACACCTAGCAAAGTAAAGTGTGATAGTACTATTACTTGTAATAACTTGGTACACCTAACAAACAAACCCATCATAAGTTAATTGTGGCAAACTAGTTCACATCTCATTTGTACTCATTTTAGTTCTTTGTTCAAAACTCTCTGGTAATTTCCTTGATTTTTGTATAAAGTTTGCATCTTTGCGCATTTTTGAGCTGTTATTTCATTGATGATTTATGTTATATTGTTGTAATCTTTTGTAATTATATGCTAATTTTCTAAATTAAGTTGTCTGATGCTAAAATTTGCCTGATGTTCATATAAAGTTTGTATCTTTTGAGCTATTATTTGATTAAAATGCTTCATGTGTTTTGTTGTGGGTATTTTTAAAATTAAGTTACTCCATTTTGCTAACTTGATCTAAGCCCTTTGTAAAGATTCATGAAAAGTTTAAATTCAAACGTAAGTAATCTTCACATTTCAAACATAACACGTTATCCAGGAACAACAAAAACGTCAAAAGACACTATATAGAAGACATTTTTATGTATGACATCCTTTTCTACTTTATTTTTATTTTTATTTTATTTTTTTTTTTGTCCATGTAACAACATTTTTAAACCTTTGATGATTTTACATTTTTAAGTTTCATGTTTTAAAGTCAAATTATAGGTTGACGTAAATGTTTTTTGCTAATGATACTCCAAACAAGCTAAAACTAGTTTAATAATGATAATTCAAAACTTGTTATGTTTAACTAATTGATTGCTACATTTGGTTTGAATTATGTTGCTAAAGGCAGAAAATGAGAGAACGGCTAAGGCCATTTTACGCTAATGATGGAACAATTTTATTTGATGGGGTGTTTTTCCAAGGAAAAATGCGACCTGGCACAGACGAGACTGCCACTTATTACACTAAGAAGTTGGAACCTAGTCAAGATTTTCCCCATCATATAGACCAGTTCAAGATAGGTGGAGGCTTTGGTGATGACGAGAGGGAGGTCAACGGAACATGGCTTCAGTGGGAGTCACAATAATGGGTAAATCTAAAACAGGAAAGAAGAAGAATTATAAACACTACAAATGTGGCAAGGCGGGTCACATGATGGTACAATTTGTACTATTTGGGATGTGCGACACATGTAGGGCCTAAAAAAGAATCTATTGTCTTTAGGACAATTAAATTATCTTGGTTGTAAGGTTGAAATTCAAAACAAGATCATGTATAGTATAAAACGCGCGCTTGTAATTATGAAAGGAGAAAATGTGGCTGTGAACTTATACTTACTGAAAGGATAGATAATGAAGCATTTGTTGCTTCACATAGTCTAAGTCATAGAGTTGCAGTGACATGGTATTAGTTGCTTAGATATATGTCAGAACAAGGAATGAAGATTCGTGGAAAGGAGGTAATTCTTGGCCTCACAAAGGTTTCTTTACCTTTCTGTGAGCATTGTGTTATCAGCAATAATGTAACACCCCCAAAATTTGGTTCAACGGAAGACGAAACAAGCATTGGGGTGCTACGACATTGGTACACAACAAAAGCATAAGATAACAGAATAACATTATCCGTTTAAAATAAAACATTTAAAAATCTAAACTTCAAGTTTACATTTATTCAAAAGTACGGAAATAAGGCCCAACAGTAAACATAAAGATATGTCCCAAATAAGATATCAGAGTCACATTGATCCATAAACCATGCCGCTTGCCAAGCCTCCAACATTTCAAACATCCAACAATTTCATCATCAATCATCTGAGAAAACATGCTAAAAAGGTCAGCTAACGCTGATGAGTTCATAGGTTTAATTCTTAAAAAAATAACATTTGGAACATATCACAATAATTTGTTACATTTGACTAAATCATCTAATCAACACAATTAACCGCGCACAAGAAGTGCCATATAATAAAAATAGCTATATACAAGATGCACCACATAATAATAAAGACGCACCAGGGGCGACACATAACAATAATCACGCACATGGGGCGACATATAAAATAACAATAACGCACATGGGGCGACATATAATAACCATAATAACCTTTGCCCGTACACGTAACAATTAAATAAATCATAATAAGTTTCAGGTTCAAGTAATAAAAGGTTTTGCATGTTTCTCACCCCAATATTTCAGTAAAACAGTATAGGAGTAAAATGGGGTTACGAAACTCAACTTAGTCTCAACAATGCACAAACATAAAAATATCAGGAATAGAACAACACAACAAGCTAAACAGTATCACGGCACAACGTACTCGGCGCAACCTAATAATGTAAAGACTCGTCTCAAAACATATCTCATAAAAGAAATTTAAATGCGCAAGAGTTTTTCAAAAGTTTATCATTTCCATTTCCAAAAACAATCTCATTTTAGCCTTTTAAAAGAGTTTGGTATCATCATTCGTGTGACGGTAGAGGACACAAACTCAAGAGTATACAGGCCAAAAAGGAACAAATGACGAAATAGTTGAGAAGAGCATTGACGAGAATTCGAGCCGAGAATTGGTGATGAAAAACAAACATATCAAATAAGACGAGTCGATTGGTAGTCGTCGGTATCTTCCCATAACCCCCATTTATTTGTACAAAATATATTCGTTTTATGATTTAAAACAAGTTTGGACTTAAACAAAAAGGACTTTTGAAAAGACTTTAAGTATAGTAACTTCACAAAATTTTGCTATGGCTTGTTCGCTTGTCGAACGTTTCCATGTCAAAGGACATTATTAAAATTTAATTTCCCAAGTAATTTATATAACGAGTAGTTCTAAATATTATTGTTCATTTAGACATTATTTTCATATTGTTTGCCTGTTGCGAATCGAATACATTAAACTTGTTACGAGTCTAATATACTGTATTCGTTTCGTATCCAATAGTCCAAAATGTCTAAAGTCCAATAATAGTCCAAGTCAAAGTGTATATTCCAAGTCCGGTGTTTCAAAATCCCAAAGTAATTCGACTACCAATCAACGACCAAATAAATAATCCAACAAGTTCAAATACGATAATCCATGGGTCACGTGTCTCGAAAAGTCCAATAGTCCTCGTGTTTTCGGTTTTTATCCCAAAACACCTTACGTACACTTTTAATATCTCACTTTGTTATTGTAACAACCCCAAATCGGATCAGCTAAAGCATACGAGTCTTGGGGTGCTACTCGATTGTTATCACAACACAAAGTACAAAGAACGGTTTTACTTAAGCCATTTTAGAACAAACGAGTAAAATAGCCCGCGCGTTGCTGCGTAGCTATATCATTTTGAAAACTTATAAACGCAGACTTATTAAGCTTTTTGAAGACCCATAAGATTGATACTTGTGAAACAATGCTTGCATTGAACGTAGTTCACCAAAAACGATTTGTTGCTGCACAAAAAGTCAACATTATGTTTCAACCAAATCCCTTTGCAAAAGAGGTAGAAAATTTCTGTACCAAACACCCTTGAACATATCAGTAACAATTAGAAAAACTTTTCAGAAAAATTAACTCTTTGGTCTAAAAATCAGTAGATAATCAGTTTTATCCATGCAGTTAGAGCTGCTTATTTTCTTATGAATTAAGTCAATGATCACTTAAATATGCAATCGAAAACACCCCGTAATGTATAAAAACAAAATAAGCAGTAATAAGGAAACATAAACACCCCACTAAACTATGGTCAACCAAATTTAGATCAATAAATTAACTATTAATATCCTCAAACAGATGGTCATTAACATATCATGATTTTTCAAAGTTTCCACCATGTTTTTTTGCTCTGCTGTCAGGTTCTAATGGCAATATGGCATCACTTCTCTTCTGCTTAGTCAGAGGAATCTGTAGAAGTATAATTGGGGAAAAGTTGTGTCTAAGTTAATGGCTACCAACTTTTTGTAAATGTTAAGTGTTTCATTAATATTGCAGAAAAATGAACCTGAAATATTATGTGTGTCAGTCTGAGGATGTAGTCAGGATGCGCGGATTTTAGTGTTGTAGTCGGAAGTTTCACCACTTACATGTTTGTTTGTCACGCTTGAAATTTGATTTTGGTAACTTCCAAACGTCTCTGCATGACACAGGTTTTGTTGTGGTGTTTCCGTCCTTGCAGCTGCAAAAGTGAATTAACCGTAAACGAAATGGCAAGGAGCAAACTTTTCATTAGTTTATAGAACAAATGCATTACCTTTTGTTAGTTTAGCATGTAGTGTATTATTTTCTTCATATATGACGGCTTTTCTCTTATGTGCATCAATATTGGTACTAATTTGCTGCAGTTTGTTTTCTGAGTGCAGGGCGTCAATATCAGAAGTGTGGATACAAATGGGTGTATCAAGGCTGCTACCCACAAGCCTGTTACTCATATCTGAAGTTCCATTGCTGTAAGTTCCCAACGGCTGTGCAGTTGCCATACTGTCCATCTGTGTTTCATTCCTTGCAACTGCAAAAGTCGCTGACATATTAGTGAAAGTGTAAGTAGAAAACTTTTTCGTTACTTTACATAAGAGGTAGTGTACCTTTCATTCGTGCGGCGTGCATACCAATACTCTATTCATCCCTCAAAAATTTTCTTTTGCCTATCCTAATAGGTGCATCAACTGGTTTGATCGCGTCTTGTAATCGTACGGTCTTACCATCATAACTGTCCATAGAAGTGATGGCCATAACCCTGAAAATGATATGCTGGTTCCCCATTTGTAGAACCTGCACAACAGCAAAACAATTGACTGAAAAAATCATTTGACAGTTCATGAGTGAAAATGTTAGAATGACTATTTTTACCTGTGACACAATTTATTGCATCCGTATGATGATGTGAATATGTATATGTTGAATCAGTATCCCCAAAGCGGCTGTTAAACTGTGCTTCTCCCAACATATGTTCACTTTTTTTTTCCGACTCATATTTGTGTGACATGGAATCAGTTTGTATGACGTAGCTGCTAGATTGTCTTTCTTCCAACATATGTTTTTTTTTCTTTCTTTTCCCGCTGATATTTGTGTGACATGAAATAAGTTTCTACGAGCACTTTCTTTTTAGGATACTCTATATGTTGAAAGGTTGCATCATTTGATCGGCACGACGCATCCTGACTTTGCCTTTTAGTTGGGCCACTGGTTTTGAAACTTGTAATATCCCCAAACGGTGTGTGCATATTTTGGTGTGCGATATATTAATTTGTAACATACACAGGACTATTTGTTTCGTTTTTTCTAGACAATCCATCAACCATGGAAAAACATTCATTTGCACAACTTTTTTTTTTTCACATTCCATTATTTTACAACTAATGTCTTTATTTTATTCTAATTTTTTTTTGTCAGGTACAATATAGATGAACTATTAAAGTGTACAGAGGTTTTAAGAAAAGAAAGTCCGGTATAAACTAATGATGAAGCAAGGCAGCAATGTGGGCAAGAAGATAGAGTATATATACAGCAGGAAAATATGCATTCAATCAATTGGCATGCATGCATAACATGAAAGGAAAAGAGTACAATTTTTTTAGAAAACATGCCTTGATAATGATTTGTTCTTCTTCGCGAACGATAGGAGTAGCCCCTTTCCTCTCTTCTTGAGGCACCATTTTTCAATAAACCATTGGCTTTCAAGATCTCTGAATATGTACAATGCTCGTGGGAGCTTGCTCTGAAAAAGGGCTGCACAGTAAGTTTAACAATTACCACCAATAAAGTACACCTCTTTCTGATTAACAATTTTTTTTTCTTCATATATGAGAACTGATTATAATCATACTCTTTATTCGAATCCTGAAATATTTAAATCAAAATTACTCGTATTCATACATATATATAGTCAAACACCTTATTTCACTTCCTTGCAATATCTCATACTAATGCATTACCTAATCAACTTGTTATGTGACTTGAGTAATCAACTTATTTCACTTGCCTATAAAATCTCATATATATACATATGCATCAATAACGACTTATACATATGTATATCCAAACACAGCTTCTAATCGCAACCTTTAAACAACTTATTGTTCCTTATATTCGACCCATAAAGGTAAAAGTTCATTACCAACTCAATCAAAACCCAAAATTGTTTACAGCCATCAGCAAAGTTAAAAAATGAAATTGTTGGATACAAATTAGGGTTGGTGCTTACTTTATGTTTATATGTGGAATCCGAACAGCCGTTTGAGCAACGGAAATGGCATCACGTTGGCTCTGCATCAAAGTAGTTCAAATGATCTATATTAGTATAATTATAATATATCTTAAAATTATGTATTAGAGTAATACAAAGCAGTAAGAATGTATAGGCTCGTATGCAATCTATTTGCATACCAACTCACTAACGCGAACAGCCTTTGCTGGTTGCCATTTGGTCACGTCACCAAACCTTCTCAGAGCCAACATACAACTCTAAACAACTCTAACCTTCCAGTAAGATGCAAAATTGCACCACATAAAGCTATTAAAAAAATAAAAAATAAAAAATAAACCTAAAATTTAAAAAAAAAAAAATTAGAAGACTAAAAATTATTTTCTAAAAATTAGGGTTAGCACCTACCTCACAATAACAAATTGGTGGTTCTTCAATCTTCAGTTTGGTCTAGTTAATCAAAACCCATATCAAAAACACAAACAAAAAACTGTCAATTGGATGAAAAAGAATAGGATTAAAATAAAGAAAAGATCTTACCTTTGGAAGAATTATTGTTTTCAAAATCATCTTCCTGATGACCCCTTTTGGTTGATTTTGTTTTATTTCCCTAATTTTTTAGTAAGGGATTTTTTTAGCTAATGATTCAGCCGCTGTTTTTTTTTTGTTGTGGATGAAGAGGCGATCGAAATTTCTTGGTATATTTTTAGCTTTTTATTTGCCGTAGATTTGAGAGAGAAGACAGAGGTGTGTATGTGTGTTTCTATTCAAGTGAGTATGTTTTAATCTTTTGGTGACTTTTGAAATGTTAGTTCTAGAAAGTTGTTCAACAGGCATGAACATGATAAAGCAGAATGTTTGGTAACACATGTTCGATTCAGATTCAGGCGTACAATCTTGAGGTATGGCACAATGCACTGGTACACCTACTAAATGTAGAATTAAAAGTATTAACATTGGTAAACATTCAACAGGAAACTTGTAAATGTTTGGTAGCCAGTGGGATTTTGCCAACATATCAAGTTAAGACCATGAGGCTTTGACCTGGGGTAATATGAAATTCTCAGCCAATAGCAATGCAAGTTATATAAGGATAAAGAGCTTAAGATTCAAATTAGAGAATGATAAAGGGTTTAAGAATACACATTAGTGTCACATCGTGAACCATCCTTAGTATATATATAATTTCTTAATTGAAAACATTCAATTTACGTCATTCAAAAATAGTGCGGAAAATATATGTCTATAAAAGGATTTAAAGCGGTCCCAAATAGTCTTCAGAGTTATCTATGACCATGCCATGCCCTTCGCCAAGCTCTTCCAAAAGTAAGTTATGCAGCGGAAAAGATCTAACACCTGAGATAAAACATGCTAAAAGTCAACACAAAGGTTGAGTGAATTCATAGGTTTAAAGTAAAGTAGTTGATCACAATATTTAAAGTTTAAGAGAAAGTGGGCTACGTTGTTATACGCCCGAAAGTTCAGATGTTACCACTGCACTAAGCTCATGACACGCAAAACGTTAACCGGCACCAATAACCTTGGCGTAAGTCGACAGTAACCGCGGAATTTATAATATAAAGTTGCCCTCAAGTAGGTACTTTTCCAAATACCTTTTTTTTGTATGGAGAAAAAAAAACATGCGGGATGGTCAATTCCTATAGGCCTATACCCCTATATTCGCACTCACTCGCAAGTGATTAATGGTTCATGATCGAGGGACTTGCTTTTGGCAAGGACGGTACTTGGTGCTTATCAAATGTTCAGCCAAGTTTTCAGATCAAAGAACAGTTTTCAAACAATTGTGATCATAGTAAAAACAGTAGCATGTATCTCACCCCAAGTAGTTTACAAAACACTTAAGATAAATAAGAGTAGGGCTATGAACTCACCTAAGTATGCAGCAATGCAAGATGTCACAACTAGCATCAAGTAATGAAACACAACGGTGTCAATAGTATAGGCACAATGGTACTAGATCGGCACAACATAATAAGTATATAGTTATCTCAGAATATGATTCGTAAAGTAAATGAGTCTCAAAAGATAATGTGTCTTAGTTGTTGTGGAATATTCGTATCAAGGTTCGTAAAAAGTTTAGTTTCAATGTCGAGGAAAAGAAGTATTCATTTGTATCTCGTGTGGTTTTTGGAAAAAATATAGTTTCAAGATTAAATCACGTTAAGACGATGAAAGTCGGTGAAACACAATCAAACACATAAAAAAGGAATCAAGAAATGAAAAGGAAATAATAACGAAATGAGAATAAGAGAAGAAAGAAGATAAGAAATAAAAGAGAAATAAGAAATAAAAACGTCAACATGTTGTTTCGTTGTTTTACCCCGTAACCCAAATAGTTGAGAAAACGTTATAGTTTAAGAAAAGAATTGTCTAATTAATAAAAGGTTTATAATGTCAATAACTTGTTAACTAAAAATGTTTATAATATTTGCAAATCGTAATTGTTTACATTATAAAACGGTTTTTATAAGATTTGGACATGACGCGTCCGTTTATAAAACATTTTTCCAAATCGTGACGACTTCTTGAATAACAAGTTTTAGTTATTACAAATTACTAAATTGATATAAGTTTACACAAATTAAATACAATTTACAAGTTTTACAAATAAATTTACGAATATTACAAATTTTACAAGTTTTAATTTAATTATTCGTCGTTATCATTCGCGTATATATTAGTGTCGGGTTTATCGACTATTTTGTGTCCAAAATCGTCCATAAGTCCTTCGGATAATACCGTAAATCCAATAACGAACAATCCAATATCGTCCAAGCATAGGTATTGTTACAATGTCCATATCCAAATCCATATCATATCCCATGTCAACCCGAATTGTATCCCAAACGCCATTGACAAAACAAAATAATAAAAGATAGCAAGCGAAATGAATAAACCGTTAAAACAAATCAGAAGAGACAAGTGAATAAGCCCAAGTGCATGAGGCTTCGGCCCAATGCTAACACAAAACCAAACACACTTATCTTGAGCTTAAAGGCCCAAGACTTTACCCACTTAACCCACATGGGCTAGTTAACCCAATCGGCTATATTTGGCCCAACATAAACTCAAACACAAACGTATACACAAAACACAAATATGAACACCCACGGTTTTGGTTTCAAACCATTTCACAAGTTTTGAAATCAAAAAATACCGTCTAATGTGGCTTGACTCTGAGACCACACGTAGCCGGTTTAGACCACACGTGAGACTCACCTTACGTGGGTTTGTCTAGCCTTGACTAGACCACAACGAGGCACCTATGGGGTGTCTCGTTGGTTAAGTTACTACACGACCAAGACATCAACATGAGGTCTCCCAACCTCGCTAATATTTCGCATACTAAACCAAAACAAGTAAACCTATTAGCATAACATAAAATCAGGAATTGATTTACCACAATCTTTTGTATTTACTGTGAATATTTGTTTCCTAGTATAGGCTCTCAGTGTATTCTATATATTGTTTGTTCTCATTCAATGTAAATTAGTGATTTGAGTCCTTACATGGTATCAGCCACATAGGCGATCCCCACCTTCCCTCATCTCTTTTTCCGCCTATCTCCTTACCCTAATTCTGCCACTGCCGCCATGGCCTCTTCATCCTCTAGTGCCGCCACTACACCCATCCCCCTCCACTCTCTTCTTCACTTCATCCCCTTAAAACTAACCTCCACAAACTATCTAGCATGGTCTCAACAGGTCACCCTTGTTCTCTTCATGCAGGGCCTTTTTGGCCATATCGACGGCACTACCCTCTTTCCACCCGAAACCATACTTGAGTTAAAGAAACCCGTTCTAAATCCTGCCCATGCGGAATGTCAATCCAAGGACCGTTCCGTTTGTCTTTTCCTACAATCCTCTCTCTCCGAGGAAGCCATGTCCGAGATCATCGGTATTTCTAATGCTCGTCCTATATGGCTTGCTCTGGAGACTGCCTATAGTCAAAAGTCTATTGATCGGCTGCATACCCTTCGTGATAACCTCCGGCTCCTACAAAAAGGTTCATCTACTGTTTCCGAGTTTGGTCCCAAGTTCAAGAGTATATGCGATCAACTCGCTGCTATAGGCCACCCAGTTGATGAAACTGAAAAGTGTCACTGGTTTCTATGCGGCCTTGGCAACACGTTTGAGCAGTTTTCTATGACCTATCGTGCCTTAGGCACAACCTCTTTTAGGGAACTTCTTAGGAAAGCCGAGAACCAGGAAACTTTCATGGCATCACTTCATAGCCAAACTACACCGCAAGCAGCCTTTGTTGCTCAACAATCACGTTCCGGTAATTCTTCTCGTACTCCTTCTGGTTCATCTTATACTAATCATGGTCGTGGTGCAGGTCGTTTTCGAGGTAAACGACAGCCTCATTGTCAATTATGTAGGAAGGATGGACACTATGCGAACATGTGTCCCAATCTTGCTTCCTATGCGCAACAGGCTCCTCCCATTGATGCCAACTTGGCTCAGGCCTTCCATGCTTAGTGCTATGTTAGTGAGGAATATCCTGACTGGACTGGTGACACAGGTACGTCTGCTCATATGACACCCTCTGAAACTGACCTTACACATACCTCTGGCTCCTCCGGAAACGACTTTGTTCATTTCGGGAATGGTCATACTCTACCGGTTACAAAAGTTGGAACCGCACCCCTCATAAATAATATCTCTTTAAAAAATGTTCTCATTGTTCCACGTCTTACCAAACGTCTTCTTTCAATCAGTTAACTTACCAATGACTCACCCGTTGATGTTTTGTTCTCTAATAACTTTTTCCACATTCAGGATTGAAAGACCAAGGAAATTTTGGCAAAGGGAACATGTGAAAAATGGGCTCTATATCCTGCGTGAAGGAAATCAGGCTTTTATTGCTTCCTACTCAAACCATCATCTCAAGGCTTCCTTTGAATGTTGGCATGGTCGTCTTGGTCATGTGTCGTTTGATGTTATTTCTAGACTACATAAACTTGGTTCATTATTTGTAACTTATTTATTGCCCAAACCTAGTCTTTGTTCCCCTTGCCAGTTATCTAAAGCCCATCGTTTGCCTTTTGATTTGAATGAAAAGCGTTCTTTACATGCTTTAGATTTAATTCATTGTGATCTTTGGGGTCCTTCACCTGTTACATCAACAAATGGTTATCGTTACTATGCTATCTTTATTGATGATTATTCTCGTTTCACATGGTTCTATCCACTTAAAAATAAACCTAATTTCTATGCAGCTTTATTAATTTTTACACCATTTTTTCAAAACCAATTATCCAAGAAAATCAAAATATTTCAAATGAGCAAGGCATTCACCACCGCCTCTCTTGTCCTCATACGCCTCAGCAAAATGGTCATAATGAGCGTAAACATCGTCATATTACTGAAACTGGACTTGTCATGCTATTGACTTCTCATGCTCCGGCCACCTTGTGGACGGATGCCTTTGCCTCAGCCACGTTTATTATTAACCGACTCCCAACTGCCTTACTCGATTTCAAGTCTCCCTATGAAGTCCTGTATGGTACTACACCAACATATGCTACCTTTCGTGTTTTTGGGTGTCGCGTCTTCCCTTATTTAAGGGATTATGTGAAGCACAAGTTATCGCCTCGCAGCTTTGAGTGTATCTTCACTGGTTATGATGCAAATTACAAAGTATACCGTTGTCTAGACCCAACCACTCACCATGTCTATATCACTCGGCATGCTCGGTTTGATGAGGACACCTTTCCGTTTACTGGCATCACTAAACCTGTTGACGAGGCCACTCTCGTTTTCTCAAACTTTGATGAAACGTTACCACCTAACGTGTTACCAAACCCACCACATATTCCTTCGATACCTTCTCCAACCGTCTCACCTTTTTCCCAAACTTCCCTATGTCCTTTGTGTCCTGATCACTCCACTCCCATAAACCCAATAACCCCGGCCCAACACCAATCCACTTCCTCTCCAACCGCACCATCTTCATTGGTCTAACACCCTCCCTCACCCACAGCCCAACATAAATCCACTTCCTCTCACGCGGCCCAACCTCCTTTCAGCCCCTCCTCCACGGCCCAACCTCCCAGCCCTTCACATACAGCCCAATCTTCCAACAACCCACCTCCTGCTCCTCAAATTCCCACAACCCAGCCTAACCCGGGACCGTCTGTTGAACCGATGCCATCTCATCCAATGAGGACTCGATCAAAAAATGGAATCTTCAAACCTAAAAATTATGCTAACTTGTCTTTATTTTTAGGTCCTCTACATTATGCTTTGCTTGCAGCTCATGATCCTCGCGGTTACAAATCTGCAGCTAAACATGCTAAATGGGTCAAGGCTATGGAAGAGGAACTTGATGCTCTGAGATCTAACAAAACATGGGTACTTGTTCCTCGTCCTACAGGTGCTAATATTGTTGGTTCTAAGTGGATTTTCAGGACAAAGTACAAGGCGGATGGCTCCATTGATCGTTACAAGGCTCGTCTAGTTGCACAGGGTTTTACTCAGGTTCCAGGGATTATTTTTCCCATACTTTCAGCCCTGTGGTAAAAGCTTCTACAGTTCGAGTTGTTCTTTCTCTTGCCACCATTTATAATTGGCCTCTCCGACAGCTGGATGTTCGCAACGCCTTTCTGAATGGGAATTTAACTGAAACCGTATACATGGTGCAACCAACTGGTTTTATTGATCCCAAATTTCCCAATCATGTTTGTCGTTTGCAGAAGGCCCTTTATGGTTTAAAACAGGCCCTACGAACCTAGTTTCAGCGTCTTAGCAACTTTTTGATTACTAATGGTTTTGTGTGCAGTCAAGCAAATACATCTTTGTTTATTTTCAAGAAAGGGACTGCATTGATTTATCTACTTGTTTATGTGGACGATATTATCATCACCGGCAGTGACTCCCCACTTATTCAGACCTTCATTTCACGGTTGCATAACGAATTTTCTGTTAAAGATTTGGGGTCTCTGGGTTATTTTTTGGGACTTGAGGTTACTCATTTACAGACAGGACTGTTTCTCAGTCAGGCGAAGTATGCTCATGACATCTTGGCTCGTGCTGGTCTCTTTGAGTCTAAACCTGTTGCCACTCCACTTGCCACGACTGATAGCTTCCTCAGCAAGGGTACTCCATTTCATGATCCAACTCTTTACAGATCTTTGGTTGGGGCTCTTCAGTATCTCACCATTACTCACCCTGATCTTTCCTACGCTATAAATCAAGCTAGTCAGCACCTGCAAAATCCCACTCCATCTCATTTTCAGTCAGTTAAACGCATATTGTGCTATGTTAAAGGGACCATATCCAATGGCCTAACATTCTCCAAGCCCACTACTACAACTTTAGTTGGCTATTCTGATGCGGATTGGGCAAGATGTATTGAAACACGAAGGTCGACTTATGGTTATTCAATTTTATTTGGGTGGTAATCTTGTATCCTGGAGTGCGAAGAAACAACCAACGGTTGCTCGATCCAGCTGCGAATCTGAATACCGGGCTATGGCCAACACTGCTGTAGAAACTATTTGGCTCACTCATCTTCTTTGTGAACTTCATGCGCTTCCTGCGGTTCGTCCAACTTTACTTTGGGACAACAAGAGTGCCATCTTCTTAAGTCAAAATCCAGTCTCTCACAAACGAGCCAAGCACATTGACATTGATTACCATTTTGTTCGAGAACTTGTGTCTTCTGGTCGTCTTCACACCAAATTCGTTCCATCCAATCTCCAGGTTGCAGACATCTTTACTAAGATCCTCTCGCAGCCTCTATTTGAAAAAATTTGAGGCATGCTTCGTGTCGGCCCCCCACCTGTTCGATTGCCGGGGGGGGGGGGGGGTGGTTATTAGCATAACATAAAATCAGGAATTGATTTACCACAATCTTTTGTATTTACTGCAGAAATTATTTGGCTCACTCATCTTCTTCGTGAACTTCATGCACTTCCTGCGGTTCGTCCAAGTTTACTTTGTGACAACAAGAGTGCCATCTTCTTAAGTCAAAATCCAGTCTCTCACAAACGAGCCAAGCACATTGACATTGATTACCATTTTGTTCGAGAACTTGTATCTTCTGGTCGTCTTCACACCAAATTCGTTCCATCCAATCTCCAGGTTGCGGACATGTTTACTAAGAGCCTCTCGTAGCCTCTATTTGAAATTTTTTTAGGCATGCTTCGTGTCGCCCCCCCCCCACTTGTTCGATTGCCGGGGGGGGGGGGGGGGTATTAGCATAACATAAAATCAGGAATTGATTTACCACAATCTTTTGTATTTACTATGAATATTTGTTTCCTAGTATAGGCTCTTAATGTATTCTATATATTGTTTGTTCTCATTCAATGTAAATAAGTGATTTGAGTCCTTACAAAACCAATACCAACACACTTTCAAGTTAAGCCCCCACGATACGACATGTATCGTGGTACACATCACGAGCACACCCCATGGTGTGTCGTGTTGATCAAAAATCGACAATACCTGAAACAAGCCTATACGACCCATAATGGTCTTCTAATCCTAATACTACCACAAGACAACCATCCTGGTTAAACCAATAAACCCCAACGCTTCAATAACTTGACCAAATAATCAAACATTAACACGAGACTAACCCCAAGAATCGGATAACAAATAACATCAAGGTTGTGACTCCCTTGAGTCATGACTCACTATCATTCAACACAAAAACCATTCGGCTAACCACAACAGTAAGCAAACGAGTGTCAGATAACAAAATAAATGCACAAGGACGAATATATGCTCAAGAATAACGAACTGAACACAAAAGAAGCAATTATAGCCACGAGTCAACTCACCTCGTGAGTTGACTCGGGTGAGTCGAGTGACTTAGTGGCGAGTGGAGCGAGTTTAGCTTTAAAAGATGGATCCACACGAGATTTTTTTATAAAAACGTTTTTAGATAAAATTTTAAACCACAAACCATGTTTAACTCTTTTCATAGATCGGATATATATGAAATAAGGTGAAGGGTTTTGATAGTTTACCAACAGAAAGAAAGAGAGAGAGGAGCACGGTGGTGACGATGGTGGGACTATGGTGACGGCGGTAACAAACCACACGAACCAAAAACACGAACCGATAAACCCTAACATGACCTTCTTCACGATCTATCCAAAAAATTTCTTCAAGCACCTAGATCTTCGTGGAGATACTGGTGGAGGTGGTGGCGGCTGTTGGTGGCGATTAGACGATGATGAACGACGGCAGAGGTGGAGGTGGGGGTCGGTTATCATCTAGAGAGAGGTGAGAAGGATTGTGGATGGCTGTGTTGGTGGTGGCCAAGCAGCGGCGAGGTGGCAGCATGGTGGCGGCAGGAAGAGATAAGAGGGGGAGGGATGTGTGGCATGAGGGTTTAGGAACCCTAAAAATAAATAATATGTGTTATACTTCCCCTTTTATACCCAACATAAAAATAAATAAAAATGTCAAATACAATTTGTAAGGTTCACAAAAGATGAGTGGTAATTGCGTAAATACTTCCATAGGGATCAAAACTGTAATTTAAGTAATCTTTTATAAAAACATGGAGTGGGTCCCATTTAACATAGTAAACCTTCGTTTTAAAATACGGGATTTTTTCCATTGCGCTCGGGATGATTTTTCTGATAAAAAAAAAGTATTCACACGAATGGTTTTCTCGTAATTAAATAAAATCATAAATTTAAATTGTTTAACGCGTTTTTGGTTGTGCCGATGTACGTTAAGTGTAGTTCCTCATGTTTTACGATATAATTCTTGTTTTCAAGTCCAAATAGGTTCAGAAGAGTTTAAAAGCTTAAGGGAAAATCAAAAATAAATATTTTGACTCGTAAAATAAGTTTAGGAAATTTACTGTATGTTACAGTTATTAATTAAATTTAATAACAAGTAAACTTTACAAATTTTAATTTAACATCGTTTTTATTCCTTTCTTTTATTTAGTCCAAGTCGGGTCAATATGAGTCAAAACATACGAGTTACCATTTCTTTTCGAGCCACGGTCAAATACTTATGTCCATTGGGTCAAAAAATTCAAACCCGAACCTAAAACAAACCAACTATCCCCTTGGTCACGAGTGCCGGGTCGACCAAGTAAATCGTAACATTGAATAGTCCTAGTAAATCAATCAATCAAGTATATATAGGCAAACCGGGATTCCTCCCAGACCACAAGGTCTCGGCTTAACCTCGTCAAGGCTAAAACATCACACTTCCAATAATCCTAACTGATTTAAAATCAATATACCATTTGACAAACCCAATCCACTCGACCAAATCTAAACCTACGGCTTGACGATATCAATACAAATCCTAACACAATTGGGTTAAGACAAAGAAACTTACCTTGCCAAGACGATATAGCCTCGGCTCAAACTCGCATCGACAATAACCAAACGGATACAAGGATTGACCATGAGCCAAAGCTTTGGTCCGACGCAACCAAAACTCAAACGGACCCATAAATCTTAAAGAACCAAACGGATATACGCAACCAAATCGGACAACAAATCTAAATCCAAGATATACACAAACCACACGGACCTAAGTCCGGTGCTAAACTAACCAACCCAAACAGGTTTTTGACACACGCCGTAGCGGCTGTGGTGACCCGAGGCCCAACCGGAAAGCCACAACCATAAGCTTGAAATAAGCTAGGAATAACCAATGCTAACAAGCTCGCCATGAGCTTTTTACGATTATCACGACATCACACGACCAAAACACGAAAAAAAGATGATACCAAACCTTTCAAACACGCTTTTATTTACAAATCAATTTATAGAAATAGTTTAACACTCAAACCGATTCACCACACTAGCGAATCGTTGTTTTTAACCAAACCCTTAAATGTTTTTTCGTTTACAACACTTACCACACGATTAAACAATAAAAACGAGGGAGAGCTAAGCGGTAGAGAAGCTATACGGAAACAAAACAATCGGTCTTTCCTCCTCAATATGTGGTGCATACGGATTTAGGTATGGAGATGGTAGTGGTGGCGTTTGGAAGTGACGGTGATGGGGTGTTGGCCGGAAAATAAAGAGAGAAGAGGCTGATAAAATTAAGGTTTGGGTTTTGTCAAATGAGTTATAATGTTTTTTAATATATATATATATATATATATATATATATATATATATATATATATATATATATATATATATATATATATATATATATATATTAAAAAAAAAAACTTTAAGCCAAAAATGTCAAGTGGTGAAACTTTAAGGGGTGCGCGTGGAAACTAAAATCCAGGGGTCAAACGTGAATATTTACCAAACTTTTATAAAAGCGACATTCGGGGTTCATTTAGGCTAAATAAAATTTTCTCGAGACCTTAAAACTTGCGCAACTATTTTTAAAATTATTTTTCCGATAAAAATGACTATTCCCTCGACTATCTTTACACAAAACGTCATAAAAAAATTAATACACATATATTTGGTCTAGACTCGTGCCGGTACGCGTTGTGCTATATTCCCACATTTCCCGAGATAAACTCTCGTATCACATAGTAATATCCCAAAATATATTCCAATACGTTTCAAAACGGTTCTCAGGTATTAAATATTATTTTCAAATATAATGCGGTATGAAAATATTCATGAAGGTAGAAACATTCATGAAGGTAGAATTGTCGAACCATCTTTCTATCAATCCGACCAAATCGAGCGAATGTTCTCAAATGTTCGTCTCGATTGTCTCTTCAAAATTAATGAGCCAATCATTCCTCGCTTCGTTCTAGACTTCTATAGCCAAGTGACGGTGCAAACTAATCAATATGGCTATATTCTTATTTCCTTTATGATCCAAAACGAATTTATCACTCTCAATCTAGCTCAGTTTGGTCAAATTCTCCAAATTCCTTACAACAGTCAAGCCGTTTTCTCAAATGAATGGGATCTCTCATCTCTTGAGAAAAATCGGCCTCAGAATGGTCCGTACTATTCTGATATCCCTTCTCCTGACGAAATTCGTCGACTTCTCGAGCTAGAACGTGGTACGACTAGCCGAAAGATCAAGTCGAAAAATGTTGAAATCCATGCAAACCAAATCATCCTTAAAGAGCTAAGCCCCGACATGAAGCGTTGGGAAGAACTCATTCGTGAGAATGCGTTCGGTACCGGTGGTCACCGTGATCATCTCACGGCAAGCATTGCTCACATGTTGTATTGTATTGTGGCAGAAGAACAATACAATTTGGCTTACCTCTTTGTCTATCGCATCATGTAAGCCAAAAACACTCCCAACGCCAACCTTCCTTATGGCATGTTCCTCACCCGTCTCTATCGTTATGTCATGGAAAATTTCCCTCATCTCGAAAGTGATGTTTACCTATTCGTTCATCCCGTCCTACGCCCTCTCTCTCGTAGCCAACTTCGTCGATCTCGTAGTGACAAGGGCAAATCTAGACGCCCTAATCTCTACGCACCTCGTAGTTCCACATGTCATCGGGGAGATGATGATGAGGAGGAGGAAGGCACCTCACGTGTTAGTACTCCATCTCCCACGAGATTCGTGGACAATCTCCCGGAACTTAACTATTCCGATTATCAAGTTCCTCGTCCTTCCGAACAAACCGAACAAATCCTATTTGAACGAAAAACCTCATTACTCAACACAACTCAACAGATGCATGAAGAAATTAGAGGTGGTTTCAAGTCGATAGGGAAAGCTTTCAAGAATATTTTCGGAAAGAAGAAAAGATGAGATGTGGAAGTTGGCTTATTAGAACTATATTGTGTTTAGACATTTTATTTTGTTTTGTATTTGAGAATTATTTATTTCTTGCATGTTATAGTATGTTAGTATCTATTTTCTTGATTAGAACTTGAATGCTATGCTTAAATTAATATGCTTGCTAATGATTAATAACATGCTTACTCTATAATATAATTATTTTTAGCCTTAATGTATACATGCTTATTTAATGTCACACCTCGCCAATGGCGGAAACGCGAGTGCAACATCATAGATATCATCACAACACTTGGCGTCTATATAGAGAAAATACTACATGCAAATAAAAAGAGCAAGGTACAAACACAAAGCGTCGTAACGATACCCCAAAATAAATAACCAAAACAATATCCAAGGTATCTCCATTAAAACATAAAGTAGTAATGGAAGACATCAATGTATCATAAGCCAAATCCAACTAAATTAAATTAGTAACACCAAGATAATCATCTTCAAATGCAAACTAGGTCTCTTCTAATCGCGCCCTTCTATCTTAGCCTTAGAATGCTCACCTGAAAATGATGCTTAAAACGTCAACATAATGTTGGTGAGATTCATAGGTTTACGACACATAAAACACCTCGAAAATCAGTTTACTGTGATTATAAAAACATATCATAGCTAGCATTCGCAGGACAGTAAAAGCAAAGTTATCATACAACTAACATGCAATCACAGCTTACGGGACGAAACGTGCCCACCGATCCAAACACCACATCAATTGGGACGGAACGTGCCCACCGATCCAAGATACCACCACAATTGGGACGGAACGTGCCCACCGATCCAAGTTCACAATAATTGGGACGGAACGCGCCCACCGATCCAATATAACTCCCCTTCCGGCCGGATATAATAATAACGAGTAGAGCCACTAGGGCATCTTCCCACTCGTATAATCACCACAAATAAACACCATAATAACATGTAGTATAAGTATAATAACAATTACACGTCCATGCATTTTATAACCACATAATCACAGTAACTCAAAAATAATTTAAACAAGCATCATCTCCATCCCAAGTTTAAAACAAAGTAAAAATATGGGACTATGAACTCACCTCAATTCCGCAGCTTCCAAGTTATCAACACACAAATCTATATCACAAAAATAACAATCACGTTACACGCGACTAAGCTAAAAGCCATAGTCCATGTAACACACATATGATGGATTTCTAAGGTTCATATAACCCACTATGGATTACCTAGACACCATACTAATCACCATCCAATACTTAACACTCACTAAATCCCTTAATTAACACTTTCAGAAATGTAGATTTCTAAAGTACTTTCACCCACATAAAATCACAGCGAATAAAGCTTCGCAACTCACACCAAAAATTCAACATGATCTTTCATAAGCATACAAGCTTTTCCTAGAAGATCATGCACAAAAAAACACACACAAGTACCCAATGAAAAATCAAACATGTCATCTATCCAGATTCGGATCTGATCGGACATCAAAAAGTTTTGACCTCATAGAACCACCCGCACAACTTATTATCATCTAACTTTCGCGTGAAAGTCAAATATAATATAGAACTTGATTCCCACAGTAGGCCTTATCCAAATTCCACTTTCAAAGCCACCTTTGACCTCAATACTTTTACCCTAATTCTGTCCCGGTTTAACTGATTTGACACCTTAACTCATAAAAATCGTTTGACTGCCTTCCCGACATCAAAATTGATCGTGGTCAGACTTTTTGGAAAGATCTTTCATTGTACTACAGTTTAGACACAAAATTCGTGATCTAACTCATCTTCATATATTAATTACAATCATATCTTTACAGACCTTTAAATCTGCCGGATTCATAGTTCATTAACTATAATGTTTTAAACCCTAACCACTTCACCAATTATCATAACATCACTAATTAATGACTCCAACATGTTTAATAACATTAATTTACAGATCTAAACATAAACCCTAATCCATCATAATTGTATTACATGAATCATAATAATTAATTAAATACAAGTGTTATAAAATTACCTTAATACTTGAAGAATTAAGAACCCTAAAAGTATTTTTTTTTTCTCCTCTTCTCCTTAGGTTGGCCGAATTTTTGATCAAGAGGGAATGAGGGTTTTGGTTTTGTATTTATAGGCCTTTATGGAAAATTCTAGATAACCTAATATTTGGTAAGTGTATTTGTAGTCAAATTTGGTTTCCTAATTATCCCTAAAAACCCTAAATTCGTTTTTTAATATATCCCTGTATAAAAAGTTTGTTTTTTTTATTATTATTAATTATTACACTTAAAACCTTGTACCTTTGATATCTTATAAAAACCCTATATCAATTTTAACACCTTACGCGATAAATCTTCGTTTTTACGACAAACCGGAAAATATCATTTTCAAAATAAAGTTTCCAAAAATAGATTTTTCACACTTAACATAAGTATACTCCATAAATATAACTCCCACGTAACTTACTAACGCCCAAATAGTTGAACGGAGTCTCGTTACGCAAAACCACAAAAACAACAAAACTACACAAGTCATTTCTACACCACAAAGGCGATCAAAATGAACTTTTCCCAAAATTCACACTACTCAACTCATAAAGAAAATATCACATCAAGGGATTTAGTGCTAACACACGTACTCAATACCCATATACCATACTTATACCACATACACCACATATAAGCACATAGCACACACCACATAAAAGCTAAATAGGTTAAGACTATTAGTCAAACCAACCTGCTAAAATCACGGTTGTTACATTATCCCCCACTTAGGGAAATCGCGTCCTGAGATTTAACTACTCGAGTCACCAGTAACATTAGCCAAAGAAAATTTGTGGATACCCAACTAAATAATACCACGCCAAAAACCATAAATCACTAGCACTTCTTATGACTATGGGGAATTCTACCACGCCATACAGTCACAGAGAAAATACCACAAGATATGGACCACTTGAATACTCGAATACATACGATAGAAAACATTACCGACGATCCAACGACACACGGAAATAAACATTACTCCGATCAATAACCCGAATACCCCGTACCGAACTTCCATGATCTAAATCCAACTACAAATGATCTGCTCACCCACGCTAGGGTGCAAATAGCAGCACCATAATCTTGAACAAAAGAAACATCCAACGTCAAATTTGTACTCCCTCTTAATCCATTTACTTAAGAATGATAAGTCGTACTCATCTATAACCACGTACCCAAAGCTCTATAAACCGTATACCACAATCGCGAAGTAAGTATCTCATCATGATCTAAGATGATCGATGCAACACTTCATGTCTCACGTTCCCAAGTAAACTCAGGACCACGCTTTGAATTCCAACGTACCTCTACCAACGCTATCTTACCACGTTTCATACTCTTAACCTCATGATCCATGATCTCGACAGGTTCCTCAACAAAGTGAAGAGTCCTGTTAACCTTAATCTCATCTAACGGCACATACAAACTAGCATCCGCCAAACATTTCTTCAGACTAGACACGTGAAACGTATCATACACACTACTTAACCCTTCAGACAATCTCAACCGATATGCCACAAGTCCAATCCTTTCCGTAATCTCAAACGGTCCTACCTATCTAGGTGCTAATTTGCCTTTCTTACCGAAACGCACAACACCTTTCCAAAGAGACACTTTCAGCATTACAAGGTCACCAACACTAAACTCCAAGGGCTTACGGCGATTATCCGCATAGCTCTTTTGGCGATCTCTTGCTGCCTTAAGTCTTTCCTTAATCTGAAACACCTTATCTGTAGTCTCTTGCACTATTTCAGGACCAATTAGTTGGCTCGTCCCAACTTCTTCCCATAAAATAGGCGATCTACACTTCCTCCCATACAACATCTCAAATGGCGCACATCTAATACTGGAATGATAGCTATTGTTATAGGAAAACTCAGCCAAAGGCAAGTGAGTATCCCAGCTTCCTCCAAAATCAATAGCACACGCTCTAAGTAAATCCTCCAAAGTTTTAATCGTTCACTCACTTTGCCCATCAGTCTGTGGATGATAAGCAGTGCTCATATCCAACTGTGTATTCAACGCCTTTTGCAATGATTGCCAAAACCGTGAGGTAAACCTGCTGTCGCGATCTGAAATAATCGACACAAGCACACCATGTCTCGCCACAATCTCATTAATATAAATTCTCGCCAGCTTTTCTATTTTAAAATCTTCACGAATGGCCAAAAAAAATGTGCAGACTTCGTCAGCCTGTCCACTATGACTCATATCTTGTCATGTCCATCACTTGTTCTAGGCAACTTAGTAATAAAATCCATTGTTATTCTCTCCCATTTCTACTCAGGAATCGGCGGCTATTGAAGCAATCCTGAGGGTTTCTGATGCTCAGCCTTAACTTTCAAACAAGTCAAGCATTGGCTAACATATTCAACTATTTCCCTCTTCATCCCAGGCCACCAATACGCATCTCTAAGATCATAATACATCTTGTCCGATCCTGGATGAATTGAGTATCTCAATTTATGAGCCTCATCCATGATCAACTTCCTTACACCTCCTACAGATGGAACCCATATTCTATCTAAGAAATATAGTCCACCATTCTCCCGTTTCTCCATTTGTTGGCCCAATCCTCGCAGCATTTCCACGGTCGCATTCTCATCCTTAAGAGTTTCCTCTTGAGCTACCAATATCTTACCCTTAATTTCCGACTGTAACGTCATACACATTGCTCGCACACGCTTAGGCTTAATCCGTTCCTTTCTACTTAAAGCATCAGCTACCACATTTGCCTTTCCAGGATGATAGTGGATCTCGCAGTCATAATCACTAAACAATTCTATCCACCTCCTTTGTCGCATATTCAGCTCCTTCTGATTGAAGATATGCTGAAGACTCTTATGATCCGTATATACAACACTCCTTGTGCCATACAAATAGTGTCTCCAATTCTTGAGAGCAAATACCACCGCACCAAGCTCCAGATCATGAGTCGTATAATTCTTCTCATGAATCTTTAGCTGTCGAGATGCGTAAGCTATCACCTTACCTCTTTGCATTAGCACACATCCAAATCCTTGATTCGATGCATCACAATACACAACAAAATCATCTGGCCCATCAGGTAACGTCAGAATAGGTGCATTACACAAACTATCCTTTAGTGACTGAAAAGCCACCTCCTGCTCTTCTCCCCAAACATACTTCTTGTTCTTCTGAGTCAACAAAGTAAGAGGTTTAGCAATCTTTGAAAAAATCGCTATAAATCTTCGATAATATCTTGCCAATCCTAAGAATGAGTGATATGTGTCTAAAAACACATATGTATTACCTTGTTTAAACCCACAAAACAGTCAAAAACACTTTGAAAAGTCAAATAATACTGAAATTATCACGAAATGTGTTTTTATATGACTCAGGAACAAAAAGACTGAAAACAAGTGAAAAATGAACAAAGTTTGCTTAATTGTCACTTTCAGTCCCTGGAGTTTCACAAATTGGCAAATCTAGTCCCTGGTTATTCAAAACTTGTAAAATATCATAAAAGGTCCTTGGAGATTCACAAGTTGTCAAATTAAATCCTTTAAAGTTAAAAATAGCAAAATGGCAACTTTGGTCCCCCAAGTTTGAAAACTGTCAAAAATGGTCCTTAAGGTTTTAAAAATTGGAAAATTATCAAAAGTAAACCTTGTACTATTCATTTCTGGCATAATTGGTCCTTGTGATATCTATTGGGAATTTACAGTTTCAGCCCCTCAAGATTACAAGAATTACAAGATTGGTCCCTATGCTTGTTAACTACTAAATCCGGATCAAACTTATCCCCATTAAATCCAAATAACCCAACTAGCCTAACCCTTTTAATATAAAACCCATCAACCCAGCCCTTATCCCATTTCCTAAACCCAGTCCAAGCCCAAAATTAAACAAGCCCAACCCCAACCCTTTGTTTGACTGAGTTTAACAACTCAGTCAAACAAAGTCAAACCCGTCTTCCTTATACCACCATACCCGCCAAAACCACCCAGTCACCCCCCAGCTCACCCAAAACCACTAACCCAGTCATCCC
Source organism: Artemisia tridentata subsp. tridentata (assembly GCA_021014915.2). NCBI lineage: Eukaryota > Viridiplantae > Streptophyta > Magnoliopsida > Asterales > Asteraceae > Artemisia > Artemisia tridentata. The sequence continues at coordinate 226,935,674 of CP139502.1, forward strand.
CCCTCCTCCTACAAGTTACCTAACACATCCAAATGCAATTAATGCATCCCTCCCACTCCCCACTAGCTAAATCAGAAAAGATAGCCAAAATCCACTTTTCCCGCCAATTTTCCAAGTGGACGAACAAGATCAAATTAGAGCAATTGGATGGTGAGGATTTGTTGAGGATGTCGACTGAGTGTTATCCCACTTTAAATTATGTATATATAGTATGTAATGTAGCTCAAATTAAAAAAGTAGAATAATTAGCCTAATTCGTATTTTTCATTTCCAGTAGTGTACTTTGTAATTTCAAATTTCATCAATCAATACAAGTTAATTCTAGTGTATTTGTTGTTGTTTTTGATTATTTATCAGTAGTTACTTAAAATTCCAAGTTTTCTTATTTCCCTGTGCACTGAGAATTAGAAACTTAATAAGTAGTGTATGAAATAGCTTCTCAGCTGTTTTTAATAGCTTATATAAGCTTTACATAGCTTATTATAAGTTTATTATAGCATAAAATTGTTCTAAATTCAAGATTGGAAGATGGTCAATGAAAGTCAATTTGGAGGTCAATAAGCTATTTCTGGGTGGATAAGCTAGTTCAGGAAGCTTCTCTGGGTTATCTAGCTTGTTTTTGACAAGCTAGATTGGTCCTTGGTTCCTTGTTCTTTGTGCATCAGTTCACATCAGTTGTAAGCTTTTCTCAATTTTTGGCATTATTTCCATATCACTGTGCTTGTGCTTATTAATGGCTTATTGTTAGTGTTATAAGCTATTTGTTAGTTTCTGAGTGCATTTGATTATCCTTGTCAGTAGTTTAATAAACTTTTCATTACTTTGCTAAAAATCATATAAAAAGCCAAAACAGTCATATCTAGTATAGCTTATAATTTTGCTTATTTCTGAGTTATAAGTTGTTCATCAGTAGTAATATAAGCTAGTAAATCAATAATAATCATAAGTTTAGTTTAAAATTTTGGATTTCATTTGTAAAAATCAATAATAATCGTATGTATTTATGTTTATAAACCTTGTACACATATATTTTTCATTTTCATTTCTTGTGTTAGCCTATATCAAGCTCAATTGAGCTTTCACTCAATCCAAGTCAAGCCAAAAGCTTGACTGTCTAAACCTTAGGCTTGCATATGGTGTATTTGGTCAATACAATGCATCATTCATGTTTATACTTGTCCTTTGGGCATGTTTGCATGTTTCTTTTCTTTTGTTTCCTGTTTATAGCTTTTTCAAGCTTATTTTGGACTTGTGAGTTGACTGTGAGCCAAAAGCTCACTGAATTAGCCATTTTTAAGCAACAGGCTGTTTTGGTCCTCACAATTGGTTTCTTTCTAGTCCTTATAGCTCAAATAGAGTAATCCTAGTAGTTGGTTTGGTCTCACTTGGACTGCACAAACATATGCACAACACAAAACCACATCAGGCCACATTTTTAGATTTTATGGTTTTTGTAGTTTTTTGAGATTTTCTATAGCTCTCAATATTAGTTTTCATAAGCTGATTTTCTGGATTATACAAGTCCCCTAGCTCATCTACCTTAGGAATTTTTTGCTTGATTTTTAGAACTCTTTTAAGCCACCAAACAAGGGCTGCAAACTGGGCATTTTTGCCCTGCTCACAAAGTACATCAGCAGTCCTTCATAAGCTTTTGCTTATTTTGGGCTTTTGAGCTTTTTCCTTTAGCTTCTCTTGATTCCTTATGCTTATTTACTTGTACCTCAGTCCATTTTACCTTTTACTTTTAACTCATAGCTTATTTTAAAGTTAATAGCTTAATTAGAAAAACTTAAGTTTAAAAAAAATCCTTTATAAAGCCTACTGTTGTGAAATAGCATTTTGAACTAGCTTATTTAGCTTAAATAAATTAAGTTCCTTTGTAAAAGTTTGTTATATTTAGTTAAAAAGTTAGTTTGTAAAAGAAAAATCAAAAAAATAAAAGTTTAGCTTATTTTAAAACCTATAGCTTAATTGATAAATCTTAGTTTTTTAACTTAAATAGCCTACTGTGTAATCAAGCTCATCATTTCTAGTTTATTTAGCTTGAACTAAAATTACTTCCTTTGTAAAAAGTACTTATAATTAGTTAAAAAGTTAATGTGTAAAATAAAAATCGAAAAAAAAAAATAAAAACGCAAAAAGTGGGGTGTGGGATTCGAACTCAAGACCTCTCGCTAGTATAACATGCGCACACAAACCACACCCCCTTCCATTAGCTCTGGAGCACCAGTTCTGTTATGGTTTGCACTTTAATTCTATTTAACCCTTCTTTACCGTTTCTAGCTTATTTTCTTTTTAGCTTATTATCAGCTTATCCGAGTAAGCTATTTTGTCATTTTTATTTTTAATAAATCTGTAACAATGTAAAGTATTTATATAAAAAAGTTCAGATTTTTTAGATTAGTTTTAGTATTTATTTCGTATTTTAATTTGTATAATAGTAATTAAATCATAATAAAAAATATAAAAGTCAAAAAAATATAATTCTTTTTTCTAAAATTTTCTTTTATCATATAGAACCTGTAAAAAATATATTTGCACCCGTAATGTTTATATTTCAATAATTTTACGTTTTTACTTGCGCACGTACGTTATTTTTATTAATAACGCTCGTTTTCAGTTTTCTTTATAGTTTTTGTATACGTAAGTTTTAGATAACCGTTTTTCTTACATTTTTAATCGTTTTTAATTATCTTTCACATATTTTAGCTTAGAATCCCAAAACTCTTTTATTTTCACCTTTCCGCGCGAGGTTTTTAGATTTTCTTAAACTTTTATAATAACTTTGTAAATATAGTTATTTATTTTATTTTCTTTTAATTTGCATTTAAGCCGTTAAGGCATGCAAATTCCCTCTTTGGGAATGTTTGTTTTTATTCGTTTTGTACGTTTACGTTTAATTTAAACGTACGTTTGTAAATCTTTCGCGTTTTTAGGTTTCTGATTGTACGTTTTTAACGATACAGCTGTGACAGAGCTATGATTATTCACATTCCAGTGTTAGTCAGTCAGATTCCCATGTTTTTATATATTCAATAAATTTCAACATCGCACACAGTCGTTGTATTCAGAACGTCACACCTCATCAGGACATAATGACCCGAGGATATAATTCTATACTCCTTGGTAAACTTGCATTCTCTCCCAGGCTGTTTGCCTTTTATCATTTATTACGGTTGACCATTCACAAGTGTTTGCCTTTTATCATTTATTAGGGTCCACATGTATTCCTTCACTATTCACCACATGTCCAAGAAAAATGCACTTCCTTCAGCCAAAACTCACATTTTGAGAACTTGGCGTACAATTTCTCCTTCGCCAGTAATCCGAGAATCAACTTCAAATGCTCTTTATGCTCCTCCTTCGACTTAGAATAAATTAGAGTGTCGTCTATGAACACAATCACGAATTTATCCAAGTAAGGCTTGCAAACGCGATTCATTAAATCCATGAATACCGCGGGTGCATTTGTCAGCTCAAATGGCATAACCGTGAACTCAAAGTGCCCATAACGTGTCCTAAAAGCAGTCTTCGGAATATCCTCCTCATACACTCTTAACTAATGATAACCATAATGTAGATCTATCTTCGAAAAGAATCGAGAACCTTGTAGCTGATCAAAAAGATCATCAATTCTAGGAAAAGGATACCGATTCTTAACCGTCAGCTTGTTCAATTCCCAATAGTCAATACACATCCGGAACAAACCATCCTTCTTCTTAACAAACAGCACAGGTGCTCCCCACGGAGAATGACTAGGTCGGATAAATCCCTTATCCTGAAGTTCTTGCAGCTGTTCGGACAACTCCTGCATTTCTGAGGGTGCCAATCTATATAGAGATTTCGCCACAGGTGCCGCTCCAGGAATTAATTCAATACGAAACTCAACTTGACGGATTTGAGGCCATCCAGACAAGTCTTCAGGAAAAACACCAGGAAACTTACATACTACAGGAATTTCTTCTAACATAACTTCTTTGGCTTTCGCACTCTTAAGGGATTTCGAATCACTCCCTACACTCTCTCCTTGAATCCGAAGTATAATGCCACTCTCCAAAGGAATTCGAACAACCTTTTCGTGGCATATGACCTCAGCCCTATGCTTAGATTGCCAGCTCATCCCTATCACCACATCAAAATTTCCATGCCCAAAAGGCATCAAATCAATTATGAATGGGATACCCTCTAACACTATGGTACACCCACGAATAATCTTGTCAACCTCCACCTCCTTACCACTAGCTATTTCAATCACAATACTAGGTCTAAGTTTACTAGGCTCATCATTCAATAGTATAGTAAATGAACCAACTTAAATACCACAACATTAGCACCAACAGATAATCGAGGTATCAGCATATGATAGGTAGAATGGAATCTTACCACCCACCCCTTGCTGCATACAATGATTTCCCAAACGGTTAAGAGAATACATCTCTAACCATACAACCATCATCAACATGATATCACATAACACCTACCACAACATATAACAACAAACATTAATCAATGTAATCATGGTCACAAGTCCAAGTGTGTGATACCCTTATAATTATGTTCGCGACCATAGTTATAAGGCCTATTCCACACGTATACTTGCTTCCAAAACTACACATCTCAATGATAACGCGCATATATCACATAGCACCTAATACACAGCACAATCCATGTTATCATACTTGCAAGTCCACTTGTGTTGTGAAGCATGTATAATTATGTTGGCCACCATAATTATCTATGCTTCCTTTCACAAGTGTACTTCCTCCTATGACCACACTTCATGCAAACAATCATCTTACGTGGAATAATTCCAACGATCATGGAACAATTCCAACGACCACTTTAACTCTATAATCAAAATCACTCAGGGAAATCCCAAAATCCAACGGAATCTATATTCCAACACAATTTCCACATCAGAACACAAAAGACATATCAAAACATAACGCTAAACAATAATGTCGCACGTGGCTCGAGCTCCATCCTAACATTCGTCTATCTTGAAATGATTCAACTACTCGCCGTAGACTCCAGGTCCGAATCCATTTCGTCTTCCTCACTTAGCCATCCATTTCGGTTTCCCTCGGCCGTGGTAGTGGATGACTATCAAAGCCACTCTCGAGATTCCTTCTTTCCTCCTCTATATGGTCCACAAATCCATACAAATTACGGGGCTCAGCTCGAACTACTCCTCCATCTTCTATGAACTTGGGACACCTCCTAGGGTACCTAGTCGTGAAGCCGTCTTTATCAGTTACCTCCATCTCGTACATTTGTACCTCCGTTCCACCCACGTTTACTAATGTCATATTTTCCTCAATCAGACATGGCCACATGATAGCAGGAATCAAAATCCTCTTGTTAGCCCGTCTCAAACTACCAATCCTCTTGCAACCAGTAGCGACAACAATTGCCCAACAGTATTTGCTACGCGCGAGAGGTGCCATGCTAAAAATGACACCTATGATAGTAAGTATGAGGATCCAATAGACGTCTAAAACTCAATTTAACTACTCATAACCTCAAGAAGGATAAACACGTAGAATACTATATTCACACATAGGCCCTAAATGCAACTATATGAGGGACTTCTAGGTTATAGTCTAGGTTCAACCACCTACTTCTCTATAACCAAGTCTCTGATACCAATCTGTCACACCTCGCCAATGGCGGAAACGCGAGTGCAACATCATAGATATCATCACAACACTTGGCGTCTATATAGAGAAAATACTACATGCAAATAAAAAGAGCAAGGTACAAACACAAAGTGTCGTAACGATACCCCAAAATAAATAACCAAAACAATATCCAAGGTATCTCCATTAAAACATAAAGTAGTAATGGAAGACATCAATGTATCATAAGCCAAATCCAACTAAATTAAATTAGTAACACCAAGACAATCATCTTCAAATGCAAACTAGGTCTCTTCTAATCGCGCCCTTCTATCTTAGCCTTAGAATGCTCACCTGAAAATGATGCTTAAAACGTCAACATAATGTTGGCGAGATTCATAGGTTTACGACACATAAAACACCTCGAAAATCAGTTTACTGTGATTATAAAAACATATCATAGCTAGCATTCGCAGGACAGTAAAAGCAAAGTTATCATACAACTAACATGCAATCACAGCTTACGGGACGGAACGTGCCCACCGATCCAAATATAAATTGGGACGGAACGTGCCCACCGATCCAAACACCACATCAATTGGGACGGAACGTGCCCACCGATCCAAGATACCACCACAATTGGGACGGAACGTGCCCACCGATCTAAGTTCACAATAATTAGGACGGAACGCGCCCACCGATCCAATATAATTCCCCTTCCGGCCGGATATAATAATAACGAGTAGAGCCACTAAGGCATCTTCCCACTCGTATAATCACCACAAATAAACACCATAATAACATGTAGTATAAGTATAATAACAATTACACGTCCATGCATTTTTATAACCACATAATCACAGTAACTCAAAAATAATTTAAACAAGCATCATCTCCATCCCAAGTTTAAAACAAAGTAAAAATATGGGACTATGAACTCACCTCAATTACAAAAATGTGCCGCAAACAGTGATCAAATTGATGCTATTTCCATTCTCACTTGAGGGGGCAGCCCGAATTTGGCTGGATAAAGAACCCCCTCGTTCCATTGAAACCTGGGAAGATCTCGTTAAGAAATTTGTAAATTATTTCTTCCCTCCATCAAAGACGACTAACCTAAAAAATGAAATTGCTGGTTTTCGTCAAGGTTTTGATGAAAATTTCGGAGAGGCATGGGACAGATTTAAAGATCTCCTAAGAAAATGCCCACATCACGATTTCAATGTGTTACAACATATAAATACGTCTTATAATGGGTTGACCCAAAACGATCAAGATGCACTTAATGCAGCCTCCGGTGGCAATATCTTGAATCGTAAACCCAGAGAGGTGGTTGAAATTTGTGAAAATAAATCCAAAGTTCCTATTTCTAGAAACAAAGTGAATGTTCCTGTCACTTCTGCTTCTTCTTCATCCGGTAACTCCTCAGAGTTAGCCTTCCTTACAGATTCAATGCGTTGTATGATGAAAGAAATGAAAGAATTAAAAAGTGAAGTTCATAAACCGGAACAAATCAAAGCAATAAACAAAGTGTGTGAAACTTGTGGTGGCCCACATGCGTATTTTGATTGTCAAGCAACCGATGCTTCTCTTTACCCAGCTCCCGTAGCTGTAGTAAACCAAAATCAGTACCGTCCGCATGCTGAGACTCAGTACCGAGCACCGAATGCTATGGTCCCACCTGGTTTTCCACCCGTGCCAAATCAGAATAATCAAAACCGCTTTGTTCAAAATCAGGGACAAAATTTTCACAACTCTCAAAATTTCAATCAAAACCGAGGTCAGAATCAGGGTAATTTTAACCAAAACCGTGGTCCAAATTTTAATCAAAACCAAGGTTCAAACCGAAATCAGACGTCCTCAGATGAGTTGCTTATGCAATTCATGAAAACTCAAGAGGAAACAAATAAGACACAACGTGAGACAAACCAGTTATTGGTTGCTCAATTAAACCAGATCAAAAAGTCTTTAACTGATATACCTTCTACCTCGGGAGGTCTCCCAAGTAACACTGTTGTCAACCCTAGGGGTGAACTCAAAGCTGTCAGTACACGTAGTGGTAAATCTCATGTCGAATTCAAGGTGATAAAGGATCCAGTACTTCCCACTAACAATGGAAGTGCTAAATACGTCCAACCTTCAGTCGTCCAACCTTCAGTCATCCAACCTTCAGTCATCCAAAAATCTACACCCACAATTGCTCCTCAGCCGTCAAGAATCGATCCTAATCTTTCACGATTTACGGTTAAAAGTTTGTCAACCAAACTTAGTGAGCAAAGATCAGCCAGATATTATTCCGAAATGCTCAATGCTGTTCCTGTCAGTGTACTTGATGACAGTGATGATGATGGAGATACCACTTTCGTCAAAGCTATCACCACTCGGAGTGGTGCTTCTTATAAGGGGCCAGCTGGCCCTATTCCTCCTCCGTTATTTGAAATGGAAAAAGAGACGGAGGATACAACGGACAAAGTGCAAATTCCAATCCCACAAAGTACAGCACATGTCCATCCTCCGGTTAGCCCTAAAAAGAAATCCAAACCAGGAGTTGTCTTTGAGACTCCTGAAGTCATTGCTCCTAAATCCAAACCTCACATTCCTTACCCATCGCGCTTAAATGAGCAAAAGCTCCGTGAGAAGGCTAGTCAACAAAATGATAAATTCTATCAAATCTTTAAAGAATTACACTTTGACATAAGCTTTGCGGATGCTACTATTCTGATGCCCAAATTTGCAGCAGCAATCAAACACTTGTTAAGCAACAAGGAAAAACTGATTGAAATGGCTAAAACTCCAGTAAATGAGAACTGCTCAGCGGTTATCTTGAAAAAGCTTCCGGAGAAGCTTGGAGATCCTGGAAAGTTTCTACTACCGTGTGTGTTTCCGGGAATGGTTGAATGCTATGCCTTAGCAGATCTAGGTGCAAGCATCAACCTGATGCCTCATTCAGTATGGAAGAAACTTTCTCTTCTGGCTCTTACTCCTACCTGCATGACTCTTGAGCTTGCAGATCGAACCATAACTCATCCCTGCGGCATTGCCGAAGATGTATTTGTGAAAATAGGAAAGTTCCATTTTCCAGCTGACTTTGTGGTTGTTGACTTCGATGCAGACCAAAAAGTTCCTCTGATTCTTGGAAGAGGATTCCTAAAAACGGGCCATGCTCTTATTGATGTATTTAAGCATGAAATCACCTTGCGTGTGGATAAGGAAGCTGTTACCTTTAATCATGATCAAACATCGAAGTACTCCTCCAATTTTGATTCTGCTTCGGTTAACCGAATCGATGTCATTGACATTACTTCAAAGGAGTACTCTCAAGAAAATCTTGATTCTTTTCATAATTGTGTGAGTGGGGAACCCACCACATCTTCTCAACATATCATAGCAGACTCTTCCCCTTCTCTCACTTCGGTTGAAGGAAGTGATCCCTTTTGGGATGAAGTCGATGCTTTTCTCGCAGTAGATAGTTCACCTCCGCATGAGGTTGATGAAAACTATCTTGATCCTGAGGGGGATATTCTTTTTCTAGAAAATTTGTTAAACGAGGATTCATCTTCCCCTCTCCCACAAAAACAACTTCATAATGAGGAAACTGATAAATGTCCAGAGATCAAGTTTAAGAACTTGCCTCCTCCTCTTACAATTCTTGAGGAGGAAGTTCTTGTCTTAATTGCTATTCAGATCTCTCTTCTTCCCTTCACCTACCCGGTGATTTCTCCTATCTTTCACTCATTCGGGAGTGAGGATATTACTTTTGACCCCGGCATTGTCCATCTAACATTGGTTTAAATGCCGGATTTCCTGGTCTCTTACTTCCCCATAAACTTTTAAATTGTTTTTTCTCCCGGTCTGTTCAGGAACCCTTTGTTACAGTTGGCCGTTCACAAGCGGTTAGCTTGCGTGATAAACCTGACTGTTCGGGAGAAATCAGCTCAATTCGGGGTCGAGTCAAGCTAGCGACTCGGTAATCAAAAACAGTAGCAAAATATGGGTTTTCACCCATGTCTCACCTTAGTGTGGGGGGGGGGGGATTCCCCACATGTTGTAAATATGTTCAGTAAAAAAAAAAAAAAAAAAAAAAAAAAAAAAAAAAAAAAAAAAAAAAAGAGGGAATTTGCATGCCTTAACGGCTTAAATGCAAATTAAATAAAAATAAAATAAATAAGTATATAAAATAAAGGCTATTAGTATTTCCCTTTCACGTTCTAAGTGTTGGTTTAACAACCGGTTCTTTGAATATTGAGGGCAATATTCAGTTCTAAGTGTGGGGGGGAATTCTTGCGAATTTGATCAAATGTACCATCTAGTACCCCCATTTTAGCCAAAATTTTAAAATTTTTTCTCACTTAGAACTCAATAAATGGTTATCAGTCCGCCATGTCTAACCCACATAAGGATTGGCTAATCCGAGAGCAAACGGCTCTTGGTAAAGATATATCAAATCCGTTTATGGCTTGCAATTTGCCCAAAATTGTATGGTATTCGACTCACCATATCTTCATAAGTGAAGAGTTGGCTAGTCCAGAAGCAAACGGCTTCTGGTAAAGACAAATCAAAACCGTTGACAGCTTATGGTTTGCTCAAAATCATTTGGTTATCATTGTACCAAAGTTCTTACTTGAACTGAAACAATTGGCTACTCCAGAAGTAATGGCTTTTGGTAAAGAGATAAAATCCATTAAATCTTCATAAAAGATTGCTAGGGACTAGCAATAGTTTAGTGTGGGGGATTTGATATGTGTCTAAAAACACATATGTATTACCTTGTTTAAACCCACAAAACAGTCAAAAACACTTTGAAAAGTCAAATAATACTGAAATTATCACGAAATGTGTTTTTATATGACTCAGGAACAAAAAGACTGAAAACAAGTGAAAAACGAACAAAGTTTGCTTAATTGTCACTTTCAGTCCCTGGAGTTTCACAAATTGGCAAATCTAGTCCCTGGTTATTCAAAACTTGTAAAATATCATAAAAGGTCCTTGGAGATTCACAAGTTGTCAAATTAAATCCTTTAAAGTTAAAAATAGCAAAATGGCAACTTTGGTCCCCCAAGTTTGAAAACTGTCAAAAATGGTCCTTAAGGTTTTAAAAATTGGAAAATTATCAAAAGTAAACCTTGTACTATTCATTTCTGGCATAATTGGTCCTTGTGATATCTATTGGGAATTTACAGTTTCAGCCCCTCAAGATTACAAGAATTACATGATTGGTCCCTATGCTTGTTAACTACTAAATCCGGATCAAACTTATCCCCATTAAATCCAAATAACCCAACTAGCCTAACCCTTTTAATATAAAACCCATCAACCCAACCCTTATCCCATTTCCTAAACCCAGTCCAAGCCCAAAATTAAACAAGCCCAACCCCAACCCTTTGTTTGACTGAGTTTAACAACTCAGTCAAACAAAGTCAAACCCGTCTTCCTTATACCACCATACCCGCCAAAACCACCCAGTCACCCCCCAGCTCACCCAAAACCACTAACCCAGTCATCCCCCCTCCTCCTACAAGTTACCTGACACATCCAAATGCAATTAATGCATCCCTCCCACTCCCCACTAGCTAAATCAGAAAAGATAGCCAAAATCCACTTTTCCCGCCAATTTTTCAAGTGGACGAACAAGATCAAATTAGAGCAATTGGATGGTGAGGATTTGTTGAGGATGTCGACTGAGTGTTATTCCACTTTAAATTATGTATATATAGTATGTAATGTAGCTCAAATTAAAAAAGGAGAATAATTAGCATAATTCGTATTTTACTTTCCAGTAGTGTAAATTGTAATTTTCAAGTTCAATCAATCAATACAAGATAATTTTAGTGAAAAAAAAAACAGAATAACTGTTGTGTTTACCCCACTTGGCTTAGAAATGTTATCTTTTTACGTTCAAGGATTCGGCATAATAGCCGGGACTTTGAATATTGAGGACAATATTCAGTTCAAGTGTGGGGGGGGGGGAAATTCTGGCGAATTTCATCAAAAATGTTCCATTTTAGTCCCTTTTTCCCCAAAATGGCCAAATTTAAAAAAAAAAAATTTAGTGGAAGTGCTATGCACTAAACACAACAAATGGTAATCAGTCCACCATGTCTAACCCACATAAGGATTGGCTAATCCGAGAGCAAACGGCTCTTGGTAAAGATATATCAAATTCGTTTATGGCTTGCAATTTGCCAAAAATTGTATGGTATTCGACTCACCATATCCTAAAAAGTGAAGAGTTGGCTAGCCCGCAAGGTTATGGCTTGTGGTAAAGGCAGTGGAAAAACCATGATTGGTAATCAGCTCACCAAAGATAATATTAATAATTTATCTAAGAGTTGGCTAGTCCAGAAGCAAACGGCTTTTGGTAAAGACAAATCAAAACCGTTGACAGCTTATGATTTGCTCAAAATCATTTGGTTATCATTGTACCAAAGTTCTTACTTGAACTAAAACATTTGGCTACTCCAGAAGTAATGGCTTTTGGTAAAGAGTTGAAATCCATTAAGTTTTTCATAAAAGATTGCTAGGGACTAGCAATAGTTTAGTGTGAGGGATTTGATATTTGTCTAAATACACATATATTTTGTATTATTTAACCCCACAAAAACGATCAAAAACACACAAATGACTCACAAAATGTTACAAATATCATTGAAATGTGTTTTTATGTGATTCAGGTACAAAAGATTGAAAAACAAGTGAAAAATGATCAAGTTCACACAATTGTCATTTTCAGTCCCTGGAGTTTCACAAATTGTCAAAACTAGTCCCTGAAAGTTTAAAAAGGAAGAAAAAGTCAACTTAAGTCCTTGGGAAGTCAAACTTATTTACAAATAGTCCCTGGATGAAAGTTTTCTAAAACTTGGCAACTTTTACCCTAAGAATCCAAAAATTACAAAAATGGTCCTTGGTGTTTAAAAATGTGAAATTATCAACCTTGGTCCTTGTAATATTGTTTATTGGCAGGTTTGGTACTTTGAAGGAAGTTTGGAAAATGACAACTCACACCCTTCAACAATTCAGAAATTACAAAAAGGGTCCTTGTACAATAAAAACCAAATCATACCCTTTTTATTAATAAATCCATAAACTAAACCCAGCCAAACCTTATGAACCCCTGAAAACAAAATGAACCCCCTGATACCCCATTTGAACCCCCTGACCAAAACCAACCCTTATAATAAAATACCAGGTTTGACCTGGTCAAACCCACCCTTATCCCCTTCATCCTCACATCCCCGCCAAAACCAAAACTACCCCTCCACCTTGCCTGGTTTCACCACCATCCTTCCACCTCACCCTAATAACATCACACCACCTTTCCACCTCACAATTAGCCCACAACCACAATAAATGCTTCTCCATTACTTTTACCTCAATACCACCACTGCCCATGGTTTTAACTGCCCACTCCACCAATTGACCTCTAAAGCTACCAAACATGTCCCCTCCACCTCCACAAGTAACCAAGAAGCATTAATTGGCCTCAAACCGACTCTAGCCTCAATTTGTACTTTTGGCGCCAAAAGTGAATTTAGACGGCTAGGATGATTTACAGAGAATCAATGGTCAAGATTAGGTGGGATTTGCTCAGAATCAAGTGGGAAGCTTTTTGGATGTATAAATAACAAGATGGAGCAAAGTGAGAAGGTGGCCCAGTTTTCCTGTATTTAGAAAATTGTTGCCTCAGTAGTGTAAACCATTAGATTAGCTATGGTCAGTAGTTTAAGACCATCAGTAATGTAGAAAAGTAGTTTAATGTTTATTTCAGTTCCAAGTTAATGATAATTCCAAGTTTATAAAATTTCATGTTATGTTAAATTCGTCCCACATTAGTTATCATGTAATTTAAATTCTTGTTGATGATAATTGTTAAATGGACTCTTTAAGCTCATGTAGGCTCCTGACAAAAGCTTTCAAGCTTTTAGATATATCAAAACAGCTATGATCTTTTAAAATTCATAAGTAGATATAAAATTAAGAAAACAATGAAAAAACAAAAATAATGAAGTGATCTTGAAGAAACTACATGGAGCAAGGTTGATTGTTGATGGCCTTTGGTTTAATAGCTCATTGGAAAGCTGAAGGATGTGTTCTATGGTCCTTGGTACCTTGGTTTCTCAGCTTGATCACTTGTAAGCCATTTTCTTAGTTTTTGCAATTTACTGTTTCAGTCTTTTATATATGCTTTGATTTTCATGTTTTACTGTTCCTATGTTGTTTGTTAATGATTATCTAGTGTAATCTTAGTGTTGTATGTTTTGGATTTTAATTTTGCTTTGAATTCTCATTTAACTGTCAATAGGTGCAATCCTTGAAAATCCTAGGCTTAGGCTGTTTGACACCATGTTTAAGTTTAAAAAGGTCTAATCTGACTAATTAGATCCTCTGGATTGGAAATGATCAGCTTATACAGTGATATGTTATGAAAAGCTCAATTTGATTCTATTAAAGGAATGTTTGGATTAGATTGTTAATCTGTGTTATGGGCTTTGTTTATGGTTGTTCTTGTTTGATGTATCATTCATAAGTCCTAAGTAACTCATTTGAGCTTTGATAAAACAGTCAACATGGTAGATAGTCAAAATGACATTTGATTTTATATTATCTGTTAACTGTGAAGTCATTTGATCCCAAATCCTTGCATACTTGTTCAAATCTTGTTTATCTTTGTTTATTTTATGTTAATATTGCTTATTATAACATATTTAATCAGTAGAGTAAGTTTTAAATTCAGATTAGTCAAGCTTTTAGTGTTTTTGTTAAAAAGTCACATTTATTTTTCTGCAAATATGCTTTGTGCAGTTAGTTAACCCCATTTTTTCATGTGCCTGCACATTCTTGATTTTTTAGATTTAGCTTATGTAAATTGTTGTTTTGTGTAGCCACCCTGGCCATTAGCTTATGTGCATAATTATTTTTCAGTTAGTAGCTTGTATAAATAGCTTAATCACCTTCACTTTTTTGTCCCATCTTACTCATTCACTGAAGCAAACAGTGAGGTGAGTTGATTTTCAAAAGCTCATGAAAAGCCTCCTCACTGAGCTTGTTGGTGTTAGCTTTGGCTTTTCACAAAGCCAAGCTACCCAATTCAATGTTCATGTGCTTGTTGAGCATTTATAGCTTATTAGATAAGTTAAAAGGAGCTTTTGTTTGCCCACTCACAACAGTCCACTTGTGGACTTGCACCATTTCCTCAAGCTCCTTACAAGCTCATTAGTGATCATAATCTTGTGTGGTTTGGTTTTTTATAAAGCTTAGCAACCCAAGTTTGTAATCCTGCACTTAAATTCAAGCTTGTAGCTTATTCACCTAGGCTGCAAGTAGCTTGTAACTTATCACTTTCCTGAGTATGCTAGTCAAACAGCACACTCACCCTTACTTCATAAGCTTACAATAAGTTATCCAGTGGGCCCCACAGAGTGAGCTTGGGCTTTTTGAAAAGCTTACCACCCCAGCTTGCTGCCTCCACTCACCATATGGCCTTTGAAGCTCATTTTGTGAGCTTAAATTGCCAAGCTAAAAGGTTGCAGGGCTGTTTGGGATTGCATATAACTGAGAAAAGCTTATGAGCTTATTTGAGCTTATGGGTTGGTCCCAGTGAACATGCTTATGTATTTATGTTTATAAACCTTGTACACATATATTTTTCATTTTCATTTCTTGTGTTAGCCTATATCAAGCTCAATTGAGCTTTCACTCAATCCAAGTCAAGCCAAAAGCTTGACTGTCTAAACCTTAGGCTTGCATATGGTGTATTTGGTCAATACAATGCATCATTCATGTTTATACTTGTCCTTTGGGCATGTTTGCATGTTTCTTTTCTTTTGTTTCCTGTTTATAGCTTTTTCAAGCTTATTTTGGACTTGTGAGTTGACTGTGAGCCAAAAGCTCACTGAATTAGCCATTTTTAAGCAACAGGCTGTTTTGGTCCTCACAATTGGTTTCTTTCTAGTCCTTATAGCTCAAATAGAGTAATCCTAGTAGTTGGTTTGGTCTCACTTGGACTGCACAAACATATGCACAACACAAAACCACATCAGGCCACATTTTTAGATTTTATGGTTTTTGTAGTTTTTTGAGATTTTCTATAGCTCTCAATATTAGTTTTCATAAGCTGATTTTCTGGATTATACAAGTCCCCTAGCTCATCTACCTTAGGAATTTTTTGCTTGATTTTTAGAACTCTTTTAAGCCACCAAACAAGGGCTGCAAACTGGGCATTTTTGCCCTGCTCACAAAGTACATCAGCAGTCCTTCATAAGCTTTTGCTTATTTTGGGCTTTTGAGCTTTTTCCTTTAGCTTCTCTTGATTCCTTATGCTTATTTACTTGTACCTCAGTCCATTTTACCTTTTACTTTTAACTCATAGCTTATTTTAAAGTTAATAGCTTAATTAGAAAAACTTAAGTTTAAAAAAAATCCTTTATAAAGCCTACTGTTGTGAAATAGCATTTTGAACTAGCTTATTTAGCTTAAATAAATTAAGTTCCTTTGTAAAAGTTTGTTATATTTAGTTAAAAAGTTAGTTTGTAAAAGAAAAATCAAAAAAATAAAAGTTTAGCTTATTTTAAAACCTATAGCTTAATTGATAAATCTTAGTTTTTTAACTTAAATAGCCTACTGTGTAATCAAGCTCATCATTTCTAGTTTATTTAGCTTGAACTAAAATTACTTCCTTTGTAAAAAGTACTTATAATTAGTTAAAAAGTTAATGTGTAAAATAAAAATCGAAAAAAAAAATAAAAACGCAAAAAGTGGGGTGTGGGATTCGAACTCAAGACCTCTCGCTAGTATAACATGCGCACACAAACCACACCCCTTCCATTAGCTCTGGAGCACCAGTTCTGTTATGGTTTGCCACTTTAATTCTATTTAACCCTTCTTTACCGTTTCTAGCTTATTTTCTTTTTAGCTTATTATCAGCTTATCCGAATAAGCTATTTTGTCATTTTTATTTTTAATAAATCTGTAACAATGTAAAGTATTTATATAAAAAAGTTCAGATTTTTTAGATTAGTTTTAGTATTTATTTCGTATTTTAATTTGTATAATAGTAATTAAATCATAATAAAAAATATAAAAGTCAAAAAAATATAATTCTTTTTTCTAAAATTTTCTTTTATCATATAGAACCTGTAAAAAATATATTTGCACCCGTAATGTTTATATTTCAATAATTTTACGTTTTTACTTGCGCACGTACGTTATTTTTATTAATAACGCTCGTTTTCAGTTTTCTTTATAGTTTTTGTATACGTAAGTTTTAGATAACCGTTTTTCTTACATTTTTAATCGTTTTTAATTATCTTTCACATATTTTAGCTTAGAATCCCAAAACTCTTTTATTTTCACCTTTCCGCGCGAGGTTTTTAGATTTTCTTAAACTTTTATAATAACTTTGTAAATATAGTTATTTATTTTATTTTCTTTTAATTTGCATTTAAGCCGTTAAGGCATGCAAATTCCCTCTTTGGGAATGTTTGTTTTTATTCGTTTTGTACGTTTACGTTTAATTTAAACGTACGTTTGTAAATCTTTCGCGTTTTTAGGTTTCTGATTGTACGTTTTTAACGATACAGCTGTGACAGAGCTATGATTATTCACATTCTAGTGTTAGTCAGTCAGATTCCCATGTTTTTATATATTCAATAAATTTCAACATCGCACACAGTCGTTGTATTCAGAACGTCACACCTCATCAGGACATAATGACCCGAGGATATAATTCTATACTCCTTGGTAAACTTGCATTCTCTCCCAGGCTGTTTGCCTTTTATCATTTATTACGGTTGACCATTCACAAGTGGTTGGCTCGTGTGATAGAGAAATAAAAGACGACTAGTTTGGGAGGAATCAATGAGCGTATCTCGGACGGCGTCGTAGGAACCTCCCAGTTCTTGACCGCTTCTATCTTACTAGGGTCCACATGTATTCCTTCACTATTCACCACATGTCCAAGAAAAATGCACTTCCTCCAGCCAAAACTCACATTTTGAGAACTTGGCGTACAATTTCTCCTTCGCCAGCAATCCGAGAATCAACTTCAAATGCTCTTTATGCTCCTCCTTCGACTTAGAATAAATTAGAATGTCGTCTATGAACACAATCACGAATTTATCCAAGTAAGGCTTGCAAACGCGATTCATTAAATCCATGAATACCGCGGGTGCATTTGTCAGCCCAAATGGCATAACCGTGAACTCAAAGTGCCCATAACGCGTCCTAAAAGCAGTCTTCGGAATATCCTCCTCACACACCCTTAACTAATGATAACCATAATGTAGATCTATCTTCGAAAAGAATCGAGAACCTTGTAGCTGATCAAAAAGATCATCAATTCTAGGAAAAGGATACCGATTCTTAACCGTCAGCTTGTTCAATTCCCAATAGTCAATACACATCCGGAACAAACCATCCTTCTTCTTAACAAACAGCACAGGTGCTCCCCACGGAGAATGACTAGGTCGGATAAATCCCTTATCCTGAAGTTCTTGCAGCTGTTCGGACAACTCCTGCATTTCTGAGGGTGCCAATCTATATAGAGATTTCGCCACAGGTGCCGCTCCAGGAATTAATTCAATACGAAACTCAACTTGACGGATTTGAGGCCATCCAGACAAGTCTTCAGGAAAAACACCAGGAAACTTACATACTACAGGAATTTCTTCTAACATAACTTCTTTGGCTTTCGCACTCTTAAGGGATTTCGAATCACTCCCTACACTCTCTCCTTGAATCCGAAGTATAATGCCACTCTCCAAAGGAATTCGAACAACCTTTTCGTGGCATATGACCTCATCCCTATGCTTAGATAGCCAGCTCATCCCTATCACCACATCAAAATTTCCATGCCCAAAAGGTATCAAATCAATTATGAATGGGATACCCTCTAACACTATGGTACACCCACGAATAATCTTGTCAACCTCCACCTCCTTACCACTAGCTATTTCAATCACAATACTAGGTCTAAGTTTACTAGGCTCATCATTCAATAGTATAGTAAATGAACCAACTTAAATACCACAACATTAGCACCAACAGATAATCGAGGTATCAGCATATGATAGGTAGAATGGAATCTTACCACCCACACCTTGCTGCATACAATGATTTCCCAAACGGTTAAGAGAATACATCTCTAACCATACAACCATCATCAACATGATATCACATAACACCTACCACAACATATAACAACAAACATTAATCAATGTAATCATGTTCACAAGTCCAAGTGTGTGATACCCTTATAATTATGTTCGCGACCATAGTTATAAGGCCTATTCCACACGTATACTTGCTTCCAAAACTACACATCTCAATGATAACGCGCATATATCACATAGCACCTAATACACAGCACAATCCATGTTATCATACTTGCAAGTCCACTTGTGTTGTGAAGCATGTATAATTATGTTGGCCACCATAATTATCTATGCTTCCTTTCACAAGTGTACTTCCTCCTATGACCACACTTCATGCAAACAATCATCTTACGTGGAATAATTCCAACGATCATGGAACAATTCCAACGACCACTTTAACTCTATAATCAAAATCACTCAGGGAAATCCCAAAATCCAACGGAATCTATATTCCAACACAATTTCCACATCAGAACACAAAAGACATATCAAAACATAACGCTAAACAATAATGTCGCACGTGGCTCGAGCTCCATCCTAACATTCGTCTATCTTGAAATGATTCAACTACTCGCCGTAGACTCCAGGTCCGAATCCATTTCGTCTTCCTCACTTAGCCATCCATTTCGGTTTCCCTCGGCCGTGGTAGTGGATGACTATCAAAGCCACTCTCGGGATTCCTTCTTTCCTCCTCTATATGGTCCACAAATCCATACAAATTACGGGGCTCAGCTCGAACTACTCCTCCATCTTCTATGAACTTGGGACACCTCCTAGGGTACCTAGTCGTGAAGCCGTCTTTATCAGTTACCTCCGTCTCGTACATTTGTACCTCCGTTCCACCCACGTTTACTAATGTCATATTTTCCTCAATCAGACATGGCCACATGATAGCAGGAATCAAAATCCTCTTGTTAGCCCGTCTCAAACTACCAATCCTCTTGCAACCAGTAGCGACAACAATTGCGCAACAGTATTTGCTACGCGCGAGAGGTGCCATGCTAAAAATGACACCTATGATAGTAAGTATGAGGATCCAATAGACGTCTAAAACTCAATTGAACTACTCATAACCTCAAGAAGGATAAACACGTAGAATACTATATTCACACATAGGCCCTAAATGCAACTATATGAGGGACCTCTAGGTTATAGTCTAGGTTCAACCACCTACTTCTCTATAACCAAGTCTCTGATACCAATCTGTCACACCTCGCCAATGGCGGAAACGCGAGTGCAACATCATAGATATCATCACAACACTTGGCGTCTATATAGAGAAAATACTACATGCAAATAAAAAGAGCAAGGTACAAACACAAAGTGTCGTAACGATACCCCAAAATAAATAACCAAAACAATATCCAAGGTATCTCCATTAAAACATAAAGTAGTAATGGAAGACATCAATGTATCATAAGCCAAATCCAACTAAATTAAATTAGTAACACCAAGACAATCATCTTCAAATGCAAACTAGGTCTCTTCTAATCGCGCCCTTCTATCTTAGCCTTAGAATGCTCACCTGAAAATGATGCTTAAAACGTCAACATAATGTTGGCGAGATTCATAGGTTTACGACACATAAAACACCTCGAAAATCAGTTTACTGTGATTATAAAAACATATCATAGCTAGCATTCGCAGGACAGTAAAAGCAAAGTTATCATACAACTAACATGCAATCACAGCTTACGGGACGGAACGTGCCCACCGATCCAAATATAAATTGGGACGGAACGTGCCCACCGATCCAAACACCACATCAATTGGGACGGAACGTGCCCACCGATCCAAGATACCACCACAATTGGGACGGAACGTGCCCACCGATCCAAGTTCACAATAATTGGGACGGAACGCGCCCACCGATCCAATATAATTCCCCTTCCGGCCGGATATAATAATAACGAGTAGAGCCACTAGGGCATCTTCCCACTCGTATAATCACCACAAATAAACACCATAATAACATGTAGTATAAGTATAATAACAATTACACGTCCATGCATTTTTATAACCACATAATCACAGTAACTCAAAAATAATTTAAACAAGCATCATCTCCATCCCAAGTTTAAAACAAAGTAAAAATATGGGACTATGAACTCACCTCAATTCCGCAGCTTCCAAGTTATCAACACACAAATCTATATCACAAAAATAACAATCACGTTACACGCGACTAAGCTAAAAGCCATAGTCCATGTAACACACATATGATGGATGTCTAAGGTTCATATAACCCACTATGGATTACCTAGACACCATACTAATCACCATCCAATACTTAACACTCACTAAATCCCTTAATTAACACTTTCAGAAATGCATATTTCTAAAGTACTTTCACCCACATAAAATTACAGCGAATAAAGCTTCGCAACTCACACCAAAAATTCAACATGATCTTTCATAAGCATACAAGCTTTTCATAGAAGATCATGCACAAAAAAACACACACAAGTACCCAATGAAAAATCAAACATGTCATCTATCCAGATTCGGATCTGATCGGACATCAAAAAGTTTTGACCTCATAGACCCACCTGCACAACTTATTATCATCTAACTTTCGCGTGGAAGTCAAATATAATATAGAACTTGATTCCCACAGAAGGCCTTATCCAAATTCCACTTTCAAAGCCACCTTTGACCTCAATACTTTTACCCTAATTCTGTCCCGGTTTAACTGATTTGACACCTTAACTCATAAAAATCGTTTGACTGCCTTCCCGATCTCAAAATTGATCGTGGTCGGACTTTTTGGAAAGATCTTTCATTGTACTACAGTTTAGACACAAAATTCGTGATCTAACTCATCTTCATCTATTAATTACAATCGTATCTTTACAGACCTTTAAATCTGCCAGATTCATAGTTCATTAACTATCATGTTTTAAACCCTTACCACTTCACCAATTATCATAACATCACTAATTAATGACTCCAACATGTTTAATAACATTAATTTACAGATCTAAACATAAACCCTAATCCATCATAATTGTATTACATGAATCATAATAATTAATTAAATACAAGTGTTATAAAATTACCTTAATACTTGAAGAATTAAGAACCCTAAAAGTATTTTTTTTTCTCCTCTTCTCCTTAGGTTGGCCGAATTTTTGATCAAGAGGGGAACGAGGGTTTTGGTTTTGTATTTATAGGCCTTTATGGAAAATTCTAGATAACCTAATATTTGATAAGTGTATTTGTAGTTAAATTTGGTTTCCTAATTATCCCTAAAAACCCTGAATTCGTTTTTTAATATATCCCTATATAAAAAGGTTTTTTTTTTTTTTTTTTTTTTTTTTTTTTTTTTTTTTTTTTTTTTTTATTACACTTAAAACCTTGTACCTTTGATATCTTATAAAAACCCTATATCAATTTTAACACCTTACGCGATAAATCTTCGTTTTTACGACAAACCGGAAAATATCATTTTCAAAATAAAGTTTCCAAAAATAGATTTTTCACACTTAACATAAGTATACTCCATAAATATAACTCCCACGTAACTTACTAACGCCCAAATAGTTAAACGGAGTCTCGTTACGCAAAACCACAAAACACCAAAACTACACAAGTCATTTCTACACCACAAAGGCGATCAAAATGAACTTTTCCCAAAATTCACACTACTCAACTCATAAAGAAAATATCACATCAAGGGATTTAGTGCTAATACACGTACTCAATACCCATATACCATACTTATACCACATACACCACATATAAGCACATAGCACACACCACATAAAAGCTAAATAGGTTGAGACTATTAGTCAAACCAACCTGCTAAAATCACGGTTGTTACATTTAAACATGTTTATGCCACTATTTAATCATTCTTCATGTACATGATTCAAATGGAGCTTGCTGCAAATACACCCTAACAATGACCCTTTTCTGAAAAAATTTCAAATTTGATCGCCTGGGAAAACATCAGATGGGCGGCCCCCTTAATTCCCTAGGCGGTCCCCTTAATTTTAAGGGGGCCGGCCAGCAATTAAGGGGACCGGCCATCTGGGCAGTGAAATTCACTGTTTTCTTTTGCATCATGTGACCACTTTTATCTAGCCCCAGCTACCATTTCTCTTAATGGACGAACTGGTATTGGAATCTTACCACAAAACCTCAAAAATTTACCTAAACTAATCATATTTTCATGTTATAAATTCCCTCCAAACAATCACCTCTCATTCCATCATCCTTCATCATCCCAAATCACCATGTTATCACCTAAATCCTCCATCTCTAAGACTCCAAGGAAGCAAAGACTTGTCATCATACCACCAAAACAACTTTTCATAGACTTAACCCAAGATGACACCAAAACTCCATCACCACCACCTCAATGTTCATCCCCAAGTGCACCAAATGCTCCATCAAAAACACCATCTACTCATGGCACATCATCTTCCTCCTTACCATCCACTTCATCCATCAATGACTACATCAACTCCCACCTACCATCATCATCACCAAGAGCATCATCACCATCTTCCACTCAAGAACGTCGATCCACCCAACTTGCCATTTCCTTATCACCCATCACACCTCTTGATGCTCACTTCTCACCATCACCAATCCCATAACCATTCTTTCCCATACCTTGGGCATTGCTTGAAGCCTATAGTGACAATTGTCTTTGTTGCATCCATAACCGGACCATAATCTTTGGTCTTAGAGATGAGATACACTACATGTTTTCATCACTTGAACACATGATTACCAACCCACCACCACCACCACCTCCACCACTGTTGAACCTTAAGACCTTGATAGATCTTCGTGAGCTCGTGGATCGTTAGTAATGTTTATGTAATCACAAACACACTAAAAGAAAGTCTAAGTTACTTGTATTCTATAGCGGAAAACAAACACAAGTAAGAACACGATTACTAAGAACGATTTGATCCTCTATGGATCTTTGATTAATACTAAAGTTGTTTTTCTAAACTCGTACCTATTACATAATAACGTGTTCCTTTTATAGATAAGGAACCCTAACTAGGTTTCACTAGAAACCCTAAACCGTTTCACAAGAAACGTATATTCTAAAAACTAAATAAGATATGCACAATACATTCCTAATAAAACTCATGCATATCCTCAAGAATAACAAACTATAATAAGTATACGGAATATCTATATCCGCAGAAACTAAATACTCTAAATAATACTTTGGCAGAAACTATGCTTCAGCAGAATCCATAAGCCTTCAGCAGAATCCGTCAGCAGTAACCATCAGCAGAATTCTTCCTTAGCAGAATTCCCAACAATCCTCCCCTAATCTTGAATTTGACATGGTTAAGTTCAAGATTCTTGATAGATCTTTAACACTTCAGAATAAGAGGATTGACTTCGAACAACATCAGCAAAGAATCAAAATGACCACATCTCTATGAATGGTAGAACTTGAAACTTCAGGTCTTTGCAGCAACAAATGACAATTTATACATCAAAACATATTAGTTTCATACTATTCTCATCACATCCAGGTGTGTTAACTCCTGTGAGAGGTGAATCATTGAAAATAATGGATTTGATGTCTCTTTACCAATAGCCATCACTACTGGAGTAGCCAAATGTTTAAGTTCGAAAACTATGGTACACTGATAACCATATGATTTTTAGCAAATCATCAGCTATAAACGGATTTGAGATGTCTTTACCTGTAGCCGTTTGCTCAGGACTAGCCAATCCTTTGGTTTCAACTGAACCTTGGTGAATTGAATACCAAATATGGATACCAAATGTCTTTACCACAAACCATACTTTTGTGGACTAGCCAATTCTTTGGATCCCAGAAAGGGTTACATCCATGGTGAATTGAGAACCATTTCAACTCTCAGAACTTAATCATGGGTGAGTTGAAGTACCCTATAGCTTTGAGCAAGCTATTATAGCTATCAACAGATTTGATGTGTCTTTACCAAAGCTGTACCCTTTGGACTAGCCAACTCTTTGATGGACACAAGTTACATCTGGTGAGTTGAGAACCATCAACAGAGTTATACAACAAACCTGCAGAAAAGTTAGTACAAATATACAACATTTTTTTTTTTTTTTTTTTTTTTTTTTTTTTTTTTTTTTTTTTTTTTTTTTTTTAACTAAGAAATAAGAATGAAATAAGAAATAAATGAAATAAAGAAAACTAAGATACAAAATGAATACAAAATACCAGAATCAAGAAGAAGCTGTATGTTGCATAAGCTTGGACTTGATTAATCCAACCAATTGTGCAGCATGAGTCTCATCATTAGCCACTGGATCAGGAGGAACTTCCAATTTGCTTCTAAGCATATGTTTCAGCAGATGAAGAGACCAAGGATAATGCTGATCCGAAAACATACACACCCTAATGCCAGACTTTGTTTCAACAACATGCACATTAGGCATAGGGTAAAACCTCCAAGTATCAACCACCCATGTGTGTGAATTCTCCCAAAGTGAGTAGCCTTTTCCATTAGGTGAGTGAGAATCAAACAGAACTTGCAGATCTCCCAATAAGTACAAACCAGCCCCTTGTGGTGTATGAGAAGCATAGAACTCTGTAACCATTCCATAGAGAGTATGCAAATCTTGCCTATCCACCAAGTGAAGTATTTCTTGCAAGAAAGTAAACTCCATATAAGATTGATCTTGCCTATAAATGGTGTTTATCTGCCCATCTGTCAATGTCCATTTGACCAACACATTGTAAGAACCTTCAGGAAAGGTCTCAGAAGAACCCACTTTAATAAAGGTTGAATCAGCAGCATTGAGATCTATATGCTTAGAAGAACTCTCCTTTTTAGACTTATGTGCTCTAGAAATCTGCTCTCTAGCTAACCTCACAGATCTTCTGATAGCAATTTGTCTGCTGTGTGCCATCCTTTTCTTTCTTCTCCCAGGTATATAGATCCCCATATGACTAACATCTGCAGATGCACCAGAAGCATCTTCAGGAGGAATGGAAGAAGTAGAAACAGAACCACCTTCTGCAAGCAACTTTGCAGTATCTTCTCTAACCTTTCTAACCTCAGCAGATTGATTGCCTTCAGAAGTTGCCTCAGCAGAAACAGCTTGAGGAAGTACTTGGTCTTTATCACCAGAAGATGAAGTACCAAGCTCAGCTGTTTTGATTCTTTTAGCTTCAGAAGCATCTATACTTGCACTAGGCCTCTTCAATGGAGTTTGAGGAGAGTGAATAGCCTTCATAATTTGATTATATGTTTGATGCAAATCAGAATCAGATAAGGCCCATACTTGCTTCTTGGACAAAGCAGAATTATATACAGAAGTATATTGATGATAAACCACATTTCTCATATAATTCTTGGTTTGTGCCTCAGTCTGAGGTTTAGCTCTCTTAGCTTTAGCCTTCTGTGCAGCAATGGCCTTTCTCCTTTCTGCTGCAGCTTGCTTCCTCTGTTGACCAAGAGCTACCATTTGAGCAGCAAAGTTATTACTATCAAAAGTAGCTCCTAAGATGCTTTGGGCTAACGTAGGATTGGAAGCAGCTTGTTGTGTATAAGAATCCCATTGTGCATCAGTAAAATGAGCTGATTGCTCATCTAGCTCTCGTTGCCTTTCTGGAGGCAAATCTGAAGTTAATTGAGCTGTCATCTGTTGTGCTAAAGCTTGACTCTTCATCAGATCCTCATATTCTTTAACCAATCTAGCTTGCTCCTTCCTTTCCATTTCACTTACAAGATCTGTACCAAGATCTTCACCAATCATCACTCCTTGCCCACTACCAGAAATGTCAGCACTAGATACTCTGGCAATATGGTCAGAAGAAACTCCAATAGAAGCATCAACAAAAACATGTTGAGATGAAGATTCAACATGTGGAGTAGAAACCTCAGCATTAGGATTCAAGTCAAAGGATCTCCCAGCAACAAACACTTCAGCAGAAACTTCTGAAGGTGTGACATCAGCATAAGCCACATGATCACCACCAACATGTGCTTGAGCAACATTCAAACATGGCATTGTAGATTCCTTGCTCAAATACTATCTTCTCCTCTTTCTGTAGAACTTGATCTGATCCTTTTGTTGAGAGGATTCAGCAGCTTTAGGTGAAGAAATAGAAGTCTGCTGAGCAGCTTCAGCCAATAAATCAAGATGATCCAAATAACTATCCTCCTGCTCTTCATCAGAGGCAAACACAAACTTTCTTTTCTTTTTCTGCCCAAGTTGATCTTCTAATTCCTGAACCCTTCTTTTCAATACCACAATCTCATCACCAAGTGAGGATTTAGTATCTGCAAGCTCCTTCTTCAACTTCTCAATTTCTTGATCATTCCTGTTGAGTAAATTATACAGAGAAGTGAGAGTAATAGGGTCCTCAGCTCCACCAGCAGATGTCTCAGTGGTAAAGGGAGCTTCATTGGGCCTTTCAGAAGAAATATGTATATTCTCAAAAGTAGGAGTGCTTTCATCTATTGGGTCTCTAAAAGGGCTAGGTGTGGACAGTCTTATAGTCTCATCTTCAAGAGGTGTAGGCACATGAGTATCATGAGACTGAATTGTCTCCTCAACCTCAGGAACAAGCTCATCAGGAGCTTCATGAGTTTGTGTTGGAATAGGACTGGGTGAAACATGTACAGGTGAAGGTGTAGGTTGGTCAGGAGAAACAATAAATGCTTCAGCAGTTGTGGATGGACCCTCATCCCTTTCTACTGATGGATTACCATCAGCAGTAACACTTGGTAATGATGGAGTACCATCATCAGCAGCATTGGGAGATGGTGGAGCATCAGCAGCATTACCCTCATCAGCATCATCATTACCATGTGGCAACATAGCTGGTAGCAGAGGGTGATGCTCCCCAACATAATGAGTTTTCATGGAAGCAAACAACTTAGCACTAAGGGCTCATATGGGATAATGGCCTCTATCTAGGGTGTTTATGTCTAATATAATTTGAAGAAACCTAGGGTACATTAGAAACTTATGCTTTTTCTTTTGTATATTTTCAACCATATTATCAAAAATAAACTTAGAGAAATTATAAGTTAAACCCTGTGATAGACATACTATACCACAACCCAATTGGGTAGAGAATTGATCCCATCCTCCAGACTTGTTGCTGATGCACTGAAGAAATGTGTGCACCAAAAACCTCCACTTGGGGCAAAACTTGTTCTTGAGCCACATAATAGTATCCAAACTTTGATAACCAGCAGCTCTCAGCCCAGCAAGTATCTCTTCAGTGTTGGTGTGATAGACACCACCTTCATCATCTAGTTGTAATCTTTCCCTAATCAAAGCTTCAGTAACCACATACTCTGCTCCATCAATCTTTGCAACTATCTCTGTATCAGAACGTTTCTCAGCAGATGCCCAAAATTGCTTCACCAAAGATTCGTGTACTACATCCGGATAATGAGTCAAAGCAAAATGAATCTTGGAACGCTTCAAGAAATCAACCATAGGGTCATACATTTCATGTCCCTTCGCTTTTCCTAGAAAGGCAACTTTATTGTGATCCTTCTTAAATTGTAGGGCCTCCATTGAAGAAATTATGAGAGATATGGTATGAATCAAGTGAATGGAGAATAGGTGTAGATTGCTTGAAGAGGGAATAAGTTGTTTTGGGCGAAGATTATATGAGTAGGTTATAAATAGAAGTTACCCAATTATGGTCAAAATTTATCGGAACTAATTGTTGACCGTATCTGACGTGTAAAGTAACTTCACCATTCAAAATCAACCCTTCAGCAGAAATGACGGTCAATCTGCTGAAGTGAGAAGTCAATCAGCAGAAACAACTCAAGAGTAATAATATCTTCAGTAAAGATCTTGAGTTTTACTTTGCCACCCAACTCGCATTAATTACCATTAACACTTGACTTCGCCTATAAAATAACCCCAAATCACAATCCGCACAAATCACTTAACCCTAATTTACCATCAAACCTACATTCAACCAAGATCACTCATCAACACTATGAACAACCAACCAGAAGTAATCGATCTTTCTTCTGAGTCATCAGCAGACTCAGGAGATAACATTCCTCAATCATCCACACAAACTTCCCATAGAAGGTATGGTATTACCAAAGAACAAGCCCGCAAGAGAAGGCATGATGTGGGCTCATCAAGCAGACCCAACAATCCACCCAAAACTCCATCATCATCATCATCATCATCTGAGGATAGTCGTCCTTTATTTCGATATCCCTACCAAGATGAGCCTCGTACTTTGAAGTCCCCTTTTCTCCCTTCTTCGGAAGATGATAGTGTGGTGGATCCAAATGATTCACCTAGGGGCTCTGATGACTTCACAGAGCGTCTTGAGCCAATCTTCAATAGATTGGTGAGAGAGGAAGAGGAGAGGGAAGCAGCACCAACTAGGGAAGAGAATCCCCAACCTTCACAACCCCAACCTAGGCCACACACAAGAAATCCACCACTCCCAGTGACAAGGGAGGTGGTTATTGGTCTTCCTGCTCCAAGGACTGGTGTTTCATACCATAGAGACACAGGAAAGGGCAAGGGTGCAGAGGTGACTGGAAAGGGAAAGGGTAAAATGGAGTAGGTGATGATGAGATGTTGCCAAGGACCAAAGATATAAAACTAGGTTCTTCAGCATCTTCATGAATGATATTTTAGATCTTTCAATCATGTCTGTTAGTCTTCCTGGTGCAGCAATAGATGATAGTAACTAGAGTCTGTGTAGGTTATCTTGTATAGGATTGGTCTTGTTGAAATTGAAGTTGTTTGTGAAATGTAACTTCTTTGAATGAATGAACAACTTGCCCTTTATTTTGCAATGATTTGCACTTGTATTGTTCTTCAGCACTTCCATTCAGTAGAAACAATGACCATGTCCCATTTAAGTAATCTTGATTAACCTTAACTAAGGATCAGCAATATCAAGGCAGTCTGCAAAACAGACACATAACAGCAAACAAACCAAACCATACAAACTAAAAATACATTAGTTGATTAGTGTGTTAGCAAACATAATCAATAATCTACAAAATATTACAAAATTTTACAACAAACAATCCTCCCCGAGGCATATGCCTCCCCTGAGGCCTATGCCTCCCCTCAAACATAGCATTTAAGGGTTAACCATCCCAATATGGACCACTAAGTGTTGAAACCTAGGTCCATCAAAAGCTTTAGTCAGTAAATCAGCCACATTATCATCTGTGTGAATTTTAAGCACCTTAATCAAGTGTTTTTCATATGCATCTCTTATAAAATGGTGCCTTATCTCAATATGCTTAGTTCTATTATGAAAAACTGGATTTTTAACTATGCATATGGTAATTTGGTTATCAATAAAAATTGTGGTGTTCATGAAATTAAACCCATAATCCAACAATTGATTTTGTATCCAAAGAACCTGTCCACAACAATTGGCAGCAGCAACATACTCTACTTCAGTAGATGAGGTAGCAACAATGGTTTGTTTCTTGCATTGCCAAGAAATCAATCTTCTTCCAAGAAATTGGCAACCTCCAGTTGTGGATCTCCTATCCAGATTTGCACCAGCATAATCACTATCACTATAAGCTTCCAAATTGAAAGGAGACTCTTTTGGGTACCAAAGACCTAACTTGGGTTGGCCTTTGAGATACTTAAAGATCTTCTTGACTGCATTCAGGTGGGAAGTGAGTGGTGTGACCTGATGTCTAGAACAAGCACTCACAACAAATGTGATGTCTGGCCTTGAAGCTGTCAAGTACATCAATGAACCAATCATGGACCTGTATAGGTGAACATTCACTGCAGGATCTGGTTCAAGATTATTCTTTGGTTTGGGAGCTTCATAAGGTGTAGTGGCAGGTCTGACATTCTCCATATCAAACTTCTTCAACATATCTTTAGCATACTTGTCCTGACTAATAAAGATACCCTCTGGTTTCTGCTGAACCTGTAGACCCAAAAAGAAAGTGAGCTCCCCCATAGCACTCATCTGAAACTCTCCCTTCATTAATTCCTCAAACTCCCTGCACCAAGCTTCTTTAGTGGAGCCAAAGATAATGTCATCCACATAAACCTGCACAAGAATTATATCCCTGGAATTCTTCTTAATGAAGAGTGTTTTGTCAATGGCACCTCTTCTGTATCCATGCTTCAGCAGAAATGCAGAAAGCCTAGCATACCAAGCTCTTGGTGCCTGATGTAGGCCATAGAGAGCTTTGACAACCCTGTAAACATGCTTTGGATTGTCTGGGTCTTCAAAACCTTTGGGTTGAGATACATAAACCTCCTCATCAATTTCTCCATATAGAAAAGCACCTTTGACATCCATCTGATAGACCATAAAACCCATATAAGATGCATAGGCCAAGAAGATTCTGATGGCCTCAACCCTAGCTACAGGAGCAAATACTTCAGTATAATCAATGCCCTCCTCTTGTCTGAATCCTTGTGCCACCAATCTTGCTTTGTTTTTAACCACAATACCCCTGGCATCTCTTTTGTTTTTCAAAATCCACTTGGTACCAATGGCAATCTTCCCTTCAGGTAGTGGTACCAATATCCAAACCTTCTGATTCTTGAATTGTAGCATCTCTTCTTGCATTGCTTCAAGCCAGCTGGAGTCTTCAAGAGCTTGACTAACACTGGTTGGTTCCACTTGAGAAAGAAAACAAGCAAACAGACAATGCTTAAAGTCTGTGTGATTGTCCCTTTGCTGATTTGAGACATAAGAAAGAAAAGAAACTTCACCATACTTAGAACTTTTCACAGCACTTCTAGTGCTAACAGGTGCTTGAGGATCACCAAGAATGTTGGATTGAGGATGAGCAATGTTGATCCTTTTGGTAGCATTGGGGTTGACTTCAATTGTGGTGTCAAGATTGGTCACATTTGGTCCAAAATCACTGTCATAGGAGGCTGAGTTGAAGATACCAGCTTTGGGTGAGTGATTTCCAAGATCAGAAGGACTTGGAAAGCGTGTATAAGGTTCCTCAAAGTCTGTGGACACACTAGTAGTCATGGGAGAACCTTCAGGAGAACCATCAGCAGATTTGGCAATATCAGCAGAAACATTTGGAGGATCAGCAGAATCCTGGTTTCCACTGAAGGGTTGTGCTGACTCCACACCAATTCTTTCAGCTTCTTGATTGGCTGCATACTCTTGCTTCTTGAGTCTAGCAAGGTCCTCATGCTCAGATTCACTTTCTGAGTCATCTTCCAGGGTACCTGCATTGTTAGTGGGAGACTCTTGTGTACCTGCAGATTGTTCAGCAACATATCTAGTATAGCCCAAGTAATCAGTTAGGTAATCCAGGTCAAAATACCAAGGATGACCTTGTCCTTGAACATGAGGCTTGTTTTCTAGGTATCTCAGGTTAAGGGTCTCCTCTATCTTTTTAGTACTTAAATTATATACCCTATAAGCCTTACTATGAGCTGAATACCCCACTATAAACCCCTCATCTGCCTTCTCATCAAACTTTCCTAGGGAGTCACTAGTGTTCAAAATGGTCACCTGACAACCAAAAGGTTTAAGGTAATGAATATCAGGAACTTTCCCAGTGAGAAGTTCATAAGGTGTCTTGATATGAGGTCTAGTGATGGATACCCTGTTCAAAACATAACAAGCAGTGCTTACTGCTTCAGTCCAGAACATAGTGGGTAATTTAGAGTCTGCAAGCATGGATCTTGCTGCCTCTATTAAGGTCCTATTCTTTCTTTCTACAACCCTATTTTGCTGTGGGGTTCTTGGAATGCTATAGTCCCTTTTTATCCCCTTAGACTGACAAAGTTCTATTAACACAGCATTTTTGAACTCTGTCCCATTATCACACCTAATACCTTTAACCTTTTTATTTAGCTGATTTTCAATAAGGGTAATGAATTCTTTTAAAATTGGAGATGTTTCATCTTTAGTTTTCAAAAAGAATACCCAACAAAACCTGCTATAGTCATCAGTGATTACCAGGCAGAAGTACTTGTGATCAATACTTCTGATTTGAGTTGGACCAAAGAGATCCATATGCAGCAACTGAAGAGGTTCTGAGATGGTGCTCACAGCTGTAATGGCTTTGTATGAAGCTCTGTGTTGCTTCCCTTTGTTGCAGGCAACACAATTGTGTTCATTGGTGAAGACTTTGGAGGGAAGCCCATGAACTAGACCAAGCTTAGAGAGTTTGTTAATGGTCTTGAAATTAACATGAGCCATCCTTCTATGCCACTTAGTAGACTCATTCAGGGATGCTTTAGCCACCAAGCATGTCAGATCACCTTCAGGTTGGACTTCATTCAAGTTGAATGTGTATAAGTTGTAGCTTCTGGGAACTCTCAGCAGAATTGTGGAATCTTCTAGAAGCTTGAAGTCTTTAGAGAGTACAAGACATTCATCCTCTGAGAAGAAGACCTTGTTCTTGGTATCACATATTTGTGATACTGAGAACAGGTTGAAGTGTTGCAGTTCCTTCACATAGAGCACATTCTCAAAGTCCAAGCTAGGTGTTCTGATGGTTCCATACCCAGTGATTTTGCCATCTCCTCCACCAAAAGTCACATTGCCTCCTCCTTGAATGGGTACAAAATCATGCATCATGTCCCTGTTTCCTGACATACTCCTGGAACAACCACTATCTACTATGCCTACATCTTTACTTTTCAAAGGATGATCCTACATATACAACAAAATTATACAAATGTTAGTACACTTTGGAGACACAAGTCATTACTGACTTGAGCCTACCTTGTGGATCATAAGAATTAGGCCATGTAGATTGATAAGATCCACCATTGTTCTTGGACCTTTTATGAAGATTAGGTCCTTTGTGAGTCCAAAAACAATCTGCTGAGGGCTTAACAGCAGTATCCCAATATCCCATACCCATATACATTGGGTCAATAAAGCCAGGCCAATAACCATTCTGAAAATAAGAACTAGTGGGTTGCACAAATGGTCTAGCAACATATCTTCTCCTAGCAGATTGAGAATGTCCATCAGCAGAATGTCTATCAGCAGAATTGCTGGCCCTATGAGTTGCTTGTGGAACATATGGTGGTATATCCTGAACATTTTTCCACATTGGTCTAGGTTTAGTTTGACCACTACCTACACCCATTCTTTGCTCATGAAAATTACAATCCTTAATCAAATGAAATTTACTTCCACACACAAAACATTTCTTCTTTTTAGAAGATTTATTCAAATTGAAAGATGTTCCATGACAAGCAAAAGTATTCAAACCATTAACATTAACAGAATTGTTTTTGACAGAATTGAAAACATTGTTTTGCAAAGAATTAAATGACAAGTCTTCAGAAGAAACTGTCTTTGAATTTGATTCATCAACAACAACTCTAACAGGCTTGTAGGGAGTCTTGGGTGTAGGCTTAGGAGAGGTCTTGGGTGAGGTCTTGGGAAGGTCTGACTTTTCACTTGAATCACAACTGGTAGTAGACCCTTGGTCAGAGGACTTGTCACTAGAAGAACAAGAGACAAAGTCAGTAGAATTAGAATCGGGGTCTGGCAAGTTACTTGACTTTTTGCCATATAGATGGTGTGATCCATCAAAGTCTGAGGTGGTGTTGGTAGAGGGCATGAATTCTCCCCTAATAGGTCTAGGCACATCATGTAATTTGCCTTCTTTAGCATAATGTTCTAAGCCTGCTGGTGTAGATTTACGTGCATCATCCCTAGCCTCTAAACCAACATACTTCTTAAAACCTAAACCTATACTAGTGTTTACAGGTTGACTATTATAGAGACAGTTAGCTAACTGATCACCTGACATTAACCAAGTTTTATGTCTAGCTATTTCCTTCTCTAGTTTCTCTTTTAGCACTAGGTTTTCTGACTCTATATTAGCCTTTTCTTTCTCAGTACGTTTTAAATCAATTTTAGCACAATGTAAATCTCTCTCTAACACCCCTATCTTTTCATCATAAGCAACCTGATTCTTCTGAAACCAAACTTTTTGTCTTTCTAGAGTTTTTAAAGAATGTTTATAAGCCTCAACCTCTACATAACATTCATTATATTTGGGTTTCAATTCATCATAGTCCTTTTTAAGTTCATTATACCTTTCACTACAACCAAATACACAATTATGTACCTGAGATATGCCCATAAAGGCAGCCTGACTATGCTTATCCTCTGAAGAACAGCTAGCCAGCAATCCACTCACATCAGCATTATCATCATTCTCAGGATCATGCACCTTCCAGTTGATATGTTCATCCAGAGTGACCAAGGCTTTGGGATTTTCAGCATTCACTTGATTCTTCTGATAGCTTGAATACCGAACTTCATCACCAGTCTTCCTATCCTTGCACTCTCTAGAGAAGTGACCCAACTGACCACATGAAAAGAACTTGATCTTCCTTCTATCAAACCTAGCTGGATCTCGTCCCTGAAACCCAAACTTTCTTCCAGACTTCTTTTCAAACCTCTTGACATTTAAAGTAAGCATGGCCACCTGCCATTTTAAATTCATCTCTTCCAAATCAAGAGGATCCACCTGATCAAAATCCTCAAAAGCAAGATGCTGCTGATGTTCATAATCAGCAACAAAAGAGTGGAGTACATCCTCCATTACACCACTGGACTGTGGTTGAGAGTAGGAAGATGTTACTGAGGAGCTTGAACTTGAAGCCTGAGTTATCTTGTTGGAGGTGGTGCTCATAAAAGCTGAATAAGTAGGGTTTGATGAACGAATGGGGCTTCTAACATCAGGCTCAAGAGTTTTAAGCTTGTTGTAGAGATCATCAAAAGAAAGCATATCGAGACCACCTTTTGTTTTGAGTGCAATGCTCACTTGTAGCCATGATGGAGGTAACGATCGTAAGAACTTTGCATTGCAGTCCTCATTATCTGGTCTGGCCTTCAGCTGATTCATCTGGCTCAAAATCTTATGGAACCTGTCATACCCCTTGTGAATACCTTCCTCTTCAGTTATTTGGAACTCTTGAAACTGCTGTTTCAACATTGACTTCCTCATCCTTCTTGACTCATCGTTCCCACCAAACCTAGCCTTGATTGCCATCCAGATATCTTTTGCTTCTTCCATGTAGTGAAAGTCTCCCATGTGATCATCTGGAATAGCCTGAAGGAGAATGGTTCTCACTTTATTTTCTCTTTGTACTGCAAGAACCTCTTCAGCAGATTTAGGAGGAAGAATAGTAACAACACCATCAGCATCTTTGGCGTGCTTCTTCAAACTGTTTCCTTTACGGACAATTTCCCAAAGATTCTAATCAATATTGGTGATCCAGTTCTGCATCTTCATCGCCCATAATTCATATTCTTCCTTCTTAAGGTAAGGAAACTTTGCATTGCTGTTGGTGAGAGTGAGTTGTTGCATAGATGTGGTGTTTTGGTTGTTGTTGTTGTTGTTGTTAACTTCTGATTCATCGTCTGATCCAGGCATTGTTATGGTTATTGGGTGTGAGAGGGTGTAAACGTGAAGATGTTCTTAGTAACACAGAGACTCTCACGAGGCTCTGATACCACTTGTTGAACCTTAAGACCTTGATAGATCTTCGTGAGCTCGTGGATCGTTAGTAATGTTTATGTAATCACAAACACACTAAAAGAAAGTCTAAGTTACTTGTATTCTATAGCGGAAAACAAACACAAGTAAGAACACGATTACTAAGAACGATTTGATCCTCTATGGATCTTTGATTAATACTAAAGTTGTTTTTCTAAACTCGTACCTATTACATAATAACGTGTTCCTTTTATAGATAAGGAACCCTAACTAGGTTTCACTAGAAACCCTAAACCGTTTCACAAGAAACGTATATTCTAAAAACTAAATAAGATATGCACAATACATTCCTAATAAAACTCATGCATATCCTCAAGAATAACAAACTATAATAAGTATACGGAATATCTATATCCGCAGAAACTAAATACTCTAAATAATACTTCGGCAGAAACTATGCTTCAGCAGAATCCATAAGCCTTCAGCAGAATCCGTCAGTAGTAACCATCAGCATAATTCTTCCTTAGCAGAATTCTTCCATCAGCAGAATTGTGGAATCCGGATCAAGCCCATCTAGGATAATAGAAACAATGATTTGCACAGCGGAATAATAATAAGAATAATCAAAGTTTCTAACAAGGTTTTTCTTTATTAAACATAAATAAAAACCTACTACTACTAATGAACACGTAAACACGTTTCAATCGACTCTCATTGGAGAGATCAATGTTTTTCTATTAAATTGAGTTGCTGTAACCTAGACGCCTACCCTCTTTATATAATAGAGGGAGGTTACAAAAACCCTAGCTTACTAATAAAGC
The DNA here is from genome assembly GCA_021014915.2 of Artemisia tridentata subsp. tridentata. Taxonomy (NCBI): domain Eukaryota; kingdom Viridiplantae; phylum Streptophyta; class Magnoliopsida; order Asterales; family Asteraceae; genus Artemisia; species Artemisia tridentata. The sequence goes on from CP139502.1 coordinate 226,972,678, forward strand.
TAACTATTACATATTAGGTCCTCATTGTTTCTTCTTTCTTCATTCTTGCTTGTAGGTTTTGTAATCTTCAAATCTGTAATTCCCAACAATCTTCCCCTATTTGATATTACAAAACAATCTGCATGAAGAAACAATGCTAAAACATGTCATCACAAATAATAAGCTGCACATCATACATCTTCTTCCCCTTTTTGTAATCATCCAATAGGGGTCTTGTGCATCTCGTAAACGCTTCCCCTCAAGTGATGCATGTAGATGGTTAACAAGCTTCCCCTTAAGAATAGACTAACCATCTCAAGAACCAACTAATAATTAATAATAATAATTTTATTATTATTATTATTATTATTATTATTTTTATTTTTATTTTTTTAACTAATAACACAAGCAGCAGTAACGAGCAGCAGGAACGAGCAGCAGTATCGAACAGCAGAAACAAGTAAGCACACCAGCACAAAGTGTAAGAGGATGGCCAAGTATATTAACAATAAGCTTCCCCTTAAAAGTATACTTGCCATCTCTTGAATCCAGTAGGCTCCATGGAGTGATCACTGATGAAGAAAATCAACTATAACTGATTTGATGAAGAAATGGAATCTCCCAACCTTGCATCTTATGTCTTGCACTATCCACGTGACGGCCTCTTGACAAACTCCTCACTGATTTATCCAATGAGACACTGAGCACAAATAACGTAACTCCTTCAAGTGATAGCAAATGTACGCATTAAGCACAATAAAATAGATCGTACCCCTTCATTAGAGTCGTCAAGTCTTCGTTACCATACAAACCAAGCAAGTTATCTTAAAAAGCTGCTGATCCCTTTAAGATATGATAAGAACACAATACTTGGGAAAATCAATTACAACATCAAACAAGCGATAATCAAATGTCTTCGTCAAGTAATCTTCTCATCAAAATGATGATGGTTGATAACTCCGTCCTCCCTAACCATTAGTAATCTCACATGACTAGTAGGAACCAAACCGACCAAAAGAAAAAATATACAACATGTCAGCAGGAACCATAAAGAAGTCAGTAAGAACCGTATCTATCAGCAGGAACCCATCAGTAGGAACCATATAAGCATCAGGAGGAACCACCAGGAGGAACCAAAAACTCATCAGCAGAAACAAGCAGGAGGAACCGAGAAACACAACCCACATATATAACCAGCAGGAACCAAGCAACCAGATCGAATAGAAACAACAAGGATACCTTTTTTTTTTTTTTTTTTTTTTTTTTTTTTTTTTTTTTTTAAGTATCCAGACGACACTTGAAAAGTGACACAAAACTGTTGCAAAATCTGTCACTAAACTGATTAGCAGATTCAATCAGTGGGAACCAAAAGTGCATCGGCAGAAACAGACAACCAACAAATTAAACTTGACCCCAATCAGTACAAACAAAACTCAGTAAATAATTGTCGACTCACAAACACAGTTAACCAATGATCACGTACGAGGTTACTTGAACAAACGACAAACCAGATCCAATAATAAAATAATCACTTATACACTAGCTGCTTCAAACAAAATCAGTAGACGACAAACCATAACCACCAATCATTCGTAGCCCCACAAAACGTCAACCCCAATCAATATTAACAAAGCCTCATTGATTAATCACCGACTGGACTATTAAATCTCTTAACCAATCACAATCGCCGTGACCAATTTATAATCAATTGAAAAACCAGTAGGCGACAAATAACAGCTCATCGACCGACCAAGTTAATGCACATAGGACCCACTAATTAAATGGGTACGAGGTAAATTAACAAGCGAAATCAATCTTTCAATTAATAAAAGATTCGATACCAAAATTACCTCACGTGTTACAAATCTGCTGCTACTGTCGACATAAAACTTTTCCAGATCTGCTCTTCATTGAAACTGCTTTTCGCTCATAAAACACGAACATGAAAACCTAGATATCGAGAGCCCCCGCTCTGATACCAATTGTAGAATCCAAGATCAAGCCCATTTAGGATAATAGAAACAATGATTTGCACAGCGGAATAATAATAATAATCAAAGTTTCTAACAAGGTTTTTCTTTATTAAACATAAATAAAAACCTACTACTATTAATGAACACGTAAACATGTTTCAATCGACTCTCATTGGAGAGATCAATGTTTTTCTATTAAATTGAGTTGCTGTAACCTAGACGCCTACCCTCTTTATATAATAGAGGGAGGTTACAAAAACCCTAGCTTACTAATAAAGCTAACTATTAAATATTAGGTCCTCATTGTTTCTTCTTTCTTCATTCTTGCTTGTAGGTTTTGTAATCTTCAAATCTGTAATTCCCAACAACCACCTTCACCCACTACACCACCACCACCTCCATTTTTACCCAATTAAGCATATGCAATGCTTAATTAAAAATAATTTTAAAAACCATTTTGTGTGCAAGCCCCAAGGAAGATCATGTACTCCTAGAATGATTATGTAGATTGCATTACTTACTAGCTTATGTAGGATTAAATGTAACCTTGTATGTTTGTGTATTTATACACAACATTTTTAATGAATATCTTTATTTTATATGCATGCTTATTTTTTTTTGCTATATATATGCTTGTGCTTATAATATTTTTCTTGCAAGAATTCCATATATCGATTCATTTATGCACACAAACGAGGGGGAGTACACACCTAGGGGGAGTCATCGTCCCGACAAATTTCATGACTAATATTTGTCGGCTTAACCTTTTTGATTCTACAAAAAGGGGGAGAAATAGATATAAACTCACTAAATACTTAATTAAAAATTAACTTTTCAATTTAATGAGTTTAGATTTTGTAATCATCAAAAAGGGGGAGATTGTTGATATAAATAATGCCTAAACACGTTATTAATATTTTTCGATATCTCTACGTTTTGATAATCACAAAATGTAAAATCATTAATCGGAAAATTATGACGTAAACAAGTATTTAGTTGTAAATATCTATTTCTACAGCTCAAATCACTTAAGGTATGAATGAACTAATGCTTAATGCATTATATGATCAAAGAAACATTTTCTTAAACACTAGATTTTTTATAAAATGTCAAAAACATTTTATATCTTTTAGAAAAACATTTTTGGTAATAAATAAAAAGGTTTAATTCATTATAAATTTATGAATTCAAATTTTCAACCAAAATCAGTAAAAATGTTCCAGAAAAACCTTCCCCACAAAAAGACAAAACTGGGCAACGGCTAGGGAGGGCGGCCCCCTTAACTATACAAGGCGGCCCCCTTAATTTTAAGGGGACCGCCCCCCTATTTAAGGGGGCCGGCCACGCTCCAGTAGCTTTCCAGCTGTCCAGTTTTCTGCCTATAAATACCAGCCTTCCCCTGGATTTTTACTCACCTTTTGCACCCCAAACCTTCTGTTTTAAATCTTGTAAATCCTTTCTAAAAACCCTTTGATCATATTCTCTTAAGCATTGGTTTCCAAGTGATCCAAGCTTCCACCATCAAAGTGCAAAAGAAGAATACTCCTTCAACTAGAGAAGAAGTATTATAGCTTAACTCATATCATTCTTGTTGTTGTGTAAAGTGTTGTATAGTTGTGATAAGTAGATCTAAGTGTAAGTAAGTAGTTGTGTTTGTAAAGAAGTAGTGTAGAAGTAGTGAAGCCGTTGTGAAGAAGTCGTGAAGTAGTCGTGAAGAAGAAGTCGTGAAGAAGTCATGAAGCCGTCGTGAAGAAGGTGTGAACTAGTTGTGTAGAAGTCGTGTATAAGTTGTGAGATTGGTTCTAGCTACGATTAGAACTCGACATCTAGCTTTGTGTCGTTAAGCCGGTGTAAGCTAAAGTCGTGTAAGGTTTCTCCGCCATAAGGGAGTTTGTTGACATAGTGAAGAAAACTCTCGAGTAGGTGACTCGAGGAGTGGAGTAGGGCAAGGAAGGTGTCCTTGTAGCCGAACCACTATAAATCTCCGTGTTGTGGTTTGATCTTTCCATCTCTTTCTTTCATTTCATTATATTTACTTTACTTGCATTACTTATCTATATTTGTTTATATTTGTTCATATTGATCAAGAGTTGAATTCACATAAGATAGAATCGATGTTTTAAAAAGTAAACAAAAGTTTTCATAAATTAAAAAAAGACGGAAAACTATTCAACCCCCCATTCTAGTTTTCCCCAAACGCTTTTGTTTTCTCACCTGCTTACCTTTTCTTAACTAACAACCTTCCATCAATTTTGACCCAACCCGGAGTATATGTGTCATTCTTCAGAACTGGGTTTTTTCTTTATAGGGTTTTGAGTTGAGGTTATTTAGATGAGGAGGATAGGGTTAGTTGCGGTTTCCGGAGTGAATCCACCACCATCGTTGCCGTTGCTGGGATTGTACCGGTGTTGGTATTAGGATTTTGGTGTCGGTTTTGTTTGGAGTTTGATTTTTCCGGTGATGTGTGTTGACCGGATTTGGGTTTATCTCTTCTTTTGAGATATGTGATAGGTGTTTGTGATAGATATAGAGTGAGTGATGGTTTTCTGTTTGTTCCGTTTTTTTTTGTTACTCAATTTTATATCGAGATTTGAGTGATAGGATTTCAGATCTTTTTTTTTTTTTTTTTTTTTTTTTTGTATTGGTGAGTTTTTTGTTATGAGAGAGGTTTGGTGTGTGTTGGGTTTTTTTTGGGGGATAAGATTTAGGTGGTGATTGTGTTATTTTTGGGGTTCAGGGATGGGGATATATGTTTTTCAATCACCAATAAATGTGTTTCTCCCCCTCAAAAATTGCTACAACAGTAGCAGTTTTTGAAGATTCACATTTTTTTTTAACATTGAAGAATGTTATCAGCAGTCATAAATGGATCTGGCTCATAAGAATGAACCTCTGGCTCTGGTACCACTTGTTGGTCCATGAAAATTGAGTAAATAAAGAACAATTTCATTAATAATGATGAACAATTGTTACCAGATTTCTCAAAATACAATTGACTACATGATAACATCTTCAGATTCTTCAAGGGGATAATTCCGGTAAACTATCCCCTTTGGGTGACAAATAAACTCTCATTGATCCAAGCTATGCTTGAGATTCAATGAGATGATGATCCTATCAACTAATACATATTGTATTCTTTTGTTTGTTTAGGATACATACTATCTCTATTACAATGCAAACATATATATAGGTAAATAAAACAAAGACGTGTGGGGTTGGGTGAGATGTCATCATCAGGTGGTCCATCTCCATCTTCCTCTTTTGGAAACGCATCAACATCCCTTTTGAAACTATCATAATAAATATTCCAACTCTTATGTCAATTTCTTGTACTTTGTCTGACTTCCCTTTTTGGAAGTTCCCGCCCATATTTTTCAGTCTGCTTGTAGAGATAGCGTCTTCAGGGTCACTGAGACATTTGTCAAATCTCAGTGACACTGGAGTTGTTTGTAGCGCGTATACTTTACTCACTGACACCGCATAAGTAAGTAAAGTGTATCTTCAGTACAACGAGCTTTATACAACACTCACTGAATCTGTATCAGTGAGTAACCCACTATTTTATTTAGTGAGTTAGGCTATTTTATATTCAAATCCTTGTCAGGGTAATTGGGTCAATTTTTGACCCAACAGAAACTCTTGTTGTAAACCTAGTCTTTTATTTAAACTCCTTGTGCAACATCTCACACATATCCGAAACATTAAAATGGATAAACATTCTAAACCCTTCCGTGGTAGTTTTGGTTGACCAAGAATGCGCCCGAAGCCCAAGGACATTCCTATCAAGATTCATGGAGTTTTTACATTACTACGCAGCCATGTTCGACTCCCTAGATGATTTCCTTCCTCTTAACAGTCCCCAAAGGCTCCAAATCGAAAAGAATCATCTCGGCAAAGAGATAAAGCGGCTAATAGACTTTGATAACAACGAGGCGAATTCACCAAAATACGAAAGGATGGAAACATGGAAAGCAAGAATGGAAAGTCATGGATTTGAAGGAATGAGTTTAAGTTCAAAGTCCATAATTCAAGCAAAACTTCTATTCAAAATCAGTAGCCATTATTGTCCAATTCTGTTTGGTGGTGAAAATGGAGGATTTACATCCTTTGAAAGAAAAGAAGATGGTAATGCAGTTTCTTTAGCATGGCAAGATAAATGTCTCATAACAGCATCTGCATGGCAATGTGCTATAAGATGAAGGACAAACCATTATATTCTTTCACTGGTTAACATTCTTTCTGTAATATTTGCTTGCTTGGATTAGATGTTTAAGGAATTCTAGAGAGAGAGAGAGATGGGAGAGTTGGGAGTTCTAGAGAGAGAGAGAATGAAGAAAAGATTGTTGAATGATTAGAAGCTCAAACCCTCTCCCTAGGTGGAGAGGGGTATTTATACATACTAACATAGGTGTCCTTAGTGGGTTGTAGAGTGAGCTGACAGTGGGTAAAGACCCGACCCACTCCACAAATACTATAATAACTAAACTAATATTGCGTTTACTAAACTAATACTAATATGCCTACGAGCTACATAAATGCTAAATAGATACTTGGGGTGACCAAGTCTTCACATGAATATTTATATTCCTAACAATCTCCCCCTAAGGGAGGTCACCCCGGAAATAATATTTTGAATTCTAGCATTCTATTAAATGATTGTAACTTCCTAGCTCGTAGTCTTTGATTCTTCAAATTCATTACTCTTTGTACATTCAGCAGTGTTCTTTTGATGACCGTTCTTCTGTCTTGGATGATCTTTGGTGATTCTTTGATGTCATCATCCAACGTATGTCTCCAGGTCATCTTTTAGCATTATGTCTCCATGTGATGTTGTGCTCTTTGAGCCGACATGCTCACAGTATTTTGGGTCATGATTTTCAGCATCAGAGTTTGCAGAAGCAGTGTTGAAGGTCTTTTAGTTTATCATGACTTCATTGAATGCGATGATGGTGAAGTGTGAGCATGTGGTGATGGATTGGCATCTTGTTTGGCAATCAGCTACAACCACAATCAGCTACAGCAGCAATCAACTACAATCGCCAGGTGTTCCCGCATACGACAGTTAGCAATAAAACGTCCGGTACTTACAGGTTCGGACTTCGAGATTGTTAACAGCATAGTGTGAAAACTTTCTCTAGTCCTTACCAAGGCCGTTCCTAAATCGAAAACCCACAGAGGGCTTACTAGATCTACCGTAGCAAATCAACGATTAGGTGAGTCGCTGGAGTTCACTCCACGACTGTAGACCATTTGAAACCGCCGCGACCACTAAGCGTAATCCACAAGGAATGGCCGAAGTGACCTGCTTTCAGGGCTGCTTGATGTTGACCCTGGCAGGAATTTCCATTCAATCACTGAGAACTACATTTGTAAATTCCCTCATAAATATTTTGGCAGATTGCTAAGATCTGCGTAGGACTCATAAGTTTACATCCAGTGTCCTTAATGTTGAACAACCAGTGTAGGAGTAACACGTGTTCCTATGAGATCTTATGATGCATCTCGTGGCTCTAGACTCTATAAGTGCATTTTTGGTAGTCGGAGACTGGAGCGGTGTCTCCTGTTTCAATATCAACATGACTCGTAATGAGCGGTCGATAGATTATGCAGGGTTCCCCGTGAGAATGAAACAAGTCCTTTTAAGAGAACTTGAGTGGTTTAGAAGGTTTAGTGCAGTACGTCACTGGGTCCATGACGTCTTGTCTTCAATACCGGTGTTACCTTAGTAACCACCAGTAGCATATGAATTGAACCCGGTTTCTGCCCTAAGGTTGAATAATTGGAGGGCTATTTCTTTTCACCCTTTCTCATTTCATTTCTTTTAATTCTTCAACCCCTTCTTTCTTCTTTCTCATACTACTCCTTTTTTCATGATCATACCTAAGGACTTTCTAATACTAACTATTCGGTATTGTCCCTGAGTAGATCCCTCCGGCTCTGGCGGATCATAGGACGGTTTTCCTAACCTTAGCCACCTTATAACTTCATGACTATCCTATGTTGCCATTTACCAAATCTTTTGAAAAATCTCTCAAAGTGTTCATGATTATGAAACACATTTTGCTAACACTTTGAGAGTTTTGTATTTTTCAAATGCTCCCCCTTAACATGTGCTCATATGTTTTAATTTAAAATTTGCACATGTTGGGTAGAGCTTGCACTTTTTGAATTGATCCACTTTCAGTGAACATGACCGATTCGAGACACGCTTACATCACTAGTTAGACTAGCTTGAAATTATTACCCGGCCTGGTCAAGTTCACAGAAAGTTTCTCAAAACGGTACACTCTACTCAGACACATCCTTTTCGAGACACGCTTACATCACTCATCAATTCATTGGTGAAGTCTGAGTCGTGCTCACATAAGATGCCACATTCTTTTTGTTATCACAAACCATTTGCTCCCCCTCAATATGTGCATCGATATGCGAAAGAGTTTAGCACATATGGGAGAGCTTACATTTAAGTCCAAAGAATCACATTTTCATCAGGTTTCATATTTAAATCACATTCTCTCCCCCGATCAAAAATTTCAAACCTTTTGAGATTTGTGATCCCAATTGATTTAAATAAGTTAGAAAATATGGGAGAAAATGTGGTCAGATTTAATATATTCTAATGATGAGACATTACGATGCTCCTCCTCAATCAATGAGGGAGAATGTTAGTGTCAGGTATGATAGGTTTGAAAGATTTTGAATTAAAACAATCATACACTGACACATAACAACAAATGTTTATTCACTGCTTATTATGTACAAAGATAATCGTTATGACACAAATGATGTTGACATATTCGCTTCCCTGAGGGAGTCAGTAGTCAGCATCAATTATCCATCCACCAATAAATCTTCCCAAGTATTGTAGATCCCCACTCGGCGAGACCAGAATAAGTAATGCTTTGTTGAAGTGAAGGTGGTGGTGGTGATGACAGTGTTGTTGTTGTTGTTGTGGTGAATTCAGAGCCAGCCAATAGAGTTTGAACATCTGATCAAATGGTTAGAGCGGGAAATGGCACATTCATATTGGCCATGGAATCTGCATAAGAATATCAACACAGATATACATACATACAGATACACTTTTCATTAATAGCTACCACATAGCAGCTTGCCAACTCATAATACCAAATTCATCTCATAATCAAACCATAGTCAGGAAATACATCAAACCGCTATCTAGCATGAAGAGCAATCAACAATCATGAACATGGCAATTCACTCATATTTCAACATTCAACTCAGGATCTTAGGGACAAGATTCTAAAATGATAGCTATATACCTAAGCAAATCCTGAGAGCACAAGCAATAAATCAACAACGATTAAGCAGCTATCGACTAACAAAAGTCAATCAACATTTGAAACTCATTCATTCAGATCATACAAATGCCAGTGGAGTATTCAAGAACATCAAACACAATGGGTTTTCTATCTTCTTTTAGATTTTGAGTTTTAAAGTATTTAGGGGATTAAACGAGGATTCCAGAGTGACACAAATGAACCTTATAGTTACATAAAGCTAGGAAACTATAAGCAAATTGCACATAATGCCCTAATCTTTCTAGCAACTAACACATTTGGCCATTTGATATAAAGTTTAGTAAGTTCCTCTTCAACTAATACCCCTTTTAACTACAAAACCTTTTCTAACAATTATGAGATAACCAAAAACCCGTTTAATGATATAAAATTTGAAACCACTCTCCCCCTCAATCAGTGACCCGTATTCTAGTTAAAGAGTTGTAGTCATTGATTGAGTGACAAATTTTATGAACAATCCAAGTCTAAAAGAGTTTCAAACAACACGTAATCACCAAGTATCTCACAAATAATTTTCAGAAGAATCATAGAAGGAAAACTATTTGTATACAAAGAAGATTTCTCTTCTTTTACAAGAAATGATGCACTGAAACGTACATCAAATCAGGAAAAACATGGATATAAAGTAATCCATGCCCGGGTGAACATCACCCAGTGGGAGGAACATCCGTCTTTTTGGCGACGTGCTTTCCCCATTTTGAAACGCGGGTTGCTATCTAAAGTAATAGCAAGCCATCATGACATGTTTTAACAATTCATTTTAACTTCTGCTCGAGCTTCATTTAAAGTCCCGTGTCATTATTGAATGACATTTCTAAAACCGTAAATGTTATCGATAAACAGAAGACATGCCTAGAACAACTATATTTGGTATTTTCTAATTTTTTGATTTTTATGGATTTTCTTGTTTTTAATATTTTTCTGTATAAAATTTTCTGGTTCTATAATTTTCTATTTACATTTTAGTTTAAGATATGTACAAACTATATTATTCAGTTTGAGAAGATGATGACATGAATACCAAAATGAGGATACGTTCAGTATGTGGTAGACATCTGTAGTCAACATCTCTTAAACTTTCACCACCAAAGCATTCGAGGCTCCTGAATAATCGATTGAACTTAAGTCTTCTCAATGTGAAGCTTTGATAGCTTCCCCCTAAACCGACAATCTTCCTTTTTGAGCAGTCTCAAAGCTCTCTTTCAAGCTTACAAAAGGTAAGTGTACAGCGGAAACCGTAGCAAACCACATCAAACATTGCTGCTCCTTTTAAGAATAACCATCATGATTCTCCGATCGGGGGATCCTCAAATAAATCAGCAGCGTATCATCTCACACTTGAATAATTCTTCTCACATTTCTTCCCGCTGAAGACTGAAGAATACATACCGAAAGTATCCAGAGACCACTTCCCCCAAGTAGTTGAATAGATGCAATCAGTCTCATTGTATGAAGCCCAAAAACCCGAAGCACACACTCAATCCCATAAATGAAGACGAAAACGTAACATCAAGATCAATTAAGACCCGAAAATCCCCTTTTCTCCCTTCAAGAAATTGCCATTGTGAACCTCTTTTATCATCGAAAACTGTTTCATACATCTCTTCTCCCACGTAGTTTGAATGATACACCATAAGGAACGAGTTAAAACACTGATTTTCTCTGCGGTTATGACATTTGTCTTCCCGGAATAACCTCAACTCAGAAGAGGTATAAAGTTCATCACGTGTACTCGTTGTGCGTCCAGATGTATGTCTCCTTCCCCCTTGCTGGTTTTGATACCTCAGAATCAGCAACACAGTTTACGCACATATACATGACATCTTGTGAGAAGAACACAATTGCCTCAAGTGGATCAAGTGAGAATCAACCGCTACTGAAACTGTCTCTGACTATCTTTATCAACCCTTAAGTAGGCTATTAGAAGTGATAACTAATGGAGCAAACCCGATATACCAAACTTGAAACTGAAGATAGAAATCCCCGTTCTCGTGACTTAATCTTGCATTAATGTTGGAAGAACGGCGTAGAGAATTAATGCTCCAATCAAATCTCTAAGTACTCAATACCCAACCAAAGTATGAGACATTAACACCTCTTACGATTATCCACAACGTCATCGGCGTGTGACACTGAGTACTACAACGTAACTCCTTTAAGTGATAGTTAACCAGGTCGTCAAACATTTACCTCGACTGTTGGTAACTAGATAACCTAAGTCTTCAACTTAAATCTTAAGCACGAGCAAGATATCATTGAAAGTCATGCATCCAACCAACCCCGACTTCAAGATAGAATAAGATCACGCCTTTGAGAAAGTCAACTTCAACCTCAAATAAGTAATACCTGATCAACTCCGTAGTCACCATTTGATGCCTAACAAGTGAGTGAACAAACAATCAAATGTACGTCGATCCACTTGTTCACACTTCTCCCCCTCAAAAATTGCATATGAGAATGCCATTTTTGATTGAACAAGTGTATATGAGGTTGATCCACTGTTCACACTTCTCCCCCTCAAAAATTGCATTTGAAGTTGCCATTTTTGATCGAGTGAATAAACGTCCAATCAGATGGAAGTAGATCCACTTGATGTCATCCGAGCATGGAGCAAGTATGAAGCTTTTTGCTTCAGAATAGTCTAAAACAAGGAGAGTCGTATGACCATTTCTCAAATCTCAATCACCATGTAGTTTATTCACCCTTGATGACTGAATGAGCATAAGAAGAACATGAAGCTTGATGAGAATGGTCATAAATAAGAAGATTTCTCTTCTTTCGAAGATAAAGCGCACTCAAGCGTACGCCTTTCTTTTCTTTGATGAACGGGGCCTGAAGAGATGTCAGCAGATGCCATTATATAGACAATGAGGCCCGAGGCTTGAACTGCAGAGTTCAAACGTCATATCCGATGAAGAACGAGGCCTGAACTGATGTGAACAGACGTCATTTTCAATGAAGAACGAGGCCTGAACTAATTTGAACTGATGTCATAGTCGATGAAGATCAATATTGACTTGCTTGAACCCCTGATTTATGAGATATCAATCTTTTCGGCACCCAAACCTGGAGTCTTTCCTTAACAGGAGTGAACGGTGTACCTGCACTTAAGTAAATACTACCTGCACTGACATTAAGGTTTTCTTTGCATTTATATGGGTTAGTGATATCAGCATTTTGACCATTTGGGGTTTTACTGTCAACCTTATCTTTGCAATCAGTGAACTGCTTACTAGTAGGTATCCATCTAAGACCAACAATCTTAAAAATTCTACCCGTCGGAATCCACCTAAGGCAAGATCTAGGAGTGTTTGGTTTCTCATGAACAGCAGAAGACTTGTTTAGAGAAGACCTTTGTCCTACGGCAATCTGCCTACCAGGTTTCTGAGTATACCTCTTTGGTTCTACAGGCTTGTTGTTGTTTCTAGTCTTAGAGGTCTGAACCTTAGCACGAGCATTCACTTCCTTTAGGAATTTTGTTATACAATCATCATGGGTTGCATTAAAAACACATTTCTGACAAGTTGAGCAAACAAAATGTTTGGAGTCAGAGAAAGATCTAGGATTATTAGAGTGATCTGCTATGGGAATCGCATTAGTCGATACGCAACTACTCTTAAGAACAGGCAACTTCCTAGTCTTTTCATGTGTGTTTTTCTTAGCATCCTCTAGGTTGTGATTCTGAACACTGTTTTTATGTCTAACATGTTCCTTTGGTGTCACAAATGACACACGCGTTGAACTAATCCTAGAAGAATTAAATGCACTTATATGATGAGGTTTTGCAAGCGTATATTCCTTTTCATTAGATCTAGGCTGTGAAGTGACTGGTTTTGGCAAAACTTGTTTCGCATCAACTTGGGAGGCAAACCGTGTTTTTGAAAATTTTGGTCGTTCAGATTTAAACGCAGTCGGTTGTCTAACAACTGATTGGTTTCTAAGTGGTGGTTTCCACAAGATTGATGGTTTTGCAAACTTAGTGTTCACACTATTTCCTGTCGATTTTCTCAACTCGTTTTTCAACGCTGCAATTGCAAAACTTTTTTCCTGAAGTTGAGCTTTGAATTCATCATTTTTAGCAATCAAAGAGGTTGTTTGCTCTACAGTCTTAGTTTTCACTTATTTGATTGAGTCACATAGTTCTTTGCAATGAATTTTCAAAGTCTCATTTTCTTTAAGCAATTCAGTCACTTTATGTTCTAATTCTGCATTTTTTGTTGCAACAACATCATTTTCATGTTTAGTCTTAACTTCATTAAGCATATCACATATCTCAGCAATACGTTTTTTCAGGTTTTTGATCGTTAGGTTTTTGGCTTCTAGTTGAGCTTTCAAATCATTTATTGCAATGAATTCACGGAATTCAGGGAGTTCCGGATTTTTACATGGTAAGTTAGTTTGAAACTTTCTTCCATTTGTTGCATAGTGATTTCAAGTGAAATACAATGTTTTTCAAGCTGTAAAAATCTTTTTGAAAGTTCATTGTAAACCTTCTTTTCAACCATGTCATGTGATTTGAAAAACTCAGTCATAAGCAAAGACCTTGACGCATCATCATGTTCAGCATCCTAATCAATTTCTCCCCCCCCCTCTTATGACTCATATATGTTGAAGCAGAGGTGATATTGCTATCAGTCTTTTCCAACAGATATGTGTCATAAGTAGGTTTACTTTGATCAGTGTGTTGATGTTCATTAGCAAGGACATTATATTGATCAGACAGATGTACCTCAGCATACAGTGCTTGGTGATTTTCTGGTTCGTAAGCTGCATTCTCACACATTGTGAAATCACCTCCTGTGTTGTCACCATCATCAAAATTGTCTGATCTTGTTCCATTCCCAATTTGTTTAGCTCTTTCATCAATGAACCCATTAACATTACTCATCAATTGTAGCAATGTTGTTCTGAACATGGCAACCTCAGTTTCAGTGTAGTTAGCAAAACACCCTTTTGTCATTTGACTGTCATAATCATAGTCCACAGTGTATTGCGAATCAATGAACACCTGGAGTTGGTTGTTGATCACACTGAAAGCGGCTCTGGATCTTGCTTCAGAAAATTCTTCTTTGTCAAGCTGTTGTTCAAGTTGATCCAAGTAAAGGATCATTTTGACGGTGAAATCCTGAACATCTTGACCAAAAAGTGATGCAAAAGCACGTCTGTATCCTCCCAAGTATCCGGGCTATTCAAAGAGAACCTTGAGATGTGAATAAAGAAATCGAAAACATTCAATGCAACTTTCTTTTGCATTAGGCAACATTAGTAACTGAAGCAGCGCTCTCTCTTGCGAATTTGAGCACGAAGATTCCACATTGGTAATCTCAAAATCACACACGTTTATTTGTTGTACAAGATTGGAAGTCTTATGTTTGTCATTCGTGTCGTACAACTTGAGTATCTCAGATATGAAAGAATCTGAAGTAGTAGTCATGATGTAAACGTGCACGGGATTTTACAATTCTATGATTTAAACCGAGAAATAAATTCTTTCGCGGGATTTTACAAAACTCAAGAATGAACCGTGAAATGATAATGATTACTCTAATGTGTTATGAATAGAGATTGGTTTGGTTGAAATGAGTTTAAGTGATGAGGTAGACAATTCACAGTGAATTTTAGACAATGCTCGTGTTTTTGAAATCCGAATAAAACTCGTCGCTTACCACTATATCCAATATACCCAAAAATATCTCAACCCAAAATAATTGTCAATCTCGGAATCTTGAAGCTCGATCAACGTTGTTGTCCAAAACAAAAAATTATACCCAAAGATATTCAACAAAATACCAAATTTACCAACAACAAACAAATGATAATTTAAGAAATACAAATTCAGTCCAACCAAAGACAAATAAAATCGTCCTAGTGATCACAGTTCGCAACCCATAAGTCCAACTTTACTTGGCCCAAAAGCATATTCGGTTCAAGCCCAACACAAAACTAATTAACCCTACCTTTTCAGTATAAAATGCACCCTAATCACTATTACTAATTAATTCGCCCCCTTTTGTCACACATGAACCCTAATCATCAAAAAAAACCAAACGCAGCTACCAAATCTTTTTCACTCAAGCGCGTATAGAAAAAGGGAGTGAAAGATCAACACAACAAATGATAAACACAAGTGACGATATCTTCAACAAGGTTTAAGGTAGGTTCGGTTTTCTTTCTTGTGATTTGATTTCGAAACCATTGGTACTGTCGAAGAGAAAGACAACGAAACAGTTTTATCTGAGGTTCTTTCCTTACTTTTAATTTTCTTTTTGTTTTTGCTTCATAGAACCGAATGAAGAGAGAGTGAAATTAAATGGTTTGTAAATCAGTGATGGGATGAAGATGATAAGGTTGTAATTTGTTAGCAGTGATTGTTGTGAAAAAGGATTAGATTAGAGTGATTTGCAGTTGATTGTACTGGATAGTTTTTGTATTGGATTTGATTTTGATATTGTTTAATTTGATTCGGACTTGATATGGATTTGTTGTGGTTGTAATTTGTTGTTTGTTTCGAATAGGTTTGTAGTTGTTATAAAGTTGTGAGCTGTTTTTGATTAGCATGAACTAGACAAAAGATTATCAAGAACTGAGACAAACCGCTAGATTTATTAACCACAATAGCTAAGTATCAATAGAGACAAACCGCTAGGGCCAACTCTCAACATTGAATCAGACCAGGGCAAGCCAAAACCGCTAGATCCCTAAACCAAACCGCTAGATCACAAACTTCTATAAGTCAAACAGCTAGACCTTTTGGTCAAACCGCTAGCGGTACCCAACAAAGTAATCACTTTCAATGTGTCAAACCGCTGTTGCTAGCCAACAAATTTTGGACCACCAGTCGCAATCGCAAGTCACTATCGTCATTTTGTCCTGTTTACCAGTTTAAGCAAAAACAACAAACCGCTGGTTCAAAGTAATGTAAAACTTAGCAGCAAATGACAAGCCACAAACAAACCGCTGTCAAGAAGTTTGACAAACCGCTACCAAGAACACAATAATGTTCAGACCAAAGGAAAATGACTATCACTCTTGAAATAATGTGTTCGAACCAAATATTGAGACTAAGAAATAGAACAATATTCAACAAATAAGCTAGAGCACCAATATTCTCAACAGTAGATGAACCAAACCAATTTCATAAACTATTAAGGCCCAACACAATAACCCAAACGTAAATTAATGTTATGTGCACCACAATTCAAATCAGTCACCCAACTGTTGAAGCCAAAATAATGCACGAACCAAAAACAAAATAAATAAATCCGAGAAGATAGAAACCGCAAATCCAAGCACACACAATCAATCAAACCTAACCTTGTCTCTTGATACCAATTGTAATATTTGCTTGCTTGGATTAGATGTTTAAGGAATTCTAGAGAGAGAGATGGGAGAGTTGGGAGTTCTAGAGAGAGATAATGAAGAAAATATTGTTGAATGATTAGAAGCTCCAACCCTCTCCCTAGGTGGAGAGGGGTATTTATACATACTAACATAGGTGCCCCTAGTGGGCCGTAGAGTGAGCTGACAGTGGGTAAAGACCCGACCCACTCCACAAATACAATAATAACTAAACTAATATTGCGTTTACTAAACTAATACTAATAAGCCTACGAGCTACATAAATGCTAAATAGATACTCGGGGTGACCGAGTCTTCACATGAATATTTATATTCCTAACACTTTCACAGAATCCTCCACAGTCCGAATGGAATGGTTGCTGCCATCAGTAATGATCCATTTTCAAGTGATGTCGTAGAAGATCCATCTGCAATTGTGTTCGATTCTAGCCATGAAATAAATATGAAAAGAAAGAGAAGGGAAAGTTTTAAGCCTTTGATCACGAATAGAGTCTCTGAGGGGAAGATGTTTAGTCTTTTCGAGACGAGGGAAATGATGCTAAAAAAAGAAAACAAGAGAAGGGAAGCTAATACCTTGGGTGAAGATGAAAAAGGGCTTCATTTGATCCATTTGTTACTTGTGTCTGCTACCTCTCTTGACGAGAATATGCTCGACTCAGCTGTAGAGAACCTAAATGAGTTATACCAAAATGTTTCTTTAAATGGTGACTATGTGCAAAGGGTGGCTGCTTATTTTGCAGACGGACTAGTAGCAAAGCTTCTCACACGTCGATCACCTTTTCATGAGATGATAATGAAGGAACCATCACCTGAAGATGAGTTCTTGGCCTACATGGAACTGTAAAAAGTATCCCCTTATTATCAGTTTGTTCATTTTACAGCTAACCAAGTTATCATGGAAGCATTTGAAAGATAAGAAAAAGACAATAATCGGGCATTGCATGTGGTCAACCTAGATGTAGGCTATGGTTTCCAATGGCCTTCTTTAATGCAATCTCTATCAGATAAGGTGAGTACTGGTAACCGTGCGTCTCTTCGAATTACAGGGTTCAGTGAAACTCTAGAAGGACTCGTAGAGACAGAGGCAAGGCTAGTTGGGTTCACCAAAACTTACAAGAACCTAATCTTCGAGTTTATAGGTAAGATAAGATCAAATTTTGGATTGAAATCAATAAGGAAAAGGAAGAAGGAAACTCTTGTTGTAAACCTAGTCTTTTATTTAAACTCCTTGTGCAACATCTCACACATATCTGAAACATTAAAATGGATAAACATTCTGTTAGTGCAAGCAGTCTCGTTTGTTTTGATTGATGACAAACATGTAACTTGATACATAACGTAAAATGTACAAGTTACTTGTAATCTTATTTTGTCTCAATATACATTCAACACCTCTCAACTTCTAGAGTCCTCGTATGATACAACACAGGTTCGTACATGTTTGTTATGTGGCATTATGATCAAACCCTTAAAAAAACCATTTAGAATGTTTAAAATACGGTTAGGTCATTAAGTATTTTAAAAGGTTAACCATTCTACTTAGAACCTCATTTTACACTTTGCATATACAAGTACTTTTACTTATACATCATGTTTCCTAAGTTTAATAGGATAAGTACTATTTAGGTGTCTAACTAAGACAAATGTGCTTACTCATGAAAATGATGTTAATGACATAGTAGCATAAGTAGTTTAACATCTTTAGTAGCATAAGTATATACATGTTACTTATAAATGGCACATACATGTTACATACATTTACATTTACATAGTTTACATTTTAATTCTTAAAATGGAAATTAGTACATGACATCATTGCATACATCATTTGGATATCTTTAGGATATCTTGAAAATTTAATAAATATCTTAGAAAGATACATTAATCACCCTTCAAGCAAAGAATTGGATTGTGTAAGATCTTGGCAAGATTTGGTAAGATATATTAAGATCCAGCTGTCAGGTCCCGGCGGAACCAAACAGCATAAAGGGCGGACCCCTGGAATTGGTTCCGCCAAATCTGTGGCTTGTATGAACAGTTTTCCTATAAATAGTAGCCCATTGTTTACTCATTGTTTTGAATCCACTTGAATATACATTCTCTCTACCCTTTGCATACATTTAGATCAGTAGTAAACCATGTAGAAACATACATTAATCACCCTTTCCATCATGATCATAATGTTACTAACTTTCATTATGTTGTAAGCATACACTCCTAATGATCTTGTGAAGCAAGCTCAGAGATCGTGAGTCATCATCCATCATAAGCATAGCATACCTCCTGATCTACCAAAATACTTGGAGATCTTGAAGTCATCATCCACCAAAGCATACCAAAATATGAAGATTCAAAGGCAGTTGACATCCTCAATGTTTGAAGACTTCTTATTCAAGAAATTCATGTAGATTCCACATACATGCATATATGAAGATACATCACAACAAGTTTAGGGAGGTTGTGATCTTCATCCATTAAAGGGTTCCTATCAATGGAAGTTCATTTAGATTAGCCATTCATATCCAGTGGACATTTATGTCATGGATCATTATTGTAAACATCATTGCATCATAATCTAAACATCAAACTAGATTAGGTGGTTTATGTGTTTGTGCCATAAAACACAAGGTTTCTATGTTGGGCCATAAAACATATTGGGAGTGGTTGTACCCTTGTAAAAGAACTCGACATCTAGCTTAGTGTCGGAAATTGTATAAGCGACGTCAGGTTGGTTCTACCTCGAACTAGAACCCGGTATTTAGCTTTGTACCGAAAAAAGTGTAAGCGACGATTGTAAGGTTTTCTCCGCCGAGAAGGGAGCTTGTTGATCTAGTGAGGTAACTCTCGAGTTGGGTACTCGGGGAGAGGAGTAGGGCGGAGAGGAGCTCCGTAACCGAACCACTATAAATCATCGTGTTCGGTTTTCGCTTACTTTTACTTACTGCTTTACTTTTATGTTTCCATTATATGATTGCTTGTGTTGTGACTAGTTGGTAATACCTGTGTGGCAACATGTTTTAGTTTATGCTAGTTATAAACTATACTTAACATCTTTCATATTACAACAAGCTTAATCGGACATTTGATAAAACAAGTTTTAAGATTTTAAAACGGGAACGTATTCACCCCCCCTCTACGTTTTCACACATTCTAAACCCTTCTGTGGTAGTTTTGGTTGAGCAAGAAGGTGGTCGTAGCCCAAGTACATTCCTATTAGTTTTACTTTATTGTTTATTAGCGTTTAATCTTCAGTCCGAGCTTTCGCGATTTCGCCGCTCAGACTGCGGGGGAGTGTTAGCCTATAATGTTTATGGGCTCACGCCCGATTCTAGAATACTCTATGTATTCTGTAGAAAACTATAAGGGGGGTTGAATAGTTTTAATGATTAAAATCACTTATTAAAACTTATAGATCGACTTATGTCAATCTAGTTTTTGTGTGTTGGATATTGATAGAAATAAAAGCATATAAACTACACTAGGAGATAGAGTTAGAGAGACACAACCACAACACAAGTATTTATAGTGGTTCGGCTACAAGGATACCTTCCTTGCCCTACTCCACTCCCCGAGTCACCTACTCGAGAGTTCGTTATGACTTCACAACACAAACTCCTTTCACATGGCGGAGAAGCCTTTACAACGTCGCTTACACTTTATCCGGTACAAAGCTAGATACCGGGTCTTTCACACAAGGTAGACCAAACCTTCATCGCCTACACTTTATCCGGTACAAGGCTAGATACCGGGTCCTTAGCACGGCGGACCAAACCAACACACCCAATACAACTCGACTAAAGGATTCAACATCCTTTTACACCTATCGACTCAACACATCTACAACACCCTTTGTGAAGAAAGAAAGAAGAATCACTTATGAAATCTTGGAAGAGAAGAATCAAAGCAACCCATATCACGAGCTTGCACGTCTTCGAGAGGTTGTGATCTCGCCTTATGGAAGGAACCTAGAATCACAAAGAAAAAATACATAGAAAGAGCCTTGGATCTGAGGTTAGAGAGTTTAGAGTATAAAGAGAAGTAAACTCTAAAAGGGGTGAGTGATAAGAGAGAAATGGCTCACTATTTATAGGCAAAACTGCCTACTGTTCACCCGGTTCCATCGGATCCCTTCCCAGAGGGATCCGGCTAGTGTAAACCGAGGGATCCGGGTAACTGGGTAAACCAGTCCGGATTTTGGGTTACAAACCGGTTTATAGGTTATGGGTTATGATCCATGGATAGATGATGTCATGCCTGATGTCAAAGACATCTTGGGTCATGGGTCATGGACTTTTTTTTGGGTAAAAGGGGGTAATCTTTCACCCTTGGTAAAATACATTAACCAAAAAAACGTTGAAGTACAATGGATGAGGGTGAACCCCCCACCTGGGCCCGATCAGGGCTAAAAAACAGCTGCACCACATGTGCATCAATCCAATGCTAACAAGTTAAACAAATAGCTAACAAAAGAAACAATAAAAAAAATGTTTATGACATGCCATAAACACGAACAAATTATTTCTTTCTGCGACTTTGCACCTTGAAATTTCCCATATATTTAGAAGAATTCGCCAAGTATGTAGTAGTTTCATTTGTTTCATCCTCCACCTCACCATCACTTGACTCGACTTGCCTTTTTAGATTCGAAGGAACTTGATTCTCCTCGGGATCAAAAGCAAGAGAATCAAAAGGGTTCGGTGTTGCAATATTAGTATCATGTGTAACCGTCTTCTGACTCATGTTCTTAGAAGTAGATGCAACATTATTAGTATTACCCAGCTTATTCTTTAGACGGTAGTAGTAACTGGGTTTAGGTTTGGTTAAACGAACACCATCAATGTTACGAGCCTTTTCAGGCTGTTTCCCTTTCTCTTTCTTCCGCTTAACTTCTTCAAACCCATCATCCAAACGTTGGGATGAAACAGCCTCATTAGGCCTCTTGGGGCATTGATCACTACCATGACCAAAAATCTTACATAAATGACACCTTGGAGGTTTCCACTCATACTCAACTCTAATAGTCTCTTTAGAAAAACCCTCGCCTTCTATCAAAGGAAGAGCAACAATAAGACTTTCTTTCAATTCATTTTCAGAACTAACCTCGACCAACACCCTTGTAAAACTGCATCGACCCCATGCTTCTTCACACACCTTGCTAGTCATAGAATCGAGCATCTTAGGAATACCGAGCTGTGTAGCAATAAAACTTAACCCCTCTGCTGAATAGGACGCAATAGGAACATCATGGAGTTTAATCCACATCGGTATTTTAGTCAAATCTTCCTTTAGCAAACTCGTATTCAGCGTGCATTCTTTAAGAATAATCGGAACATTTCGGATAATCCACGGACTTGTTTCTAACACATCTTCCATGCCCTTTTTGGTTTCAAATTGAAAAAAGAAAAATCCTTTTTCATTTCTCATAACCTTGGTTAAACCATATTTCGACCACACACTACGTACATATTACTCAACCACCGGAAAGGCCAAACTCTTACCAATAAAATACCCGTAAAGAGTATTCTTGAATTTATTACTAACCTTCTCCATGGTAGCACGTGGTATAGCAACATCAGCCCCCCTCACATGTAACGTGTAGACAATTCAGGTTTCAAGACCTGTGCAAAGGAGATGGTTTCGGGACTCTTGGTGACCTCTTGTTGTTCAGATGGCACATGATTCGTTTAAGCAGCAGCAATGCACTCATCAGCAGGTGGCGCATCATTACCATTAGCAAAAGTAGCCCCATCCAGACCTGAGCTTGTCTCGTTATACCCTACCTCTTGAAACTGAACCACACGATTCGCCCTAACAGGAATTCTGCTGGAACGTATCATGTTACCATCAATGTTCTTCACTTTTTTTGCTAAAGAACTTAATACCTCACTATAATTTTCCTCTACTCCCTCCTTTCCCATATTCGACATCACCCAAACAAAACCCTAATGAATAAACTCCAACAAATCACAATGAAAACAAGAAGAATAGTACGTCTGCACTTTAGAAACAAAACGAGTAAAACCCTAGTATAAACTAGGGTTTATAATCATCAATGCACATTAACTTATCCCATAACCAGTAGTCCATCCAAATAAGAATAAAAACACTAAGTAGCGATTTAAAAGAATCCGAACCCTAACAAAAAAGAAACTAATCGACCACTAAAGTAATCAGACTACAATTGATTGAATGAAAGGATCAACACAAGGAGGATCAAACCATAAGAATTAGATCGTAACAGGTTAATTGAGTGACCAGAATAGTCGATTAGTGTTAAGGAGGAAGGAATCAGATCGGTTAAGCAAGAACCCTAAAAAACAATTTTCAAAAAACCCCTAAATCTTGTGAAACAAACCAGAAATTCAATTAAGAATCAACTAACAATGAATGTTAATCAATAACTTAATCAGATTAATGCAAGAAACACATAGGATTAGGCAGATTTGATGAAAACCGACTGCATAGGATTAGGGTTTTTAGTCGCCATTTTGGAGAGAGAGTTTTTTAATTTGGGTCATGGACTTTGGGTTATGGGTTATGGAATTTGGGTCATGGGTCATGGGTTTTACCTATTATGGATGTCATACATGATTTCATGCAATGGGTCATGGGTTATGGGTCAAGCTCCATGGTTTATGGTTTATGGACTTAGTTTTGGGCCATGGATAGTCCAAGTGTTTACAAGTATTTTCTTAACATGCATTTTATAAAAATGTAAGTAACAAATGTTACTAAAGTGTTTTTATAAAATAGTTTTGGTTTCATGTAAACTACTTAACTAAACATGTTTAATATATATATTTGTTTAGTGACATGAGTTAGTAAACTTTTGGCTCAAAGCGTTTACGTATTTTATGTATTTCGTTAAAATGATTTTACGTTTGTTATCGACAAAACATTAGAAGATTGTAAAATATAAGTAAACTTTTTTAAGGGTTATTTCTATTAACAATCTCCCCCTTTTTGTTGATGACAAAAAATAAAATTATTTTAAGTAAAAAATAGAATTCATAACTTTTTGAATTTGAGTTTTTACACTCTTCTCCCCTTTTTTGTCGAAACAAAAAGAGCGTCAAAAAGAAACTAACCCTAATGCAATTTTTATAGAAAAATAGATGCAAGAGAGGTATAAAATGGAGTAAAGAGGGTGAGAAATGTTTAGTTGCTCCCCTTTGACCGTTGCTCCCCCTTATTGAGGGCGTCAAGTAATTAGGAAGACTAAGAAGTGATCATTGCAAGTTTTTGCAATGTTTTTGCTTAGACGAAAGCTCCCCCTTAATGAGGGCGTCAAGTACTCCATGTGTATTTTTGAAAATCTACGAAACAAATGTTAGAAAACAAGTAGATTGTGTCCTTTTGCTGAAAATGGAATTGCATAAAATTTTGGTTAGTGTTCTGTTTGTCCGGATCCGCTGGTTCCTTTGTAACACCTAAAAATCCAAAACGTGTGAAATGACCATATTGCCCCTACAAGTTATAAAATTATTTAAAAGCTTATAAAGTACCGAATCGATCCCAAACTTCTGGAACAGAACAAGATATGATATAAAAGTATTTTGAAAACTTCGATTATTATTTATACAAGTTACTAAATTACCAAAATACCCTTGATTCAACCGATTGGAATAATTAGCAATTATTTAGATTTTAAAAGGCAATAAAATTACACTTAAATGAGAAATTAAATCACATTGAATTGCCATAACAAATTCCGTGATTTTTGGGCTGATATCCTCCCCTATGACGCGGCTTCTACCCATTTTATTTAACCTCATCAAAAACCCTAGTATTTCTAAATTGCCGACTAAGAGAAAAACACACTAAAATACATAGCAACTTCATCCGATTTTCTGGAGTCCAAAGAACATTTTTTTGGTGTTGTTCGTGGTCTAAGGAAGGTTAGAAAATTCGGTTTTGGTCGTGGCTCTCACTCATTCGATCGCTAGAATTTAATATTCATCCGATAGGTAAAAATCCCAAACTAATTCATGCGGCTATCTAAAATTCTTTTATCAATTTTCTCATGTTCCTTACGTCGTGTATGCTCTGTATAAAATTGTTCTAAGGTCGTGGAGGTCGAGATTGATCGCTAGGGATTTTTGGTGCTCAAACCCACTCGCTAAGGTGTAAATCTGTTTTGGCCCGTTCACACGTTCATCTGTTGATTTGGTATTTTTCCTATGATCTATCAACCTCATATAACTCAGATAAAATATCAAATTCGATGCATGCAACCTAAAACTAATCGCTTGAATTAAAATGACTAAAATGCGTATAAAACTTAATATATGGTATGCGAATTTTTCTGATGTTGTAACCATTTTTCTTAGACTCTATACGACCTATGTGACCTGGGAAAAATAAGAATTCGAATGTTAGAAGCTAGGTTTGATCGTGGCTTAATTTTGTTCATATCGCTAAAATGAAAAAGAATGGAACGATTGAATAAAAAAACCCTGACTTCGATTGGGGTTAAGTTGGGATATTTTCTGGGATTAAATAATGCAGAAAAATGATATGCTAATGATTGATAATAATTGGGTCATGTATTGCTTAATGGTTTAGGGTTTTCGAATTGTTGTTTGTGCGATTTGAACTTTTAAAAACGTTAGGGTGCATTCGTTAATTCCTGAAACTTATGGGTCATTGTTGTAAGGTGTATTAATCTGTGACAAATGTGAATAAAATATAAAATGAAGGGTCTATGTGTAAATATATGACGTAGAGGATTTAAATTGTAAATTATGGAAAGAATACAATTCGAATGGAATTTATTTAAAATAGGATGACTTGTTTTGTAATTTTGGGTAACCTATGGCCATTCGTATAAAAATGTTCATGAAGGACTTGATGTGTAACTTTGAGTATTAAATGGATTTAAAGTGTAAATATAAAATAATTATGGATCGAATGGTAAATTATTTCATTAAAGGACTAAATGTGTAAATTATGAAAAGTTGTGGACTAATTCGTACAACCTATAGAATATGGGTTATTTTCGGTAAATTGAAAAGGTTAAGGGCTTGTTGTGTTAATATGGTCATGTAAAAGGGTATTCGAATTAAATTATTAAAGTTAGGGTTATGTTTTGTAATTTCTTAAACTTGAGGGTTTAAATCGTAAATTATTAAACTACGAGTTTTATATGAGTAAAATATATAGTTAAGGGGCTGATCTTGTTAAAAGATAAAATTGTGATATTTACATTTAAAAACTTATACTTTAATTATATTTCCAATTTGATCCCTAACTTATATTTAATTATAGAAATAAACCCTACAAATACATAAATCAATTATTGAAAGTACGTGAACCTATAACTAAATGAAATATGATAAAATGAGTAATTCTGCTAACTAAATAAGAAACTTATTAAATCTGGAAAACTGCTAAAAATGGAAAGTTACCATAAATGGAAAGACGAGATAAAATGAATGATTAAGAATCAATTATAATACTCTTCTACTCTCTTAGGTGTGAAGAAGGAGAGGTCCTGAGCCTGTCAGTGTTTGCTATTTCTGGTTTTGTTTTGCTTTACAATAAGGTACAGATACTCTGCCCTTTTTCAGTAAGGGTGTCCTATCTCATGGTTATGATTCTGATTCTGATTCGTTTAAGATTACCCAAAGCCATTGCTATGATCCCTTTTATTATGAACCTTTCTGATTACACTCTGATTTGGACCTTTGGTATTTCATCTGATATATCTGTTATGAACCATCTATTATGGACCATCTGATTTGAACTTTGATATATGACCCTCTGATTATGATATGATATCTGACTCTTAGTTTGATACCCGAGCCATTTCACTAGGCATGGGGGTTCCATGTCTGTGTCATTGATGCACCAATGGCATGACTCTAGGGCGGTAGAGTGATGTTCCGCCACGTCCCCATTCTGATTATGATATGCGCATTAATTTGATTATGGTTTATATATGTTTCTGGGGGGCGTATGGATGCATCCTAGATCTGTTCTGTTAGTGGATTTAACTATATATGATATGATTTCTGTTCTGGTGACTGGTGCTTGTGTGCAATACACGCCTTTCACATATTTCTGGGAGCTGATCACTCCATTTGATACATGAGGACACCCCTCATATTATCTGGTTACTTAAGAGGCATCCCCTCTAGATTATGATGGTTACTATTTGATATGTTCTGGGCTCGTGGTGGATGACTATCCTATTCTTCTTTTATATTTCTGTCTCTTTGTTTATACTTCATGATATTCCCCGTGCACCATATTTCAGTTCTGTTTCATTATTATTGCTTTGTATATGTATCTGTTCACTGGGCTTTTTAAGCTCAGCCGTACGTTTTCTTTTCATGTACGGCAGGTATTTAAGCTTAGATCTGGGTTTTTAGCTTTGGGGATAAGAGCAACTGTGTGAAGCTTAGACCTTAGCATTCTAGTTATGCCATTTTGGATTCTGTTTCTGTTATGCCATTGTTTAGGCATTTTTGATTTATGTACTTCGGTTTATTTCTGTTTTGGACATAAGTTATGTTGACTTATTTCCTTTGACCATTAATGTTACGGACTTATGATGTTTTGGATTTAATGCTTGTAATCTGATATGAAGCCATTGTTGTTATATCTTTACCCTTGCCGGGTTGGGGTGTTACAATTTATGGTATCAGAGAACAGGTTATCCGAAACCCTTAGAGCTTAGGCTCGTGACCTGTGAGGATTGGGTAGAACTTAGGTTTCCTTTCGCGCACTCTTTTCCTGCTTTGACCTGTCATATATTCTTGATCTGCTCTGTCATATTCTATCTGAGTTGCTAATCCTTTTTGTAATCGTTCAGATGGTGAACACGCGCTTTAACGAGTATGATGCTCCAAATTTCGTAGCCATGATTGCTGAGGCTTTGAAAAAACGTCCTCCCTGACCTTACTGCTCAGGTGGTGACCGAGGCCACCAATAACATCCGTAATGGGGCAGGTTCTTCTGGAGGTGGTGGTGGCGGTGCTCCACCCGCTGCTCCACCGGTCGGTATTCATGTGTGGATTGAGCGGTTCAACAAGCTCAAGCCTCTCTCGTTCAAGTCCGCTGCCACTCCTCATGAGGCAGAGGACTGGATCACCCATGTCGAGAAATTGTTCAGGGTTCTCGGATGTGCTGACGAGTTTAAAACTTGTTTGGCTACATTCAAGCTGGAGGGTGACGCTCAGAACTGGTGGACTGCCCTTGTGCAGGCAAAGGGGGATGATTTTACTGAGACTTGTTCGTGGGCAGAGTTCATTGAGGCGTTTTATAAGCAGTACATTCCTATGGCAGAACAGCAGAGATATGAGAGGGAATACGGGTCGATTCGTCAGGGTGATCATGAGTCTTCAGGAGACTTTATGCAGCGATTCTTACGTCTGGCTAGCTTCGTGGGGCCAGAGGTTACTGGGGATTCGTTTCGACAGGCTCGTCATTTCAAGTGGGCTCTTAAGAGATGGGTGTTAGACCGGATTGTTAACACTCCATTTGATGATGTGGCTAGTGTTCAGGATGCTGCGCGTAACATTGAGTTGTTGCATGCGGACAGGGGATCTAATAAGCGTGATAGGGATGGCAACAGGGTTGATACTCGGGGTCATGGTCGTCAGGACCAGAGACAGGATTTTCGGGGTCGTCAGGACCATGGGCATGATCAGCGGGGTCGCCAGGACCGAGGTGGTGATTATAGGCGACAGGATTCTAGGAACCAGGGCCGACAGGATTATGGTCGGTATGGTGGTGACCGTCAGGGTCAGGGTGATAATAGCAGGCGTAGGGATTCTCAGCAGTATCAGCAGTCGGGATCGTCAGGTCAGAAGAAGGCTGTGGAGACTCTACCTCCTCCTCCTATATGTACGACATGTGGGAAACCACATCCAGGTCCTTGTTATAAAGCTTCTGGTGGTTGTTTTTCGTGTGGCTCTACTCAGCACAGGATCAAAGATTGCCCCAAGAAGAACCCTATCGTGCCAGTAAACACGACTAGGCCAGCTCCCACCATGGGCCGAGTTTATGCTACTACTCGGGACCAAGCGGCCAACACATCAGGTACCATTACTGGCATACTTTATATTGGAGATCGTACGGCTTTCGTATTGTTTGACACCGGTGCTACTCATTCTATTATATCTGTAAACTTTGCTAAGAAACTTAATCTGAAACCAAAACCATTAATAAATCGTATATCCATTGCAACCCCAATGAAAACCCAAGTGATTATTGATCATGAATATGTTAACTGCCCTCTACGTTTCGATGATCGTGTTCGTCCAGCAAATCTGCTTCCCATTGATATGATCGATTTTGATGCAATTCTGGGCATGGATTGGTTGGCTGATCACAAGGCTACCATCGATTGTTATGCCCGTAAGGTGATCTTCGGAAATATTCATCATCCTGACTTCATTTATCATGGTTCCCAGCCTCTGAAATCTGTTAAAATTATTTCTGCCATGAAGGCACGAACTCTGATATCTCATGGTTGCCAAGGCTATTTGGCTTCTGTTAAAGATTCATCTGTAGAAAGTCCTGATGTTGCTAGCGTTCCCATTGTTCGGGAGTTTGCTGATGTTTTTCCTGATGAACTTCCTGGCCTTCCTCCGGCTAGAGAAGTTGAATTTTCTATTGATCTGATTCCTGGTGCCGAACCTATCTCTAAGGCTCCGTACCGGATGGCGCCTGTTGAGTTAAAGGAATTAAAGGAACAATTGGAAGAACTATTGGGGAACGGTTTTATTCGGCCTAGTGTTTCGCCTTGGGGTGCTCCGGTTCTATTTGTGAAGAAGAAGGATGGGTCTATGCGGCTGTGCATTGATTATCGTGAGTTGAATCGTATTACCATTCGTAACCGTTATCCGCTTCCTCGCATTGATGACTTGTTTGATCAATTGCAAGGAGCCAAGGTGTTCTCTAAAATCGACTTGCGATCTGGTTATCACCAATTGCGAGTTAAAGAGCAGGATGTCTCTAAGACTGCTTTCCGTACCCGCTATGGACACTATGAGTTTCTGGTTATGCCTTTTGGCCTAACAAATGCTCCTGCTGTGTTTATGGATTTGATGAACCGGATCTTTCATGAATTTCTTGATAAGTTCGTCATTGTTTTCATTGATGATATTCTGGTGTATTCTAAATCGTCTGAGGAGCACGAGCAGCATTTACGTATTGTTCTGGGTATTCTGAGGCAGCAGAAACTATTCGCAAAATTTTCTAAGTGTGAGTTCTGGCTTAACCAAGTCGCTTTCCTTGGTCATATCGTGTCTGCGGAGGGTATCACTATGGATCCCGCTAAGGTTGAGGCTATCACCAAGTGGCCGAGACCTACCACGGTGACTGAAATTCGGAGTTTTCTGGGATTAGCTGGTCATTACCGGCGTTTTGTTGAAGGGTTTTCTAAGTTGGCTTTGCCTTTGACTCAGTTGATGCGGAAGGGTGAAAATTTTGTATGGACTGATGAGCGTGAGCAGAGTTTTGAGGAGTTGAAAAGGCGATTAGTGTCTGCACCTATTCTGACCTTACCTTCTGGTTCTGGAGGTTTCCAGATCTATAGCGATGCGTCTAAGAAGGGTTTAGGCTGTGTGCTTATGCAACACGGCAAAGTGATTGCCTATGCTTCTCGGCAATTGAAACCCTATGAAGAAAATTATCCAACTCATGATCTGGAATTAGCCGTGGTTGTTTTTGCATTAAAAATCTAGAGACATTACTTGTATGGTGAATCGTGTGATATCTTCACCGATCACAAGAGTCTCAAATACATCTTTACTCAAAAGGAGCTTAATATGAGGCAGAGGAGATGGTTAGAGCTTCTAAAAGATTACGACACGAACATCCAGTACCAGCCAGGCAAGGCTAATGTAGTTGCTGATGCACTTAGTCGTAAGTCTGGGATGATTGCTAGCTTGGAGATTGATTCACATGTTCTTAAGGATTTGGAGCGTTTGGATGTCGAGTTGTGTGTTCGGCGTGACGTTGGTTACTGGGCTAGTTTGAAAATTGAGTCGAATCTGATGTTGCGTATTAAAGAGGCTCAGAAAGATGATGGTGAACTCTGGGCTATTGTTCAAAATATTGAAGAGGGTAAGCAAACTGAGTTTAGAGTTGATGATAACGGAGTTGTCTGGTATGAGGATCGTTTATGCGTGCCTAATGATTCTGATTTGCGTGAAGCGGTGTTGACTGAGGCTCACAGTTCTCCTTTCTCTATACATCCTGGTTCTACCAAGATGTATCGGGATCTAAAGCAGCATTTCTGGTGGAACGGTATGAAGCAAGATGTGGCGTTATTTGTTGCTAGATGTTTGACCTGCCAGCAAGTTAAGATTGAGCATCAGCGAGCTAGTGGTCTGTTACAGCCTCTGGAGATTCCTACTTGGAAGTGGGATGAGATTTCCATGGATTTCGTTTCTGGTTTGCCTTTGACTCGTAAAAGACATGATGCGATTTGGGTGGTCGTCGATCGACTAACTAAATCTGCTCATTTCTTACCTATCCGTATGACCTATAGTATCAGTAAGTTGGCGGAGATCTTTCAGCAGGAGATTGTCAGATTGCATGGTATGCCTTCATCTATTGTTTCTGATCGTGATCCTCGTTTCACTTCGCGTTTCTGGAAGGGACTTCATAAGTCTTGGGGCGCTCGCCTTAAGTTTAGTACTGCATTTCATCCCCAAACTGATGGTCAGTCGGAGAGGACCATTCAGACTTTGGAAGACATGTTACGATCTTGTGCTTTGGAATGGACTGGTAGTTGGGACGAGTATTTATGTTTAGTGGAGTTTGCGTATAATAACAGTTGGCATGCTAGTATTCGGATGGCTCCTTTCGAGATGTTATATGGGCGCAAGTGTAGGGCGCCGGTTTGTTGGAACGAAGTAGGGGAGCGTATTATTGAGGGTCCGGAGTTGGTTCGGGACACCAACGAAAAGGTAGCTGTTGCTAGGGAGAAGTTAAAGGAGGCCCGTGCTCGTCAGAAGAGCTATGCTGACAAGCACCGTCGTGACCTAGAGTTTAATGTTGGTGACCGAGTATTTCTGAAAGTATCTCCTTTCCGCGGGGTTAAGCGTTTTGGAATTAAGGGCAAGTTGAGTCCTCGATTTATTGGTCCCTTTGAAATTCTGGATCGTATTGGGGAGGTTTCTTATCGTCTGGCTCTACCTCCTCAGCTATCTCATGTGCATAATGTTTTCCATGTATCTCTTCTGAGGGGATACAATTATCACCCATTGCATGTGGTGTCTTATCCACTTGATCAGATTCAGCCGGATATGTCTTTATCCGAAGAGCCGGAGGCTATTCTGGACCGGCAAGAGCGGGTCATGAGGAATAAATTCATTCCATTTGTAAAAGTTCTTTGGAAGAATCACCCAGAGCGCGAGGCTACCTGGAAAACTGAAGAATCGATTCGTGCTAGTTATCCTCACTTTGTATTCTGATCTGGTATGTCTTTGTCTTGTTTTCCGTTTCATTTCATCTGTACTTCTTTGCAAATTTCGAGGACGAAATTTTTCTGTTAGAGGGGAAGAAGTTGTAACACCTAAAAATCCAAAACGTGTGAAATGACCATATTGCCCCTACAAGTTATAAAATTATTTAAAAGCTTATAAAGTACCGAATCGATCCCAAACTTCTGGAACAGAACAAGATATGATATAAAATAATTTTGACAACTTCGATTATTATTTATACAAGTTACTAAATTACCAAAATACCCTTGATTCAACTGATTGGAATAATTAGCAATTATTTAGATTTTAAAAGGCAATAAAATTACACTTAAATGAGAAATTAAATCACATTGAATTGCCATAACAAATTCCGTGATTTTTGGGCTGATCTCCTCCCCTATGACGCGGCTTCTACCCATTTTATTTAACCTCATCAAAAACCCTAGTATTTCTAAATTGCCGACTAAGAGAAAAACACACTAAAATACATAGCAACTTCATCCGATTTTCTGGAGTCCAAAGAACATTTTTTTGGTGTTGTTCGTGGTCTAAGGAAGGTTAGAAAATTCGGTTTTGGTCGTGGCTCTCACTCATTCGATCGCTAGAATTTAATATTCATCCGATAGGTAAAAATCCCAAACTAATTCATGCGGCTATCTAAAATTCTTTTATCAATTTTCTCATGTTCCTTACGTCGTGTATGCTCTGTATAAAATTGCTCTAAGGTCGTGGAGGTCGAGATTGATCGCTAGGGATTTTTGGTGCTCAAACCCACTCGCTAAGGTGTAAATCTGTTTTGGCCCGTTCACACGTTCATCTGTTGATTTGGTATTTTTCCTATGATCTATCAACCTCATATAACTCAGATAAAATATCAAATTCGATGCATGCAACCTAAAACTAATCGCTTGAATTAAAATGACTAAAATGCGTATAAAACTTAATATATGGTATGCGAATTTTTCTGATGTTGTAACCATTTTTCTTAGACTCTATACGACCTATGTGACCTGGGAAAAATAAGAATTCGAATGGTAGAAGCTAGGTTTGATCGTGGCTTAATTTTGTTCATATCGCTAAAATGAAAAAGAATGGAACGATTGAATAAAAAAACCCTAACTTCGATTGGGGTTAAGTTGGGATATTTTCTGGGATTAAATAATGCAGAAAAATGATATGCTAATGATTGATAATAATTGGGTCATGTATTGCTTAATGGTTTAGGGTTTTCGAATTGTTGTTTGTGCGATTTGAACTTTTAAAAACGTTAGGGTGCATTCGTTAATTCCTGAAACTTATGGGTCATTGTTGTAAGGTGTATTAATCTGTGACAAATGTGAATAAAATATAAAATGAAGGGTCTATGTGTAAATATATGACGTAGAGGATTTAAATTGTAAATTATGGAAAGAATACAATTCGAATGGAATTTATTTAAAATAAGAGGACTTGTTTTGTAATTTTGGGAAACCTATGGCCATTCGTATAAAAATGTTCATGAAGGACTTGATGTGTAACTTTGAGTATTAAATGGATTTAAAGTGTAAATATAAAATAATTATGGATCGAATGGTAAATTATTTCATTAAAGGACTAAATGTGTAAATTATGAAAAGTTGTGGACTAATTCGTACAACCTATAGAATATGGGTTATTTTCGGTAAATTGAAAAGGTTAAGGGCTTGTTGTGTTAATATGGTCATGTAAAAGGGTATTCGAATTAAATTATTAAAGTTAGGGTTATGTTTTGTAATTTCTTAAACTTGAGGGTTTAAATCGTAAATTATTAAACTACGAGTTTTATATGAGTAAAATATATAGTTAAGGGGCTGATCTTCTTAAAAGATAAAATTGTGATATTTACATTTAAAACCTTATACTTTAATTATATTTCCAATTTGATCCCTAACTTATATTTAATTATAGAAATAAACCCTACAAATACATAAATCAATTATTGAAAGTACGTGAACCTATAACTAAATGAAATATGATAAAATGAGTAATTCTGCTAACTAAATAAGAAACTTATTAAATCCGGAAAACTGCTAAAAATGGAAAGTTACCATAAATGGAAAGACGAGATAAAATGAATGATTAAGAATCAATTATAATACTCTTCTACTCTCTTAGGTGTGAAGAAGGAGAGGTCCTGAGCCTGTCAGTGTTTGCTATTTCTGGTTTTGTTTTGCTTTACAATAAGGTACAGATACTCTGCCCTTTTTCAGTAAGGGTGTCCTATCTCATGGTTATGATTCTGATTCTGATTCGTTTAAGATTACCCAAAGCCATTGCTATGATCCCTTTTATTATGAACCTTTCTGATTACACTCTGATTTGGACCTTTGGTATTTCATCTGATATATCTGTTATGAACCATCTGTTATGGACCATCTGATTTGACCTTTGATATATGACCCTCTGATTATGATATGATATCTGACTCTTAGTTTGATACCCGAGCCATTTCACTAGGCATGGGGGTTCCATGTCCGTGTCATTGATGCACCAATGGCATGACTCTAGGGCGGTAGAGTGATGTTCCGCCACGTCCCCATTCTGATTATGATATGCGCATTAATTTGATTATGGTTTATATATGTTTCTGGGGGGCGTATGGATGCATCCTAGATCTGTTCTGTTAGTGGATTTAACTATATATGATATGATTTCTGTTCTGGTGACTGGTGCTTGTGTGCAATACACGCCTTTCACATATTTCTGGGAGCTGATCACTCCATTTGATACATGAGGACACCCCTCATATTATCTGGTTACTTAAGAGGCATCCCCTCTAGATTATGATGGTTACTATTTGATATGTTCTGGGCTCGTGGTGGATGACTATCCTATTCTTCTTTTATATTTCTGTCTCTTTGTTTATACTTCATGATATTCCCCGTGCACCATATTTCAGTTCTGTTTCATTATTATTGCTTTGTATATGTATCTGTTCACTGGGCTTTTTAAGCTCAGCCGTACGTTTTCTTTTCATGTACGGCAGGTATTTAAGCTTAGATCTGGGTTTTTAGCTTTGGGGATAAGAGCAACTGTGTGAAGCTTAGACCTTAGCATTCTAGTTATGCCATTTTGGATTCTGTTTCTGTTATGCCATTGTTTAGGCATTTTTGATTTATGTACTTCGGTTTATTTCTGTTTTGGACATAAGTTATGGTGACTTATTTCCTTTGACCATTAATGTTACGGACTTATGATGTTTTGGATTTAATGCTTGTAATCTGATATGAAGCCATTGTTGTTATATCTTTACCCTTGCCGGGTTGGGGTGTTCTGTTTGTACAGATCCGCTGGTTCCTTTGAAAAAGGGATCCAGCTAGTACAAAGTGATAGATCCGGCTTACCTGTAATTTGTTAGCAGCAGTACACAATAAAAAAAGGTATGAAGACAAGCAACAATCACACCAATCATGCTCACATAGACAAGAAGCACATAATCATGTAGATTCATTTAATAAAATAAGAGAAATGATACACACATTGGTCAAATCTCTAAAAACTAAGAAAATTATCTATACATGAAAAGGAAAAATCCTAACAACAAAGTCTACACCTAGTACTAGAGGAGGAAGACCACTTGTGCTTGCACTTCAAGTTTTTAGGGAAGGTTTGGTTTGGTTACGTCATCAAGACGTTCAAGGAGGTGGTAGAACATGAAATGTACTTCATCACGTAGTTCATGAACTAAGGTTTGGACATGTTGACAATGATCACAAGTATCATTATGGCTTGTTTGTTGTAAGGTTAAGATAGAAGGTAGTTGAAGTATGTTTGAGGTGGAAGCACCTAGGTTTAGAGGTTGTGGATGTACCACGGGTGTTGGTAAAGAAACATGTGTGGGTGGAAGTGTGTCATTGTTTGGTTGAGGTGATTGAGGTGTTTGTGATGGTTGACATCTTCTCATTACCCAAAATGGGCCATTTGAGGATGGAGAGAAAGAAGGTAGGTTTCCTATGGGTGGTGGTATGTTTATGTCCACATCTAGGTGATGGGATGGTGGTTGAGTTGATATTCTCTCAATGGATGAGAATGTTGGCAATGGTGGTGGATTAGAGGGTCTAGGAGGTAAGTCCTCCAATGAGTTGAAGTAGAGGTGAGGTCATGAATGAGGTGTAGTGAAATAAAGCAGTCTAGGTTCAAGAGGTGAGGGCTTTGTTGGTTGGGTAGAAGTAGGAGTGTTTGGTAATGTAGGTTTACTAGTAGGTGCAGGTTCAAAAGGTGTTGGTTGTGGTGATGTTGTTTTGGTGGAAGCTAATTGTGGTGGAGTTGGTTGATTAGATGGAGGAGTTTGGATGCAGTTTGGGAGAGGTGTTCTAGTAGAGGGTGCTTTGATGGGTGAGGCTTTGGTCGAGGATATTTCATGCACTATTCGTGCGGTTTTCCTTGGAGGGCTCCTAGTGGATGATCTTGCACTTTTAGTCATGTTTTGAGGTAGGTTTATGTAGAGACCAAGATCACATTTAGGAGGTTGGGGAAACACGAAATAAAGGTTAAACATGGTATAATTGGTTTATTGATTGGGGGAGGTGTGTATGTTTTCTATAGAGAGAAGTAAAGAAAACATACACACCTCCAAGAACAATGTGAATCCCACCTTCCTAGTGTTGACTAGGAAGGTATTTATTACAATCATACAAGTCTAACTTAGCCCTATTGCCTAAACTAGCCCTTGTACTTAAATGCTATTGCAATTCTCGATTATAACAAAACTTTAAAGCTAACAATCTCTTCCCAAAGTGATGTTATACGGGAATTGCTTACAATGTTCCGTACAAGTAAAATTCAATACAAAACATGAGAATGATCTTCAAACTTCATTACTTCGTTCAGCTTGCAGAATCTTCTCAGCTGCCATTTCTTTACTTGCAGACGAACCATGTGAGCAAATTCTAATTAGGGTTTAATTCAGAGTACCCTGAGTGCTCTCCCCTAATTAGTGCTCTCGCCCAAACTGACAACCTTTCTTATGAGGAGTGCCCTGAGTGCCTTGAATCTGTTCGGGGGGATAGAGTATCAACATCTTTATCTCACCAAATGCATCCCAGTTATTTTTCCCATGAGAGATCAGCCCGTACATTTCTCTCCCCTGCTAGTTACGATTTATCGGAATCAGCATACTGATGTGTACGTGAAAGACAAACTGGAAGCCCTATATTAGGAATCATATCAGCCCGTGAGAAGATGTTGATATACCCAATCTACTAATAATACCATTTGAGATGTCTAACTCTTTATCAACCTCCTTTATCAAAAACAACGGCTTCATGTAGTGACTACTGATAGAGAAAACCCACTATGACGAACTTGAGACTGAAGTAAAATAACCCAGACTTGTGACTTAAACTTGAACGATAGTGTAACTAAGAACCTATACTGAGCACTACAACGTAACTACTTAAAGCATAGGTCGTTTCATATACCCATTCATCCTTCCTTGACTGTATATGAACCTCTCTCAAATTATCCACATCTTTGTGTGACACTAAGTACTACAACGTATCTCCTTTAAGTGATAGTTAACTAGGTCTTCGTCCATCCACCCCTTGACCTATGAAAACTAGATAACCCAAGACTTAATCACTATTCTATAAATGCTCAAACAAGGATCTCGAAGAATCATGCATCCAACCAACCCCGATATCTTCAAGATACTAAGTACACGTACCCGTGATATTCTACTTCAACTTCAAATAAGTAATAATGAATCATCCTTGTAGTCACAGCTGATAGTTTAGCCATTGTCATTTGTGTTAGTGCAAATATTACGATATTTAAACTAAACGGTTTCTTCGGTTTTAATGATGACAAACATGTAACTTGTAATGCATAACGTAAAATGTGCAAGTTACTTGTAAACACAAACCATCAATGCATACTTCATCAACACCTCCCGACGTCTCAAGTATGCTTCAACGAAGTCGTAGATTTCCATCCCGACATAAATCACTCAAGGTATGGACAAACAAATCTACTACTTGACAAATGATCAAAGGATTATATTTTTCTAAACTTCACATTTTTAATGTGACAAAACATTTTTTCAAAAATATATTTTACAAATTATTTTTGAATTAAAAAGAAATGTTTTATTTTGAAAAATAAATTTGAAAACTCCCAACAGCCATTTTTCCCCCCAAAACAGCTCCAACTTCCCCAAATAAACCTTCCCCACTAAAGACAAAAAAGGGAGCGTCCAACGGCACCTTTAAGTATGGACGGCTCCACTAAATTTAGTGGAGCCGTGGGTCTGTAACGGTCAGATTTTCCCTTGCCTATAAATAGTGGACCATTCCACACTTCCAACTTGATTTTTCCAGTCCTTTTTCTCTGGTCTTATCCCTCTTCACTTAGATAACTTTCTTTGATCATTTGGAGAGTCTTAGGTTGTTTAAGAGTGATCCAATCATCCACTCAAGTGATCCTCTTCATTCCTCTTGATTAGTGATGCGCGTGATGTGTCATTGCGGTTTAGCAGTTTTAATGCCTACTCAAGTTTTAAATTTATATTTAGCCGACTTATCAATAACACACACACTTAACGAGCAGTGTACCCGGTCAGTATGAAGATAATGGTAAGTAGAGTGTCGATCACTAAGAGTGGAACGTATTATCTAGTTATTCTAATCAGTATTTTAATATCCTAACGCAAGGGGGTTTCAGCCTGAGAGACTGGCACGGTTTGTTTGCAATTAAATAATAAAATAAACAAATAGGCACGAATCAGCAAGTAGCACACACGTACACAGATAGATACTCGAGACAATAAGAGGGCTGTCCTTATGATTAAGTAGATTGTCACTTGTTTTATTGATAGCTTTATATGAAGTGTATGTAATTAACCCTTTCTCGTTGGTCCTATTCTCATCGGCGAGTAAACCCTTAATGATTACTTATGTCTAAAAGTTATTCCTAAGTGATCAATTTAGAAACAACCGTGGGAGCCACATCTTGTCCCGCAGTCGGATGCCCGCAAGCCACTAATAAACACAGAGGTTATCAATGCACTAATAAGTAGTAACCAAAGACATCAACATATAAACTTTAATTGATGGGAAAGCAAGTATTAAAGGGAGTGCAATCTTTCGTTATCACATTACACAAGCCACCAATCCTGATGAATTAAAGTTTGCTAACACAATAAAACAAAACTACTTAATGAATTAAATACATGCAGCACCTTCTTACAGCTCTTGTATCTTTGATTTGGGTGTGTCTTGTGCTGCCTCCTTGACTGAATTCGTCCTTTTGCTCTGCTGTCCGAACTTCGGTTTTTGGGTTTCGAACTCTTTAATTCGTCTGGTCTACGGGGTATTTATAGTTTCTGTCTGAGGGAAGATGCGGCGCATCTACTTAAGTAGATGCGGCGCATGTACTTAACTTCGCGTGGGGTCCAAGATTATAATATTCAGGAATATTCGTACACCGCCAGAAGATGCGGCGTAACTCTTGATTAGATGCGGCGCATGTCCTCTTGTATCTTGGATCGTATCTGGTGATATCTTGATAGAGATGCGGCGCATGTCGAGAGTAAGATGCGGCGCATCTGGAGCAGAATTAACTTGATCTTGTCCATGTCAGTAGACTTCCACTTTATGCACGTTTTGCTCCATTATTAGTCCATAATCGCTAAGTTTCACCAAATGCTTGTTTTTACCTGAGAATTACAAAAGTAAACAATTAAGTATCAATCCTCATACATAATATAGTCAAACAAGTCAAATTAATAGGATAAATGATAGTAATAAAATGTACTTATTTGAGTTCATCAAATATCCCCCCACTTGAACTTTACTTGTCCCCAAGTAAACCTTAGAATTTCATTTATGAAAATGTATCCTAAAAGATGTTAGGATTTATTTTTATATTTAAGCATGTATTCGTTTATTTCATAATTACACAACTAAACACTTAACGAATTAGAAGTAAAATAAAATAAGTCGATAAAAGCAAATCTAATCGTTTAACTGTCCAGTCGCGACGAATATTCTATCATAAGCTTGGCAAGTATACACATCTCCACCACTAAAGCTAAGGAATAACAAGTCTAAAGCGGTAAAAAGGGTTTTTAGGCTTAAGGGTTAATTATTCTTTTTTACACTATCGATCTCAAATTCCAGAAAAGGCGACAAAATCACAAATACATGATCGAATCCACGAACACGATACTTGCAATTGCTCAAATCCTTAACTCGAATAGGCTAAAGATAGGTCCAAACTTCACCAATAATAATATATCAAAAAGGGCGACAAAATCATAAATACATAGCCGAATCCACGACTACGATACTTAAGATTGCTCAAATCCCTAATCTCAATAAATCAAAGGTTCGGTTGGATAAAGAACAATACAGGGTATGGATAATATTTGGGATATAAATTGGTGTAAAAATAAAAATAATCAAAACAAAACAAATAGATTAAAATCCTAAGTGTGGTTAATCACTATCCCAACCATCCCATGAATAAGACTCATATCATTGAATAACTCACGCTTTAACACTTGAAATACACGCTTTTGGTAGACACGAATTATACTCAACAAAATCTTAATCAAAGAATAAACCTTAATCGGCATTCCCATAACTGCCAATTCCCATTCAATCCATAAATATAGTATAACAAATAGTGGTGATATCGACCACTTACATAACTCTACATCGTTGGCTTAAAATAAACATCCAACTCTTTTTTCTTTCTTTTTCTTTTCTCATTTTTTCGATTTTTTTTTTTTTTTTTTTTTTTTTTTTTTTTTGAAACATAAACATAGATGTGTAAAATTTCACCACATCACTACAACTTTCTTTCCGGATAATTTTTTTCATACTTTTAATACTTTCAGAAATAACGGTAATAGTGAAAGTAGTAAACACACGAAAAATAAACTCAAAAATATACAATATTTACTTTCACTCCAATTTGCATTGTGCAATTTCCCGACCTAACCATAGATAATGAATTACGCACGCGAACACAGGTAATGTAAGGAAACACACTCTGCCTATAGCAATTAACCAACCACGGATCCTAATCTACAGGGTAGGCTAAGGTGTAAGGGTGTAACGAAACATTTTAAACATAGGTGTAAGAAACGAAAGGAATGGCTCTGAGGGTTTTTCTAGGGGTATCTTACTCTAAAAATGAGAGTAACAAAAGGGTTTTATACGGGGGTTAACTAACCAGTGTAGTTAGTTAATAACACATAACATATAAAGGCTATTTGGGTGTAATCCTAGAATTTTACCAAGTTAGACAAGTCATTCCAATTATATAAATAATACTCATTATGGTGGTCTCGAATAGTATACAAGCCAAGTTCTAAAGTTTACAAGTCACCGGCACACTCATAGATTTGTGAATTTTGAAAAATCACAATTTTTGAAAATAACGTCTTGTGTGCAGTTATGTAACTTAGATCTTAAACAAAAACATGCTAAAATTTTTTTTAAGTTTGATATATTAAGCACATTTTAAGCATAATTTTTGAAAAAGTAGGACAAGTAAGTGTTAAGTGTTCTAATTCTCCTATCCCCCCACTTAAGTTAAACAACGTCCTCGTTGTTTGTATAAAAGGTTAAAAACTGGAAAAGGAAAGAATTAGAACATAAAAACTCCCCTGAGATTTGCTCGGTATGATCCTCCATTTGATTAGAGCAAAAATCAACTTCTTGTGGATTAGAACGTTAAAACTTCATACTTGATGTATCCACAGGAAATCCAGGAAACTATTATACCACCAACACTTTAAAACACACCTAAGATAAGAAAGGTTCAACTTGCATAACACATTAGTAGTTAGGAAAAATAAAACTTAAAAATTAAAACTGAAAATCATCAGGTCAGTCGATGCGCCGTATCTTATTGAAGAAGATACGCCGTATCGAGCCTGGAATTAATACGGATCAGAATAAAGATGCGCCGCATCCTTAACCAGGGATGCGCCGCATTAAAATAAACTGATAAAAAGTTTTAAAGTCGGAAATAAAAATGCAGAAAAATAAAATAAGATATGACCATTGCAGAGGATGCGTCGCATCTCAGGACTGAGATGCGCCGTATCTTCGTGCGGCCTGGACTGACTCGACACAGAAAACAAAATAATAAAAGATAAATCCGGGTTGTCTCCCGGTAAGCACTTGTCTTTATTCCAGAGTCTTCAAGTTAGACTCACGTTCAGCTCATTAGTATCGATCATTGAAGGAGTCGGAAACATCACGCTCCTTCATCGCCAATTTAGTAATATTGAACACTCCTTGCTCGTCCTTAATTTCCACGCCGTTCTTCTTCAATATCTGTATAAACAAAGTCCTGTCCCTTACGGGCAGAGATGACAAAATGATAGACGGGAAATTCTTATTATCATATAGGCACAGATAAGCAAGGTGGGGTGGTAGTTCAATAAACACATCATTGTTCAAATTCGTTTTCTCAACTACTCTCCTACGTTTATTAATTACTACACAATCATACCACTCATCATCAGAATCACTAACAATATTTCGTCTAAGTTCCGTAGGTACATTAAGGTCAATGAATTCCTCAAAGTCTTC
Organism: Artemisia tridentata subsp. tridentata; assembly: GCA_021014915.2. Classification (NCBI taxonomy): domain Eukaryota; kingdom Viridiplantae; phylum Streptophyta; class Magnoliopsida; order Asterales; family Asteraceae; genus Artemisia; species Artemisia tridentata. The sequence continues at coordinate 227,015,322 of CP139502.1, forward strand.
ATGATTAGGATTAGTTGAGTTGTTTTGAATCAATGTTTCTCCCATAAGTCTAGCTTCAAGATCGAGGTCCATACGCTCTCTTAATCCTAGCACATAAACACCTCTAATTATGCTTTTAACCGGATCTTGGCACTTATAGACTAGTTTATTATTCCCTACCCTTAATGAAATTTTTCTCTTAAACACATCAATCTTAGCATGGGCAGTAGACAAGAAAGGTCTTCCGAGGATTAAAGGAATCTTAACATCCTCGGGCATGTCTAGTATAATAAAGTCTACGGGAAAAATAAACTGCTCAATCTTAACTAGCACATTATTAGCAATCCCTTCAGGTCGTTTTACCGTTTTATCAGCCAATTCAATAAGTAATTTAGTTGGTGCTAATTTTCCTAGTCCTAGGGTAGCGAATGTCTTAAGAGGCATAACACTAACACTAGCTCCTAAGTCAGCCAACACATTATTGAAGGATATATTATTAATAGAACAAGGTAGAGTAAAACTTCCTGGGTCTTTTTCTTTATGAGGCAAGGCATTTGAATCGGTTGCAGGGCTCTCTTCTTTCATTGTTGCCTTGATCTCCTCTTCAATTTTTGTCTTCTCTTTTAGTAGTCTCCTTAAGCTGATTGAAGAGTTAAAGAAAAATTCGGGTCTTGCACCATCATTACCATTCATCGACCTTCTAGGTATATTAGGAGTGACTTCTTCGGTGGTGCTTATGGCCTTGACATGATCCCTTGGGTTGGTTTCAGTTGAGCTCGGTAAACTTCCATATCCCCTTTCTTGAAGAACTTTGCTCATCTGACCAATTTGTTGTTCCAATGCTTTGATCGAAGCTCCTTGATTTCTTGTAGTAGTGTCCGTTGAAGCTCGAATTTCCTTGATCATAGCAGTATTCTCTTCATGTCTTTTAGCAGCATCGGCCATAATTTGCTTTAAAGTATCGTCTAAAGTCTGCCTCCTCTCTTGATAAGCGGGATTGAAGTTGTTCTTTTGATAGAATCCCGGACTAGCTTCCCTAAATCTTGCTGAAGGTCGGAACGGTTGTCCAAATTGGGTGTAATAAGCTTCTTCAAATGTCTCACTTTCATTCTTGTTCGGGCAATCTTTAGTGTAGTGAGGTCCTTCGCACTTTTCACATCCAACTTGGGCAGCATACGCTCTTTCATCTCGCTTCTTCATCTCTCTACTAATTTTATCCAATTGAGCTTGAATAGCAGCAATCCCGTCAAAATTAGTGCTGCTCTTAGATCTAGTAGAGGTCCCATCGTGCCATTTTTGAGAATGATCAGCAGCTTCTTGGATCGCCTTCCTAGCATTAGTTGCACTCATCTGAGGTACAGCTCCCTTAGCATCCAAAATCTGTCTTGTAGGCACGTCTAATCCCTGATAAAACAATATTATTTCCTGCATAGGGGTTAGATAGTGTTGAGGACATTTTATCAATAAATCTTTAAATCGTTCCCAAGCTTGATAAAGGGTTTCATCAGGCTCTTGCTTGAAACTATTGATAGCCTCCATCTTCTTAGCAGTCTTAGCAGGTGGACAATATCTCTTCAGGAATTTGCTCTTCAAACCTTCCCACGTAGTGATTGAACTAGCAGGTTCATTCCTTAGCCACTTGTTAGCAGCTCCTTTTAGTGAGATTGGGAAGATTCTTAGCATGAGTTGATCGGTATTGACACTTTCTGTAGTAAACAAATCTGCAATCTCCAGGACCTTTTCGACATGCTCATTAGCATCCTCTTGTTCCGTCCCACTGAAAGCATTCTCTCTGAGCTCTTTGAGAAATTGTCCCTTCAACTCAAATTTTGACTTGTCATCAAACTTTGGTCTAGCAACTCCTGAAGTGTAATCAGCACGGGTATTGTTCATGTATTCCTCCATAGTAGTGTTTTCGCCCATTGTTCCTGTTTCAACTTCCTCTTTTTCTTCAGAAAAGTAATCAAGCTCGAGTGAACTTGAAAGATCAAAGCTTCTTGTGTTGAAAAGCCTCTTAAGCGAATGCAGGGCTCGTTCAGGATCTTCAAAAGGTTGAATCAAGTTCCTCGTAGAACTCCTGGTCATGCACTTCCTGAAATCAATCACAAAAGCATCAGTAGGGTATGCTCGAGAAAGTAATATATCAGATAATTAATAACGAAAACGGAATACGAAAAATTAAAGTTACTGATATCTGCAGACGATGCGCCGTATCCAAAAAGTTGGATACGCCGTATCTTAATACGTTAAAAATTTAATCAGACTTTATTCAGAAAATAGATACGCCGCTTTAGAATTTAAGAATGCGCCGTATCGAATTAATTAATCAAAAATCAACTTATCCAATTAAAATTAAATGCGTCGTATTAACGAAAGTTAATGCGCCGTATTTTCGTTACGTTTAAAAATAAAAGATTTTTGATTCAGTAAGATGCGCCGTATCGACAGAGATCGATACGCCGTATCTGTTTAATAATTCGCAAACTGTTTTTAATTAAAATAATAGATACGCCGTATCTTCAAAAGAAGATGCGTCGTATGGCGTTAATGTTTTAGAAAAATTTTTTATTAAAAACAGATACGCCGTATCTGCAAAAGCAGATGCGTCGTATTACTTTATCGCTTAGAAAAATTTTCTTATTAAAAACAGATACGCCGTATCTTGGGGAAAAGATGCGTCGTATCGAATTAATTAAACGCGTTGTATATAAAAAAATTGAACGCAATACGCCGTATCTGAGAGATCAGATGCGCCGTATCGTTTGATTTAGCACAGTACAACGATAGCAGAACACACAAAAAACGAAAAATAAAACAAAAATAAAACACACGAACAAAAACAAATAAAAGCAAAAATAAAAGAAAACAAATAGCACACAATACAACAATTATGCAAAATAGTACAATGATGCAATTAATCTAATAAAAAAAAGAAAAATAACCTAATTAAAATACTAATCAAATTAACAGATAATAACAATTCACTCCCCGGCAGCGGCGCCAAAAACTTGATGCGCGTGATGTGTCGTTGCGGTTTAGCAGTTTTAATGCCTACTCAAGTTTTAAATTTATATTTAGCCGACTTATCAATAACACACACACTTAACGAGCAGTGTACCCGGTCAGTATGAAGATAATGGTAAGTAGAGTGTCGATCACTAAGAGTGGAACGTATTATCTAGTTATTCTAATCAGTATTTTAATATCCTAACGCAAGGGGGTTTCAGCCTGAGAGACTGGCACGGTTTGTTTGCAATTAAATAATAAAATAAACAAATAGGCATGAATCAGCAAGTAGCACACACGTACACAGATAGATACTCGAGACAATAAGAGGGCTGTCCTTATGATTAAGTAGATTGTCACTTGTTTTATTGATAGCTTTATATGAAGTGTATGTAATTAACCCTTTCTCGTTGGTCCTATTCTCATCGGCGAGTAAACCCTTAATGATTACTTATGTCTAAAAGTTATTCCTAAGTGATCAATTTAGAAACAACCGTGGGAGCCACATCTTGTCCCGCAGTCGGATGCCCGCAAGCCACTAATAAACACAGAGGTTATCAATGCACTAATAAGTAGTAACCAAAGACATCAACATATAAACTTTAATTGATGGGAAAGCAAGTATTAAAGGGAGTGCAATCTTTCGTTGTCACATTACACAAGCCACCAATCCTGATGAATTAAAGTTTGCTAACACAATAAAACAAAACTACTTAATGAATTAAATACATGCAGCACCTTCTTACAGCTCTTGTATCTTTGATTTGGGTGTGTCTTGTGCTGCCTCCTTGACTGAATTCGTCCTTTTGCTCTGCTGTCCGAACTTCGGTTTTTGGGTTTCGAACTCTTTAATTCGTCTGGTCTACGGGGTATTTATAGTTTCTGTCTGAGGGAAGATGCGGCGCATCTACTTAAGTAGATGCGGCGCATGTACTTAACTTCGCGTGGGGTCCAAGATTATAATATTCAGGAATATTCGTACACCGCCAGAAGATGCGGCGTAACTCTTGATTAGATGCGGCGCATGTCCTCTTGTATCTTGGATCGTATCTGGTGATATCTTGATAGAGATGCGGCGCATGTCGAGAGTAAGATGCGGCGCATCTGGAGCAGAATTAACTTGATCTTGTCCATGTCAGTAGACTTCCACTTTATGCACGTTTTGCTCCATTATTAGTCCATAATCGCTAAGTTTCACCAAATGCTTGTTTTTACCTGAGAATTACAAAAGTAAACGATTAAGTATCAATCCTCATACATAATATAGTCAAACAAGTCAAATTAATAGGATAAATGATAGTAATAAAATGTACTTATTTGAGTTCATCAATTAGCAAGAGAAGAACACAAAGTATCCTAGATACAAAGTGTTGTCATCCCTCTTGATTAGCAAGAGAAGAACACAAAGTATCCTAGATACAAAGTGTTGTCATCCCTCTTGATTAGCAAGAGAAGAATACAAAGTATCCAAGTAGATACAAAGTGTTGTCATCCCTCTTGATTAGCAAGAGAAGAACACAAAGTATCCAAGTAGATACAAAGTGTTGGAGTTGTTAGGTCTTGTAACATTGGTTACACTCTTGATTGTATCATAGCATACATCAAGATTATTTTTCTTTTGTGAGAGAGTGAGTCAAGATCATTGTGATCTTAAGAGATAGTGAAGATCTCTTGAAGCCATTGGGCTTGTGTGATTGATCATGTGGATCAAGGGTAGATCGGGTAGATCGTGGTAGATTGGTGCTAGCTAAGATTAGCACTCGACATCTAGCTTAGTGTCGGAAATAGGATAAGCGACGTGTAAGGTGTAGATCGGGTAGATCGTGGTAGATTGGTGCTAGCTAAGATTAGCACTCGACATCTAGCTTAGTGTCGGAAAACAAGTTAAGCAACGTGTAACGGTTTTCTCCGCCTGAAGGGAGTTTGTTGATTAGTGAAGTAACTCTCGAGTTGGGTACTCGGGGAGTGGAGTAGGGCGAAGAGGAGCTTCGTGACCGAACCACTATAAATCACCGTGTCTGGTTTGCTCCTTCTAACTTATCTCTTTACTTTCATTTTATTCCTTATCGCTTTATGTTTATATTTGCATTGTGTTTATGCTTGTGTGGCTAGTTGCTTATGTTATGTATGTGTCATGGTTGATTGTGCTTGTGTTGTAGTTTAATTTATTCATCCCTAGATGATACATAACCATTGTTGACACTTTTCATATTACGTCACACTTGATCGGTTATTTGATACAAAAAGTTTTAAGTTTTTAAAGGGAAACGTATTCACCCCCCCCCCCCTCTACGGTTTCCACAATTTGATTGTGAATCTTGATCAGGATCTTTTCGGCTATACGTGGTAGGATTTGAGGATGTATACCAGTAATATCATTTGTGATTTTGGTGTGAAATATGCCATAAAATGACATTCTAATGATGCTGGTAAAATTTGAGTTTAAGAAATTTTTACGCCAAAAATTCCCCGAAAAATTCGAATTTTGAGCCAAAATTTTCACTCTTGTACCTGAATTTGAATCTCGCGTAAAAATTGACCGTTAAGTCATTCCTCAATTTTTTTTTTTTTTTTTTTTTTTTTGCAATTGCGATAAGATGTCCGATATATAATTGCGATAGAGTTCTCAGACATAATTGCGATAAGGTTGTATGTCAGCATTTGCGATAGGCTTGTCGGACACCATTTGCGATAAAGTGTGACTTTCAATTTCGATAATTCTGTCGAAATTGACAAAGGCCAATTGCGATAAAACTGTCGAAATTGATTTGCGATAGAAACTTCTTGGGCCAATTGCGATAAAAGACAGATTTTGCAATTTCGATAGAATTGTCGAAATTGCAATTTCGATAAAAGCTCCTATCGCAATCTTATACAAGATTGCGATATTTCTGAATTGCGATAAGTGACTGCTGCCCCCTGATTTGCGATAAATGGAAGCTCAACCACTCTTGTCCTTTTGTCACTTGCCCACTGCTATGCCCATTGAGATAGCTAACCACTCTTACCAACTCATATCAATAATTCTTTTGCAAGAATTACACTCAAGATCCAAGAACAAATCTTACAAAATCTTCTTCAATTTTTGTCGATCTAATCACTTAGAACAACAAAAATCCAACCTTTAAACTCATGATTCGAGTGAAGAACTATCAAGTCTACACAAACCAACTCGTTAAATCACTAACAAGCACAACCTTGAACCTTGATTTTTGCGTACGATTCCAAGAAAGACACACAAGCTAACGTTTTTATATAACAAAAACCTAACTGTTGCTAACATAAGAACTCAAATCGAACACAAAAACTTCAAAAACTTGACTGATGAACAGTAACGAGATAAAACACACCATAAATCACATTTTTTACCTCAATAACACCACGATTCGCCACCTGGTTAGCTCTTGATACCAATTGTAGAGACCAAGATCATGTTCTAGAGGTTGGGGAAACACGAAATAAAGGTTAAACATGGTATAATTGGTTTATTGATTGGGAGAGGTGTGTATGTTTTCTATAGAGAGAAGTAAAGAAAACATACACACCTCCAAGAACAATGTGAATCCCACCTTCCTAGTGTTGACTAGGAAGGTATTTATTACAATCATACAAGTCTAACTTAGCCCTATTGTCTAAACTAGCCCTTGTACTTAAATGCTATTGCAATTTCCGACTATAACAAAACTTTAAAGCTAACAGTTTAGAAGGTGAGTTTGCAGTAGAAGATGGTTTGTTTTGGTGTGGTTTAGAAGCACAAACACAAGTGGCTTAAATAGTGAAGGATCAAGTATGGTAATTAAAGCCTAAACCACTAAAATCCTTTTAATTGCAATGATATGCATGTACCAAGGTCAACTACAGAGATACAATCTTCTAGGAGATATATTAAAGGCAATGTGGAGTGTTTGAGTGGATAAAGTTAAGTTTTAGAAGGTTATAGGTGATAAAATATGTTTCTGTTTGCCCAATTCCAGCGGATCCTTCCCAAAAGGGATCCGGCTAGCTTTAGCTGAGGGAACCGGCTAACAGATCAGGTAAAGATGAGAAGTGATGGTGATCTAGCTATTGCAGCCCTATGTTTCCTAGTGTAATGAGTGTAAAATAGTGTCTTAAATTAGAAAATCCTGAATGGTCAAAGACTAATGATGAGGGGTTGTCAATAATGGTCTTTAGAGGTGATAAAGAGGTCTAAGGTAGGCCATTAAGTGAATATAGGCTAAGATAATCATATCACTAAGTGTTAAATGTTTGAAGGATTCAGGGAAAGGTGATATGAAAATTTTAAAAATTCTTTAAAAAACATAAGAATTAAAAGACTGGTTTTATAGCATTTTGAGGAAGAGGTGGTGGAAATAAATTTGTTAAAAATTTATTTAAAATGTAGGCAAGTGTATAATGATCAGAGGGAGGTGATGCAAGAAGCGGAACTGAAAATGGTGGTTATTTTGGAGATGATAAATCATAAACATCTCGGAAGAAACTTAAGTTAATCCTAAGAGATCAAAAGAGCTACTAACCTCAAGATCAGCTCAAATGTGACTAATAGGAGATGGATAACTAGTGTAATAAGGCTTGGAAGGTTGAGAGAGATGAGACACATGATGTGTTCTTCTTTTGATGAAATTGATGAAAAAATAAGTGTTGGGTTAAAAGGCTTGAAGTAAGTGCGGTTTTGTGAGTTGATTTTAGCTAAGAGATGTTTACCTATTGAGAGGACCTATGACACACGATTAAGGTGGTTAAACCTTGTATACTTTGTGTGTAAGATATATTGAGTTTATATGATTAAGTACGCGGAATTTACTTAACCACACTTAGAAGGTTATGTATGTTATGGAAATGGAAGAATTATGTTATGTTACTTAACAATGAACAAAGAAAGTTTATCACTAAACGATTCAATATTATTCAAAATAATACGAGTGATCTTGTGTTTATCACTAGGGTTACAAAACCTTGAATCTTATGTTACAACTTGTGATTTGTGTTTGTTCAATATTCTTAACAGTTCTAAGTTCTTAGTTGAAGTGTGTACACAATATCCAAGTCTAAGATCTCTTTTATAGTTGCAAGAGATCTTTACAAATTGCTTAAAGTCTTGGCCGACTTACTTGGTTAACTTATGCTTATTGAGTGTCAGTACATAAGATACAACATGTATCTATGTATAAAACCTTGTTAACTAAGCACATGGAGTAAGATATTATCTACCGTATATTGTTGACCAAAATACAATAAATATCTTTTCGATCTTATCCTATGACTCACTGATCAGCAGTACCATTCTCTACCAGCAGTACCTTCTACTTGAACTAGCAGTACCTTCTTGCTCTAGCAGTACCTTGATGTACTAGCAGTACCTTGATCATGAACTAGCAGTACCTTCTTCTTAAAGTATTTTCTCATACTCTAACTTCAGAATATTTAATTCCCAACAATCCTCCCCTAAACATGTGAATCATTCAAACATGTTTTCTGAATTAAATGAGGACTTGAAAAGATCTTTCAAACACTTCATGAATCTGAACTATTCTTCTTATTCTGAACTGATCTGCTTTGTTCTTCTTTGACTTCAGCAATATCAAAACATTGTACCAAAAGATGGTGCAATTTCCTTGGATGGAGGAATTGTAAGAGGCAATGATGCTTTGTATCTTGGATGCTTGTTTCAACAAGTGAAATCATCTAACCAGCATGTCTTTAAAGTGAAATTGAAACTTTTCTTCGTTTGATCTAGATAGAACTTTCTCCTTTAGGAATGCTTCATCCCTTCTAGATATATGATCTATTCTTGTCATTTTCAACCTCTACATCATCTTGTATGCGCTTATCTTCTCCTTCCATATATTGGTTTATTCTTCCTTTTTTGGGCAATTATTTCCTTCCCTGAGATTGTTGCCTCCCCTGAAGCAAATAACTTTTGTTTCCTCCCCTTGTTTGGAAGATCTCACTATGTACCTTTGACTGATCTATCAATGTGAACTTGTTGTCAGACAATATTGTACATGAAGCCATCAATTCTTTAAAAGTTTAAGTTGCTGTCCTCATCACTTCTAGGTGTGTTAACTCCTATGAGAGGTGAATCAGTGGACATTTTGATTCATAATCCATCAATGGATGGTTTTTGTGAATCTCTTGGAAATCCTTTTAAGAAATCATTTTACTTAGTAGTATGTTCATGATTTTAGAATTAAAAAATCATACTACTTCCAACCATTTTGAAAGAATCAAGTGTATAACAGACACTTAATTAGCATTTCGGTTTAAAGCAACCTCTGGTTGTGTGAGAACCAATGTTTTTCAGTTATAAATAACTGCCTGTGAAAAGATAAATCTATTCAAAAGATTTTCTTGACAGGGTTTCCAGCTCATAGCAATTGTTGCCTCCAACACAAGTGTTAGATTCACTTTTACTAGCTGTTCTTTCTATCAGATGTCCTCAGACTTACACATTATACTTAAAAGTATAAAATGATAGAAAGTGAGTTGCATCAGTTACTATCTGATCAACTAAGTCATCAATTCAATGTCAAATATCATAACTAGGTTTCAAGAAAGAAGTTTTAAGGAGGTTAAATTCCTAAACTCAGTCCATCATAAACCTATTATGGTCAGCAATTTTATAAGCATTCTGTTGTTCCCATTTCACTTGAAATATCCTTTGTGCTCACATATTCATACCTGAAATAGTTAGTCTAAAACCAAAAGAACAAAGTACAAAGTACTTGTCTTGCATTAGAATAAACATAAGACCAACTGTATGAATAACACAATTTACATTTTGTACTGGCAGCACCTTGTGTGCTTAACAGTACCTTATGATACAGTAGCAGTACCTTATAAATCAGCAGCAACAACAAAAATTTATTTACAAAAACACATCATATTAAAAATTTAAAGATTAAGCATTCCAATACTTGCTACCAAGTACTGAAACCTTGAAACATCAAAAGCTTTTGTTAGCAAATCTACAAAATTATGCTCTGAAGCAATTTTAAGAACTTGAATTAATCTTTTCTCATTGCAGTCTCTTATAAAGTGATGTCTAATTTCAATGTGTTTTGTTTTAGAGTGTTGTACTGGATTTTTAATAATACAAATTGTACTACTATTATCAATATAAATAACAGTGTTTAAGAAATTGTACCCATAATCAAGGAGTTGGTTTTGAAGCCATAGAACTTGACTAGAGCAACTTGCAGCAGCTATATATTCAGCTTCAGTTGTTGAATTTGCCACACTTGTTTGCTTCTTACACTGCCATGAGACAAGTCTACACCCAAGGAATTAACATCCTCCAGTTGTTGACTTTCTGTCCAAGCTAGCACCAGCATAATCACTATCCGAATATGCTACCAAGTCAAAAGGAGATTCTCTAGAATACCATATACCCAACCTTGGTTGACCTTTGAGATATCTAAAAATTCTCTTGACTGCAGTTAAATGAGAAACCTTTGGAGTAACTTAAAATCTTGCACAAACACAAACAGGAAACATGATATCAGGTCTAGATGATGTAAGGTACATCAAAGAGCCTATCATAGATCTGTAATTGTGTACATCTACATTCTCTCCATCTTCATCTTTCAGAAGGTGCTTCTCAGCGTCCATTGGTGTGCTTGCTATTTTTGAATCAGCAAATTGAAATTTTCTAAGTATCTCTGCAACATATTTGTCTTGACTAATAAATATGCCTTCAGATGATTGCTTAACTTGCAAACCCAAAAAGAATGTAAGTTCTCCCATAGAACTCATCTGAAACTTATCTTTCATAAGCTTCTCAAATTCTAAACACATTTCTTTCCTAGTAGATCCAAAGATAATGTCATCCACATACACCTGCACTAACAGAAGATCCTTCTTGTGATGTTTGATGAAAAGTGTCTGATCAATCTTTCCTCTTTGAAATCCATTTTCTAATAAGTAGGAAGCTAGTGTTGCATACCAAGCTCTTGGTGCCAGATGAAGGCCATTGAGAGCTTTTACTACTCTGTACACTTTGTTTGGATGTAATGGATCAATGAATCCAGGAGGTTGTGAAACATACACCTCTCGTCCAATTTCACCATATAAAAATGCACTTTTGACATCCATTTGGTAGACTGTGAAGCCTAAAAATGAAGCATAAGCTAGAAACAGCCTAATTGCCTCAATCCTTGCTACTGGAGCATAAACTTCATCATAATCTATCCCTTCTTCTTGTGTGTACCCTTGTGCTACTAATCTAGCCTTATTCTTGATCACAATTCCTCTTTCATCCCTTTTGTTCTTAAAAACCCATCTAGTGCCAATCACCTTTTCATTCCTAGGTAAATCAACTAGCACCCAAACCTTTTGAATCTTGAACTTAAGAAGCTCTTCTTGCATAGCCTCTAACCAGCTTGAATCATCTAGGGCTGTAAGAATTGTTCTTTGGTTCCTTTTGAGAGAGAAAACATACAAATAAGCAAGAGTTTGAAAGCTCATGCTGTTTTGAAGCATAAAGGGCATCAAGAATCCCTTGTTGGTCTGAAGAGACCAGTTGTCTTCTTGTCTTCACACCAGATTGTATATCTCCTATCACATTTTCAAGGGAATGAACTCTGTGAATTCTTGTGTGTGGGGTAGTAGGAACATGATAAGATGGTGGAAGATTACTCAAATCCACTTCATCTTCTTGGAACTCTGCATCTTTTGAGTGTGAAGGACCAGCAGTACCTTCAACTGAACTAACGGTTCCTTCAAATGAACTACCAGTACCTTTAGAAGAACTAGCAGTACCTTGCCCTGTCTCGGCAGTACCATCAATATTTAACATATTTTGTTGTTCCTCTGTTCCAATATCTTTTCTTTGAGCCTCAACATCTTCTTTTGCTTTACCAGAAGAAGATTCATCATTGTTTGAAGCTAATTCCACACTAGTACTTGACCACAATGGCATAATTACATCAGGTTGATCTTTATCTAATTCCACCTCATTTGTTGCTTGTGAACCTGAAAATTCATTAGTTTCTGCAACAACAGGTATATAATTCATAGAATTTGTTAGATAATCAAGATCAAATATCCATTTTGGTCCTTGACCTACTACATTGGATTTGTTTTCCAGAAACTCCACATGTAGTTCTTCTTGTACTTTCTCAGTTCTTAAGTTGTAAACTCTAAAAGCTTTGCTAACAAGAGAATATCCAACTAAGAAACCTTCATCTGCTTTACCATCGAATTTTCCTAAATGGTCTAAGGTATTGAGAATTGTCACATAACATCCAAAAGGTCTAAGAAATCCTATTGCAGGAGTTCTACCATTAAAAAGTTCATATGATGTCTTATTGTGAGGCTGCACAACTAAAACTCTATTTTGAACATAGCAAGCAGTATTGATTGCCTCTGCCCAAAAGATTATAGGTAGCTTAGAATCAGCTAACATTGTTCTAGCAGCTTCAATTAGTGTTCTATTCTTTCTTTCAGCCACACCATTCTGTTGTGGTGTTCTAGCAACACTATATTCTCTCCTAATACCTTTTTCTTTGCGGAAATCATCCATAACTCTATTTTTAAATTCTGTCCCATTATCACACCTAATGACTTTTACTTTCTTGTTTACTTGGTTTTCTATCAGTGTAATGAAGTCCTTAAGAATGCTTGATGTCTCATCCTTAGTGGCTAAAAAGAAAACCCATGTAAATCTGCTATAGTCATCAGTTATAACAAGACAATATTTTTTATGTTGCATACTCCTTACTGAAACAGGTCCAAATAAGTCCATATGAAGCATAAACAATGACTGATTGATAGAGTTAAAAATCTTGGGCTTACAAGTGGCTTTGTGTTGTTTGCCTTTTAGACAAGCAATGCATGTTTTATCATTTTCAAATCTTTTGTGAGGTAAACCTCTTACCAAACCATTCTTAACAATTTTATTTATGGTTTTGAAGTTAATATGACCAAGCCTTCTATGCCATAACATTGATTCATCCAATGTGGCCTTTGATACAAGACAAGTTAAATCCTTTTTAGGAATAATGTTCTTCATATCAACACTATACATATTGGCCTTTCTAGGAATTCTAAGAAGCACTTGATTTTTATCAGGCATCTTGAAATTCTTAGATAGAACAAGACATTCAGTGTCAGTAAAAAGTACATTGTTCTTTTTGTCACACATTTGTGAAACACTAAAAAGATTATACTTTAGCTCTTGTACATAGTACACATTTTCAAAATCTAAATTTCCGGTTTTAATAGTACCTTTACCAGAAATTTTGCCACGAAAACCACCTCCAAAGGTAACATATCCTCAATTGAATTCTTGAAAATCTGAAAGATAAGACATGTTGCCTGTCATGTGATTGGAACACCCACTATCTGAGTATCCTTGATCTTGATGATCAATAGAATGTTCCTGCACACAAATAAGAGTGTTAGTTTTCTTTAGGGATCCAAGTGTGGAACGGTTTTGTTCGATTGAGATATTTATGTATTGAATGTGTTTAGCATGCGGAATCTACTACAACACACTTAAAAGAACACAAGGTGGTGAGTTTATGTAAACGTGAGAATGCAATGAACAAAGAACACAACTTTGGTTAACACAAAACGATTCAATATTATTGATGAAATAATACGGATGATCTAAATATCACCAGGATTACAAAGTAATCTTGAATCTAAGATTGTAAAAGGATTTGTGATTTGAAGTAACTAAGTTACTTGAGAGATAGTTTGGTTTTGGTTAATAGTTCGTGAAGATGCATGCATGAATAAGTGACTAAGATATCCTTTTATAAGATAAGGATATCTTATTACATGTTGTCAAGTGGAAGAGTATTATACTATACTTTGACTATATTGGCGCCTACAATTAAATACAACTACCCATGTACAACTCTGATAATATTCTTCTGTCACCACAGAAGACTAATCTACTTCTACATAACGTATAACAATGTACAAAGACTAATAATTCAACTAAATATCTATTACAAAATATCTAATCGACTTGAAATAAGCTTGGCAGGCTCTTCATCAACCAGCAGTACCTTCTACCCAGAAGGTACTGGTAGAACATCTTCATACACTTCAAAATCAACTAGCAGGCTCTTTAACATCTTTGGCAGGCTCTTTGACTTTGATCATTTTATTCCCAACAATCCTCCCCTAAACTTGTTATTTCCATTAAAATACACAAGTTTCTGATGAATAAAATACATACCTTGAGGATTTGAGGGAACTCTTCCAAAAACCTTCACTCTCTGTTCTTCCTTTTTCTTTCATATTGCTCAGATATGCTCCTCAGCAAACTCTGAACAATTTCTGAGTTCTCATCATCTTTTTCACACCTTAATCTCTTGGAGATCATAGTTTTAAGCACTTCATAACTAAGTGGATACTCTTTCTCAGCCAACATAAAGAGTTCTATCCCACTCTGTGTGAAAAGGTGATGAATGTTGCTATGGCTTAGAAATTCCCAAGTTGTTGAAGGATCATAATAGGGAAATTTCCAATGAACATCTTTGGGTTTAGGATCAAACATCCTATTGAATTCTACCCATAGTTCCTGTTCCTTAGCATCTGAACTAGAAGTTGTGTCTAGCCTAATCTGCACTAGATTCCACAATTCTTCCAAGTCTGCTCTGTCACATGCTCTAACTAAATTTTCAAAATTCTTGAAGATAGCAAACTGACCCCCAACCCTTGTTATTTTCCATGATTTTCCTAATCTATCATGGTTGATCTCCCAATCAATAATAGGTCTTCTACAGCTAATTGGATCAGCATGTATTATAGTAGGCAAAGTAATCAACATTTTACTTACTTGCTCTGTGTCCAATTTTGCTACTTCTTTCTTCTGAGCATCCTTCTTCTTCATTGAGGGGTGTACATCAGATGGAACATTGTAGTAAAGACTTTTGTAGGCTTGAAGATACAAGAAAAAGATTTCATCAGCAGATTTCTTCTTTAGTTGATAATCAGTCCAATTTGCCTGATTCTTCAGAAATTTCTTCATAAAAATTGCTTGATCTTTCTTAGATTGGCCCACCTTAAAACCTCTTTTCTGACTTTCCTTCATCTTTTCAAAAATATCAGCTAGAGCTGCTTCCTTATACTTCTTGTTGATAAAAGTTTCAAGCTCTGCTGTCATCTCATCAGAATTAAGATTCTTGTCATTTACTATAATTGCTGCTTGACCTTTCACAATTGGATCATTATTGATAATCCATAGCATCTGATCATCAAAGGTTTCTTGAGCAATTTGAGTGTCAAGAAGAGTCTGAGCAGCATCTTCAGCATCTTTCTGCTCTTTCATTACTTCAAGCATTCTTGAAGCTTCAATAGCTCTTAGCTCTTCTTCATGAACTCTTTTGGCCTCTTCTTCTCCTAAAGCCATCTGAATTTGCTGAGTTCTTTTCAACTTCTTGGACTTTGGCTCATCTTCAATCATAATACTTTTGCCCTTATCCTTTGAAGTTTGATCTTGTGATGGAGCATAGGATTGCTCATCAGCAACTAAATCCCTCTTTCTCTTGTACACTTTCTCAGCAGACCCTTTGTACCCCATAGCCAATAGCCTTTCTATCCTAGCAGGCTCTTCTTCTTGCCTAGCAGGCTCTTGCCCTGCTCCAACAGGCTCTTCATCATAAACTTGAGTTCCATCATGGAATTCAAATTGAGCCTCCTCCTCATCTTCAGAACTATCCTTCCTCCCCTTTTTGGAAGAGTGACCTATCCTATCATCATCTGACTTTGAAGAACTAGATAAAACAACCTTTGCAGATCTTTTACCCTTCAGCTTCTTCACTTTATCCTCCAATTTCTTTACCCTCTTTACTAATTTGATGTTGATCTCAGAAAACTTCTTGTTTTGACTTTTAAGAGCTTCTTCTAAGATCTTCACCTTCTCCTTTAGTTCTTGCATTGTCTGAGGTGATTGGGGTTGTGATACATGATGTGATGATGTTGGTGGTGATGGTGATGGTACTGGAGATGGTATTGGTGATGTTTGATGTGTTGGTGAAATGTAACCATGTGAAGAACTAGATGATTGTGTTTCAGCTGATGGTGTTGGTTCTTCTGGATGTTGTGGTAACATTTCATCAAAAAGTGGTATTTCTTCCCCTCTAAAACCAATTCTCATATTTGAAAATACTTTTTGAGAAAGTTTTGGTGTATCATAAATTGAGTCTGTGGGAAGTAACAAATGCTTCAATTTTGCAATGATGCATCCAATAAATCTTGGATACATCAAAAACTTTGTTTCACTTTTCACATTTTTAATCAATCCTTCAAAAATATGTTTTGAAAAATTGTATTTTCTGTTTGTAGCTAAGCAAATGAAAGCAGAAGCCATGTTTCCACTAAATTGCTCCCAAGAGGTTTTTTTCTGGCTCAAACAGTGAAGGATTGTGTGAATCAAAAATCTCCATTGTGGAGTAAGATGCTTTTTCAGAAAAGTGAGTTTGTTAGACTTAGCATGATACCCCATTCTTTGTAAATTTTCAAAAATCTCAGTATCTGGTAACTGACTAATACCATCAGAATCATCCAAATGAAGATGTCTTCTTATGGATGACTCAGTAAGAGTCAAATGTTTACCATCCACTTTGGCCTTAATTCTTTGTTCCCCATTTTCAGAAGTTGCAATTTTAGCAGTTTTCCAAAATTGTTTAATTTGTGTTTCATAAATAGTGGGATTGCCTAGCAAAGCAAACCTGATGTAGGAGTTGTTTAAAAAGTCCACTACTTGATGAAATGAGGCATTATCCTCTGACTTCTCCAAAAATGCTAACTGATTGTGACGTTGGACAAAATCTAGAACAACTGTGGAAGCCATAATGAAAATTTTGAAAATGATGGTGGGATTTGTTGGTAGTACTGGTAGAAGATGAAAGATGTATGTGAATTATGATAATGACTGATGAAAGAAGATATGTGAGAATTACTTTTAACCGACAATAAGAAAGATTATAATAAGTAAATGAAAAGGCGGTTAAAAAGATCTTTTATATGTGAAATATAATATAATATAATCATCAGTAATTTACATAACTACCCCAACGGCTAATTTTAACTACCAGGCCCAACGGCTAAAACTTTGTCTGACAGGCTCAACGGCTATCTAGCAGTACTATTTTACTCTAGCAGTACCAATTTTGAACTACCAGTACCTTTGAAAGTTTTATAAAAATCCCTTATAGTTTTTAGCAAACTACCAGCTATCAACGGATTTGAGTTGTCTTTACCAAAAGCCGTTTGCTTAAGGACTAGCTAACTATTTACAATTAAGTATGGTTAGTTAACAACCATATAGTTTTTGGTAAACTATCAACCATCAACGGATTTGAGTTGTCTTTACCAAAAGCCGTTTGCTTAAGGACTAGCCAACTCTTAAGTTTGTAAAAACTTGGTGAGCTGAATACCAAAAGCCATATTGGCCTAAAGATGGTGCAATTTCCTTGGATGGAGGAAATTTAAAACAGGCAATGATGCTGTATATCTTGGATGATTGGTTCAACAAGTGAAATCATCTAATGTCATGCCTTTGAGTTGAAATTTTCCTTAGTTTGATCTAGATAGAACTTTCTCTTTGAGAAATGCTTCATCCCTTCTAGATATGTGATCTAACTCTCTCTTTTTCAACTTTGCATCATCTTGTATGCTCTTGTCTTTCCTTTCATAAATTGGTTTTTCTTCCATTCTGGGCTATTAATTCCTCCCCTGAGATTGTTATCTCTCCTGAAATGAATATAACTTTTGTTGCTCCTTTCTGTTTGGAAGAACTCTTGTTTTGTTATCAACCTGAAATGTGTTAGTTGCAAACCAAAAGAACAAAGTGCAAAGCACTTGATCTAAAGCATTTTAAACATTCAAGCCTTTATATGAACAAAACATAGCAATTTTATATCATCAGGACCAATTATGAAGTAACAGGACCTTTTGACTAACTAGCAGTACCATGTTTAAAATCCAATACCAGTTAATTTTATGAACAAAAACATATGATTTTCAAAGATTTATCATTCCAATACCTCCTACAAGATATTTGAATCTACCTAAATCAAAAGCTTTGGTGAGAAGGTCTGCATAATTCTTTTCAGAATCAATTTTAACTACTTGAATTAACCTCTTCTCATTGCAATCCCTTATGAAATGGTGTCTGATTTCAATATGTTTTGTTTTTGAGTGTTGAACTGGGTTTTTAATGATACAAATAGTACTGCTATTGTCAATATAAATAATGGTGTTGAGAAAATTGTACCCATAGTCAAGCATTTGATTTTGGATCCAAAGAACTTGCCCACAACAACTTGCACCAGCAACATATTCTGCTTCAGTTGTAGAATTGGCCACCATTGTTTGTTTCTTGCATTGCCAAGAGATTAGTCTGCAACCAAGAAATTGACATCCACCAGTTGTGGATTTTCTGTCTAGAGTTGCACCAGCATAGTCACTATCCGAATAAGCCACCAATTCAAAAGATGATTCCCTTGGATACCAAAGACCCAACCTAGGTTGACCCTTAAGATATCTAAAGATTCTTTTGACTGCTGTGAGATGAGAGATTTTGGGATGTATTTGAAACCTTGCACACACACATACTGAGAACATGATGTCTGGTCTTGATGATGTAAGATACATCAAGGACCCAATCATAGATCTATAATTGTGCAAATCCATATCTTCTCCTTCAGCATCCTTGAGTAGCCCTTTGTCTGGATCCATTGGTGTACTTGCAACTTTAGAATCAGCAAAATTAAATTTTCTTAGGAACTCTGCTACATACTTATCTTGGCTGATAAATATGCCTTCTTTGGATTGTTTCACTTGGAGACCCAAAAAGAAAGTAAGTTCCCCCATGGAACTCATTTCAAACTTACTATGCATAAGTTTTTCAAATTCTACACACAAGTATTGGTTTGTTGATCCAAAGATTATGTCATCAACATAAATCTGCACTAGCAAGATGTCTTTCTTTGTTCTTTTGATGAACAAAGTTGGATCAATCCTGCCTCTTTGGAATCCACTTTCTAGTAGAAAACAAGCCAATGTTTCATACCATACCCTAGGAGCTTGGTGTAGGCCATACAAAGCCTTGGTAACCTTGTAAACTTTGTCTGGATACTCTGCATCAATGAAGCCTGGAGGTTGAGATACATATACTGGTTCTTCAATTTCACCATATAAAAATGCACTCTTAACATCCATTTGATAGACAGTGAAGCCTATGAATGAAGCATAGGCTAAGAAAAGCCTAATTGCTTCAAGTCTTGCAACTGGAGCAAACACTTCTTCATAATCTACCCCTTCTTCTTGAGTATATCCTTGTGCTACCA
Source organism: Artemisia tridentata subsp. tridentata (assembly GCA_021014915.2). NCBI lineage: Eukaryota > Viridiplantae > Streptophyta > Magnoliopsida > Asterales > Asteraceae > Artemisia > Artemisia tridentata. The sequence continues at coordinate 227,034,617 of CP139502.1, forward strand.
ATCTAGCCTTGTTTCTGATCACTATACCCCTTTCATCTTTCTTGTTTCTGAACACCCATTTGGTTCCAATTGCCCTATGACCTCTGGGCAAATCAACCAATATCCAAACCTTCTGAATCTTGAATTGGAGAAGCTCTTCTTGCATTGCTTCCACCCAACTTGCATCATCTAAAGCTTTGTTTATGTTTTTGGGTTCAGCCTGAGATAGAAAACATGAAAACAGGCATATATTGGAAGTATCATTATTCTTTTCTTCATAAATAGAGGAGATAAACCCTTCTTCATCTGAAGATAAGACTTGAGATAAACCAACTTGAGATCTTGTTCTAACACCAGAATTTATGCTTCCAATCACATCATCAGTTGAGTGATCTTTGAGAATTCTAGTGTTTGGTGTTTTAGGAACTTCATATGTAGATGGAAGATTGCTAATCCCCGCCTCTTCTTGAAAAGAATCATCTATTTGAACATTCAATGGCTCAGCAGTACCAATACTTGAACTAGCAGGACCATCTGAAGAACTAGCAGTACCATTGTCATTAGCACCACTTTCTTGATTCTCTTGATTCTGAGTTCCTTGATCTTCTTCATTGCCTTCATTTGTTGTGTTTGAAGGTCCTTCTTGACTTGAAGATAGATCCATACTTTTCCAAATTGGCATCCAGATGTAATCTTGATCTTTAGGAGTTTCAACACTGTCTTCAAAACCTGCATCATTATTAGTATTTGTACCTGAAACAGGCACATAATTCATAGATTCTGAAAGCGTATCAACATCAAACATCCAATCTGGTCCAACTCCTTTCACATTTGTTAGTTTCTCTTGAAACTCTATGTGAAGATTCTCTTCTACAAGCCTAGTGCAAGTGTTAAACACTCTATAGGCCTTACTCTGCAAGGAATACCCTATCAAATAGCCAACATTTGCTTTTCCATCAAATTTGCCTAAATGATCTTTGGTATTGAGAATAGTGACATGACAACCAAAAGGTCTCATAAAACTTAAAGATGGTTTTCTACCAAAGAAAAGTTCATAAGGTGTCTTTCTATGTGGCTTTGTCACAAGAACCCTGTTTTGTACATAACAAGCAGTACCAACTGCTTCAGCCCAAAATGAAATAGGTAACTTAGAGTCTACTAACATAGTTCTAGCAGCCTCTATAAGTGTTCTATTCTTCCTTTCTGCTACTCCATTTTGCTGAGGTGTTCTAGCTACACTAAACTCTCTTTTTATGCCTTTTTCCTTGCAAAATTCATCTATAACTCTATTCTTGAACTCTGTCCCATTGTCACACCTGATAACTTTGACTTTCTTATCAGTTTGGTTTTCTACCTCATTGATATATGTTTTAAGAATGTCACTAGTTTCATATTTAGATTTTAAAAAGAAAACCCATGAAAATCTGCTATAATCATCAGTAACAACCAGACAATATCTTTTTCCATTCAAGCTGCAAACATTAGTAGGAGCAAAGAGATCCATATGAAGCATATGTAAAGCCTGAGAAATAGAGTTTTGGGTCTTGGGCTTACAAGAAGCTCTATGTTGTTTGCCTTTTAGACAGTCAACACACGTTTGGTCGTTTTGGAAAATCTTTTTGGGTAAACCTCTTACTAAATCATATTTTGCAATAGTGTTGATTGTTTTAAAGTTTACATGACCAAGCCTTCTATGTCATTGCATAGATTCATCCAATGAGGCCTTTGCTACCAAACAAGTTAAACTCTCCTTAGGATCAATGTTCTTTAAATTGACACTGTACATATTGTTCCTTTTTGGAATTTTAAGAAGGATCTGACTTTCATCAGGCATCTTAAAATCAGAAGAAAGAACCATACATTCATTGTCAGTAAATAGAACATTGTTCTTTTTGTCACACATTTGTGAGACACTAAGAAGATTAAACTGAAGTTCTTTCACAAAATACACATTTTCAAAATCTAGTTTACTGGTTTTGATAGTACCTTTACCAGTGATCTTTCCTTTTATTCCTCCCCCAAAGGTAACATATCCTCCATCAAATGTTTTGAAGTCTGAGAGGAATGACATGTTGCCTGTCATGTGCCTTGAACATCCACTATCAACATATCCTTGATCTACAATATCAGATGAATGTTCCTGCACATGAATAAACATATTAGTTTCCTTGGGGTACCCAAGCCATGACAGACTTGGGTTTGCCTCTTGCATCAATGAAGTCAAACCTTTTCAGGATTGTTGATGCACCTTTTGATTGGATTGGTTTCCAAATCCAACATGCTGAGGACTTAACAGCACATTCCCTTTTAATCCATTGTGTGGTCTTTGGTCTATCAGTACCAATTTTGGCAATACCAATTTTGGCAGTACCATTTTGTCTAGCAGGACCTTTTGGTCTAGCAGGACCTTTGGTTTTTGGTGTCCAAATTTGTGTTTTGACCACAGATTTCTTTTGAATAGGACTATTCTCAACTTTTGGTACACTTTTTAAAGTGTTTCTTGTACCCTTATCAGTTGGTTTTGCAATAACAGGCTTATTTTGTCTAACAGTATGTTTAACATTTGTGGTGTTAGACTTAACAAAACTTTTTCTGGGGTGAGTAACATTTGTTTTAGACTTTGATTTACTCCCAGAAACCCATTTATTACAATAAGCATGAAGATGATTAAAGCTACCACAATAATAACAAGCCTTATTGAACATAACAAAGTCATCACCTAGTTGTTGTGACTTAAGGTTGTTCCAATTTCTTTGGCTTCCCCTAGGTTTGTTATTACATTTTTTACAACTTTCAACTGTTTTCAAAACAGTTTTAGCCTTAGCTTTAACTTCTACTTTCTTAGGACTGATTGGTCCTACTTTTATTCCTTTGATAGGAATAGTCTGATCTTCATCATCATCAGATACCCAATCTTCAATAATTAGGACATCTGGTCTCTTATCAGTGAGCACCTTAGAGAGTGAGACATTCTTAGCACTCTCAGAAGGTTCACTTATCACTACAGGTTTAGCTAATGGTTTGTTAACAAATTCATGTAAACCTGATGCAGCAAGATCACTACCTTGGGGACAAGGAATTCCTCTATAAGGAGGTGGACATTTATTGTATCCTATCCCTGATTTTATTCTCTTATTCATCTGATTCTCTACTATGCTCCTAGTACACTCAGAAGCAATTTCCAATTTAGTAACAGTCAGTTGAATATTATCTCTAGCCAATGTCACTTTAGTGCACTCAGTCCTTAACATTTCTATTTCTGAATCTTTCAAAAATATTTGTCTATTAAGAGCACCTTTAGCATCAGAAAATGTGAGTTCATTTTCTCTATAGTGAATGATTTGTTTTTCTAGTTTGGCCATTCCACACTGATGGTTAAATAAGGTTTGATTGGTTTTTCTTTCTTCTATTGTGAGTTCATCATAACATTTTCTTAAAGTTTGCAATTCTTCAAAAACTTCACATGTATTTGAACATTTAGAAATTTTTACCTCAGGGTTGGAGAATGCCATCAAAGCCAATTCATCAGAAGTTGACTCATCTTCACCCATGAAACTCCAATCAAAACCCATGCCATCAATAGCAACCATTGCTTTTGGCTCAGCAACTTCAACAACCTTACTCTTGCTTTCAAAGCTTCCTCTCTTCTCAAAGCTTTCTTTATTTCTGTTGTCAAACCCTCTACCCTTGTCATCCTGCTTCTTAGGTCTTCTACACTCTCTAGAGTAGTGACCTTTCATGTGGCAGTTGTAACACTCCACCTTTGACTTATCATAGCCAGAAGGCTCATTTCCATTTATCATTATCTTCTTGCCAGTCCTCATCATCAACTTCTTAGCTCTAATGCTTAAAAGTGAAAGTTGCCACTTTATGTCCATCACTTCAAGATCATCAGGATGAATCTCTTGAAGATCTTCAAATGTTAATACGGACCCATTGTGTTGAGATGTAAGAAAAGCACACCCAATTGTTTCATCTAAAATGGATTTGGTACTACTAGAAGTACTAGCAGTACCAAAGGTTGTGTTGGCAGTACCTTCTTTTCTGCCACCTTTATCTTCATTATCAACCTTTGAGATGCTTGGGGTTGAAACAAAAGCCATATTTCCTGAACTTGACCCAGTAGTCTTCTTTACTTCATGTTCTACAATTTTGAAATTGTTGTAGAGATCATTGAGACTCATCTGGTCAATATCTGGCTTGTTCTTCCAGACAATGACATGCATAGACCATTCTGAAGGTAAACTCCTAAGAAATTTAGAGTTCAAGTCTTCTTGAGTTATCATCACTTCATGGATGGCTAACTGACTTGCAAGCTTCTGAAGTCTATTGAACATACTGTCCAAAGACTCATTGATTGTGGCTGTAAAGTTCTCAAATTGTTGTTTGAGAAGTGTTTTCTGTGTTTTCTTGGTAGCATCATTACCACCAAACCTAGCCACAATTGCTTCAAAAAGGGTTTTGGCATCTTTGTATTTGTTAAAGATCAGAAGTTGATCATTTGGAATAGTCATCAGTAACATACTCCTTGCCTTTAGATCATTTCTCTTCTGAATTCTTTCATCTGCATTTGATGGTTGGTCTTGTATTCTTGTTACAAGAGCATCATTTACTGTTGTAGTGGTGATTTGGGGTTTAAATGAATTGCCTTGTTCAATGATCTCCCAAAGTGCATAGTCCTGCACTTGAAAGTATTGTTCAACCCTTAGTCGCCACATTTCAAACTCATTTTGCTTAAGTAATGGAAGTTTAGCTGCAACATTTGTTTGAATATGTTCAACATCCATTGTTCTTTTAAATTTGTAAATATCAAGCCTATCTCTGATACCACTTGTGGAACGGTTTTGTTCGATTGAGATATTTATGTATTGAATGTGTTTAGCATGCGGAATCTACAACAACACACTTAAAAGAACACAAGGTGGTGAGTTTATGTAAACGTGAGAATGCAATGAACAAAGAACACAACTTTGGTTAACACAAAACGATTCAATATTATTGATGAAATAATACGGATGATCTAAATATCACCAGGATTACAAAGTAATCTTGAATCTAAGATTGTAAAAGGATTTGTGATTTGAAGTAACTAAGTTACTTGAGAGATAGTTTGGTTTTGGTTAATAGTTCGTGAAGATTGCATGCATGATTAAGTGACTAAGATATCCTTTTATAAGATAAGGATATCTTATTACATGTTGTCAAGTGGAAGAGTATTATACTATACTTTGACTATATTGGCGCCTACAATTAAATACAACTACCCATGTACAACTCTGATAATATTCTTCTGTCACCACAGAAGACTAATCTACTTCTACATAACGTATAACAATGTACAAAGACTAATAATTCAACTAAATATCTATTACAAAATATCTAATCGACTTGACATAAGCTTGGCAGGCTCTTCATCAACCAGCAGTACCTTCTACCCAGAAGGTACTGGTAGAACATCTTCATACACTTCAAAATCAACTAGCAGGCTCTTTAACATCTTTGGCAGGCTCTTTGACTTTGATCATTTTATTCCCAACACCAAGCCATTACTGACTTGGATCTGCCTCTTGCATCAATGTAATTTAATCTTTTAAGGACTGTTGATGCAACATTGGATTTGAGAATCCAACATGCTGAGGCCTTAACAGCATTTGCCCTATTACCCTTAGCAGCAGGGTGAGTAACATTCTTAGCAGAAGAGACTGCTAACTTTGAAGTCACACCCTTTGGTCTCCAAATTTGTTTGTGGACCACTGCTTTTGTTTGAATGGGCCTTAGAACAGTTTTAGATGAATGTATGAAAGTTGTTTTTGCATCCTTAGCTGTTGATTTTGGGTTAACAGTCATCAAAGGTCTAACAGTACCATTTGTTCTACCCGTACCTTTAATTTGTACTGGCAGTACCTTTTTGTCTATATTAGCAGGACCTTTTTATCTATCAAGACCTTTTGGTCCAGACTTGTTTGAGACTGTTCTGGGTTTTGTCCTATGAGTGTTAGAGTGAAAATGAGTTTGAGGAGTTTACCTTTTGTAGTTCACCCTATTGTTTTCATACCCAGTTACCCTTTGATTGCAGAAAGCTGCAAGATGGTCAAAACTACCACATGTATAACAAGCTTTGTTGTAAAAAGCAAAGTCATCACCTAATTGGTTAGACTTGAGGTTGTTCCAATTCCTTTGGTTACCTTTGGGCTTGTTTGTAGTTCTATATTGTTCACAATATCTAACTGGTTTCCTAACAGTCTTAACATTTGACTTAGGCCTGTTAGTGTTGTGATTGACTATCTTAGGAACACTTGTTCCTACTTTCTTAACCAATACAGGTTTAGACATAACCTGTTCTTCTTCATCATCCTCACTATCAGTTGTACAATCTTCAACAACTATAGCTTCTCCTTTCTTAACAAAGGACAACTTGTCCTGATAAGATAAAGTTTTATCTAAACTTTTACTTATCTTTTCTATCTTAGGACTCTTAGTGGCCTTAGAACCATATTCCATGATTGGTTCTTGAAACTCAGCTAATCCTGTGTGTGCTAAATCAATACCTGGAGGTGAATGAACAGCTTTGTATGGTGGGGGTACAGACTTAAATCCAACACCAGAATTAACCTTATCAATAACTTGAGCTTCCCAAAGTTTATTGAATCCATCTGAGGAATGAGCTAAAACATCCACAGATATCTTAACATTTTCTCTTTCATTATTGTGTTTAGCTAATGAATCATTCAACTCAACAATACACTCATCTCTGATCTTAATATCATTTTTTAGTATATTGATGTCATTAGTAAAATGAGATTCATTACTTTTAAAATGTAAGACTTGTTTTTCTAAAACACCTAGACCTCTTTTGTGATTAGCCAAATTAAAAAGGGAATCAATTAGCTCTTGTTTATGAGCTTCAAATCTCTTACTAAGGTCTTCATAAGCTTTAAGATTAGGACATGATTCAGTACAATTTTGAATAGAATTTACCTCTGAATCAGAATGGGCCATTAGAGCAAAATGATTGGCCACAAGAGCAGCATTTGGTGGTGCTTCCTCTTCAATAGCCATAGAGCTCCAATCATAACCAATACCATCAATAGCCAACATAGCCTTTGGCTCTTCAACAGTAACTTCCTTTCTCCTATCTTGCTTATACCATGTGTTTCTATTCTCCTGCTTTCTTGGGCTTCTACACTCCTTAGCAAAGTGTCCTAACCTATGACAGTTGAAACACTCCACTTTCTTTTTATCAAACCCATCAGTATCATTACCATTTATGGTAATTTGCTTCCCAGTTCTCTGCCAATGCTTCTTGGCCCTCATGCTGAGCAAAGCAACCTGCCATTTGATGTCCATCTCTTCCAAATCATCACCATCAACCTGCTCAAGGTCTTCATGATTTAGAGGAGAACCACTAGACTGACTAGATATGAATACATAGAATGCTGGATCACCAAGTCCTGCAACAGTCTTTTGTGAACTAGTAGAAGGACCACCATGTGTAGCATTAGAAACACCTTCAACTTCTTCTACCTCTTCAGACTTACCAATACTAGGAGATGACAAAAGTGCCACGTTCCCAGAACTAGTACCATAAATTCCAGACTTTCTAAGACTTTGTTCAACAATTTTGAAGTTGTTGTACAAATCATTGAGCTTCATTGTTTCAATGTCTGGTTTGTTCATCCAGACAATAACATGAGTATGGAACTCATCAGGTAGACTTCTCAAAAACTTCATGTTGAGATCTTCCTTCTCTGTCTCAACACCCAACACAGCTAACTGACTGACAAGCTTGTGTAATCTTGAGAATAGCTTATCAAGAGACTCATTACTAAAAGCAGTAAAGTTTTCAAATTGTTGCTTTAGTAATGTCTTCTGTGTCTTTTTGGTAGTTTCATTACCACCAAAATATGCACAAATCTCTTCAAAAAGAGTTTTTGCATCAAGATACTTGTTAAATGATAGCATCTGCTCACCAGGAATGGTCATAAGCAGCAAATTTCTTGCTTTCTGATCATTTCTCTTCAGTATCTTTTCTTCATTTGACACTGGTCCAGTATTTCTTTTCCTAAGTGTTTTACCTTCTAGGACAACATCTGAATAGCTTGGTGAAAAAGAATCACCATATATAATGATATCCCAAAGAGTGTAATCTTGGACCATAAAATATTGCTCAATTCTCATCCTCCATAACTCAAACTCATTAGGTTTGATCATGGGCAACTTTGCAGCAACATTTGTTTGAGCATCATGTGCATCCATTTCTGTTTCTTCTAATTCAATTATATCAGCTCTAGCTCTGATACCAACTGAGAGGACCTATGACACACGGTTAAGGTGGTTAAACCTTGTATACTTTGTGTGTAAGATATATTGAGTTTATATGATTAAGTACGCGGAATTTACTTAACCACACTTAGAAGGTTATGTATGTTATGGAAATGGAAGAATTATGTTATGTTACTTAACAATGAACAAAGAAAGTTTATCACTAAATGATTCAATATTATTCAAAATAATACGAGTGATCTTGTGTTTATCACTAGGGTTACAAAACCTTGAATCTTATGTTACAACTTGTGATTTGTGTTTGTTCAATATTCTTAACAGTTCTAAGTTCTTAGTTGAAGTGTGTACACAATATCCAAGTCTAAGATCTCTTTTATAGTTGCAAGAGATCTTTACAAATTGCTTAAAGTCTTGGCCGACTTACTTGTTTTACTTATGCTTATTGAGTGTCAGTACATAAGATACAACATGTATCTATGTATACAACTTGTTAACTAAGCACATGGAGTAAGATATTATCTACCGTATATTGTTGACCAAAATACAATAAATATCTTTTCGATCTTATCCTATGACTCACTGATCAGCAGTACCATTCTCTACCAGCAGTACCTTCTACTTGAACTAGCAGTACCTTCTTGCTCTAGCAGTACCTTGATGTACTAGCAGTACCTTGATCATGAACTAGCAGTACCTTCTTCTTAAAGTATTTTCTCATACTCTAACTTCAGAATATTTAATTCCTAACACCTATGTAGTGGTATTTAAAGAATAAGAGACACATGTATATGTGTTCTTAAAAGATAATTATGTGAATGAATTTCCCTCCCCCATAATTGGTGGACATCCAACATAATAAGTTTAGCATCAAAGAGGATAAGAAAGTGAATTGTTTAGAAGGTTGTTTCGGTCAATGGAAGTAATGAACTAAGTATAGTCATTACGGATGGTGATTAGCATATGATGAACTTCATCCTTGAAGTCATGTAGCTCTTCTCTATCAACGCGAGATAATCGCTTGATGAGGCAAGTGGTTTTGATTGACTAATAAAAGAAATATCAAATTTAGTACTTGTTTGATTTGTAATCGTAAGGCGACGCAAAGTATTGCCATTGTAAACTTACTTTAGGAAAGAATAGGAATAGAGATTTTTCAAGTGAAAGAATGAATATGAGACTATTACTAGCGGTGCTCAATTAAGGCTAAACACGACCATTTTTACGTGTATACCCAACTTCTCTCCTGGAAGCAATTCAACCGCAAGGTCAAATTGAGTTTCTAGTGCAATAAGTTCTCTAGTATTCATTCTTCAGGTTAGAAAAATTTGTATTCCTACAATGGCCTATTGAAGAGTAACAATGATGATACTTATTAATATTATGTCTAATGCAACTCAACTTAATGTATAATAACTAAGGTGACGAAGATGTTTAAAAGAGTCCATATGGAGAACAATATGGAGAACAAAAATGGAGAAAAAATATAGTGAGCAAGTTCAACATATGTTGTTGGAAAGTTTGAGTTTGGATTTTCGGATATGACCAATTATATTTGCGTTGCAAAATAATTTACTTGAGTATCTCGGATGAAACAATCAAGTTGATAAACCTACTATGAAGCTTGGAGTGCGATCATGGATAAGAAAATGGGATAGTACATCATCAACACAAGTGTGGGTTATGATCCGATGTACATTCTTGTCGTTTTAGAAAACTTCTTTGGAGAATGAATGTTTTGGTTGAAGATGCTTCATGAGGTTTCTAAGAAGATTAACAAAAGTTGATTGATTGCTTAAGTATTATGTTTTTACTTGTATTAACAATGCTTAATCTATTATTTCAAAAGATCATCCGTATGAGACGAGAGACAATTTAAGTTTACATACTTCAGAAAGTTTTAATTAACCTTGCTCAAAAGAGAGAGGTTTTGGGAAGATGTAGAAGGTGGTTGGAAGTCTGAGATTGAGGAAGGTGATAACCTAAAATGAGGAGATATGCATTTTTGGTCATTTGGGAAGAGAAGAAAAATGAGATGAGGTGTCTGTTACGCCGGTTCTTCCGGATCCATTCTAAAATGGATCCGGCCCGTTATAATAGAGGGATCCGGGGAAGTCTGCTGATAGAGAAGGTTTTGATCATCTGGTTGTTACTAATATGTTTAAAATTACTTAAGAATATATGGGTTTTGATCCTAAGTAACTAGAGCGAGAGTTTGAAAAGTTTAGGCAAGAGAATACTTTTCTTTAGTGCACGAGGCAAATAAAGAAGAGGGATGAATAGACGAGAAGTAGAGAAATATGATAAGAGATAAATTTCCATGAGAGAATTTGAAATGGGGATAGATGAGTATCACAAGTGTGATTGATGTGGAAAACTTTTCCTGCGTTGACTTAACCTTTTTATTGAAGGATGAGTGTGAATGGGTTTGATTAGAAAGAGATTGATGGAATGGAATACTATTCCTGATCATTTGAAAAGACGTGGGAGTTTGTGATGAAAGATCTTTGAAAATAGTGATATGGTATCTAACACATAATTCACGAAGGAATAACACTTAGGAGATGCACATCAAAACTATGATTAAAAAAAAATCTTTTTAGAAAAGAGGTCATGTATATGTTAACACATCTTAAAAGAGAAAGACATGTATAAATTTTTATTTTAACCATAAGCAATTAGCACATTTTAAAGGACTAATTGTAACTAAGAAAACATACCTTTGGTATAATCTCTTTATGTGGTTTTTGAAATCATAGACGCGAAATACTTCATGAGCTTTAAAATACCTTAGTGCCTTTTAGTAAAGCAGGTCGATAGCTCTTTAGGTTCTTCTTTTGTGTGCAAACTCCATTTATCCTTTGATAGGATGAAGTTTTCGAAGATTCCTAAACTGAATATTTCTCAAAGAATATTTGTTAGAATATAATAGATAATAATAAACTTATCAATATCCAAACATAGAAAGTTTTATCACTTTTATAAAAATGAGTTATATGTCAATTTTTGCAAAAGATTTATCCTTCTTTGTTGTTTTCAAACATACACGGATCGTTTCAAGCTTTTAAAGTACAATATACTTTAAGAAACTTGGTAACGAAGCTCTGATGCCAATTGTAGAAAACTAGAAGGGGGGTTTGAATAGTTTTACCGATTAAAATCACTTATTAAAACTTATAGATCGACTTATGTCAATCTAGTTTTGGCGTGTTGGATATTGATAGAAATAAAAGCATATAAACTAAACTAGGAGATAGAGTTAGAGAGACACAACCACAACACAAGTATTTATAGTGGTTCGGCTACAAGGACACCTTCCTTGCCCTACTCTACTCCCCGAGTCACCTACTCGAGAGTTCGTTATCACTTCACAATACAAACTCTTTTCACATGGCGGAGAAGCCTTCACAACGTCGCTTACACTTTATCCTGTACAAAGCTAGATACCGGGCCTTTCACACAAAGTAGACCAAACCTTCTGTAACACCCCCTAAATTATGAGATAATAGCGAAAGACTAATTGGGGTATTACGGTGTGGATCGAAGTCATAATTATAGAAAACGGCTCAAAAGAGACGTTTTGATAGTTATTTGTCATTCAAATAATACTTTTGTTCAAAAGTGAAATATCATTGTAATAAAATCCCATGAAAGGGTGTGATAATTTGAAAAGAATGACATATTTGATTTTACACCACGTAATTTATCAGAGTTATAATGCCCGCTCCGTGTCTTGTCCTGCTCCTTTAATTACCTGAGATAAACATGCATAAAGTGTCAACACAAAGGTTGGTGAGTTCATAGAGTTTAATAGAAAACAATTTATTTCAATAAGTTCAAGTGATTTACAGTGGCGTACGGTGGTGTACAGTGATAGTTGCAAATAAATACCAGTACGAGTAAACAGTTGATTTCAATAATTTCGAGAGTGAGGTGATAATTGTAATAAGTGCTAATAGTGATGAAACAAGTAATGAGTTATTCCTTTGCCTTACGTTGAGTGATATCCAACGTAACCGCATAAGTTATTTATTTGCCTTACGTTGAGTGATATTCAACGTAACCGCATAAGTTATTCATTTGCCTTACGTTGTGTTATATTCAACGTAACCGCATAAGTTATTCATTTGCCTTACGTTGAGTGATATTCAACGTAACCGCACAAGTTATTCATTTGACTTACGTTGAGTGATAATCCATGTAACCGCATAAGTTATTCATTTGCCTTACGTTGAGTGATATTCAACGTAACCGCGTAAGTTATTCGTTTCAATAAATTCAAAAGGTGTACATAAAATACGTGTGCTCTAATTCTAGCAAATATTTCCATTGGAGTTTGGAGTTAACAAATAAAAGGGGTGTATATATTCCTAGTGTTATGTGAAGGTGTATAGTGAAATCAAGTATCAAGTTACAATAAGCAATTTGAGAATGCTATCATTTAAGTTCAGTGTTTAAGCTAAGCAAGCAATTTGTAAGTAAGGCAAACGTATATCTCTCCAAAGAGTAAATCAAAACGTGTAAAGTAAGGGTTATAATTCAGAGTAAACCACAAGAGTTTTTCAGAGTACTTGAAAAAGTAAAAGCATGTAATTTAGCATGTATCTCCCCCACAGAGTTTATATAATAATTAAACGAGTAAAAGTGGGGCTATGACTCACCTTGAGTGTATCTGACAAGGTGGAATTATGAAATCAAGTAAGATTATGGGAACGATTTAGGAAACGTCTTCAACACATGACCTGAATATAAGGGAAGTCTGAGTATTTGACTTATTACGAATAACAAGTGTGAAAATGAGAAATCGATAACGATTTGATCGATGACGTGAGTGTGATATGCTTAAAATGCCTAAATTTCAAAAATAATATTATTCATAATATTATCTTGTTTTTATGTCTTTGAAACCAACAATATCGTTTCCTCGAAAGTGGTGAAACGAATCGTTAAGTTAAATCGTTTAAAACTCTTTATATAAACATATAACGAACGTTATATATTAAGTAACTAAAATATACAAAAATTCACGTGACGTGACGGGGATTCGTAAAATGAAATATAGAAATGAAAATATTAATCATTTTCTGTTGGTCCTTGTATTTTTACTATTTTTACACTTTATACCCTAACGGCGTTAGCGTTGCACCGTTAGTCCTTAATTATGTATAAATTGCATTTATAGTCCACTACATGTCCAATTAAACTTTCTGAGCATGGAATATGAATATGTATCAATTTCTACCCTATTGTTTCTATTTTGGCAGTTTCAGTCCAATTTCTGAAGGTTTAGCAGTTTTAGTCCTTTTAAGTGTAACTAGTTTGCATTTTTAGTCCAAACGTCCAAAATTTATGGGGAAAATTATATGAAATTTTTTGGAGCTTATTGAAGCTTATTAAAACTTATTTCAACTGCTTATTTTCAAAAAGAGCTTATTTTTCACTTAATGGGCTTTTAACGAGCTAATTAAAGGCCCGTTAACGTTTAACGATCCGTAAGCTTTGAGACAAGTTGGGCTTATCCTTAGGCGCATTTTTAGTGTACTATTTTCATATCAAAAATGCTTTTTGTGTCAGCTTATACGGTGTGCTTATTTCCAGCTTATTGGGCTTTTCAGTCCGTTTAACTTTTATAACTAGTTTTAAGTATGGTGTTAGTTGCTTCAATTTGGTCAATTTCGAAGGGTCAAACGAGCTTATCTTTACGAACTATAAATATGAAACATGTAGTTAGTAGCAAGGAGAAATAGGTTATGTAAAAATAATGGGTCGTTGTTAAATCGGATTTTATTATACAAAGTCGTTTTGTGGGTTGAATGGGACAAATTTCTGGGTATATAAGACTTAGAAAAATTCTAAGTGTTTGTGTTATATACGTGTGTAGTGATTCAAATTGGCTATTTTAGAAGGTTCAAACAATCTTATCATTACACGTTATATTCATGAAACTTGTAGCTTATAGCAAGGTCTATTAGATGGTGTAAAAACATTGGGTGGTCGTTAATTTAGATTTTATTTTACAAGGCCATTTATCTAGCGACTTGGGACAGATTCTAAAAGAAAAACACTTAGTCAAATTTTCAATGTTTTTCTAGTTTTTGTACGTGTAAGGTATGATTAAAATGGGGTTCGAGCGAGCATGAAACAATGATATAAATGTGACGTGAGTATATTTCGTGATCCCTAGGCCTTCCACAAGGGAGGCAAATCACGATTTGGTGTTCAAGAGAAACATGTGATATGTAAAAATAAATAGACAATATATACGTTCGATAATAATTATTATGCGATGCATGGAAGTGTAAGAACATATGGAATGAATTCAAGGTGATATATAATGACTTACAACACCTCTAGGGTCGGTAGTGGACGTGTGAGAAAGAATGGAACACAAGAAATAAACCCACGATGGCTAGATCAATACATACGTTTTATATACAAACTTATATCTTTCGAAAAAGCTTCCAAAAGAGATGGTCACCACTTCTGGTCGTTTAGGGAGTTCTAAATGGTGAAAGGGACTGAGAAATATGTAAGGGAGCTAAGTGGGAGAGGTGGTGAAAGTGAAATAGGTTGTACGTGTAATATATAACACGTTTTGTATTATATCAAGTTCTAAAACATTCCCCACTTGTCCTAACTGTAGATGGCAGAGATCTTGTGGACTTTGGATGGATTTTACTGACATTTTGTCTCCAATAATGTGTGGAAGTAAGGGTTACTAAATGGATGTCGACATATATTCAAATATGTCGACTAGAACTTTTAAAATGTACAAGAATGATTTCTAGCGTGTAACCTTGCTATCTTGGGTGTTATATAATCTTAATGACTCAAGTATGATCAAGCAATAACGTTAGAATGGGTGGAAACAAGCTCGGGTCAAAACGGTTAAGTTTGTGAAAAATTAATGTATACCGAATGGGTGTTTGATGGCCAATAACTTTGGTCCTAGTAAACGTATCAAACGTTCACTTTAAAAGTTAATATTTGGCGTCCTCATTCTTTGGTAGGGGAACAATTAGGAGGTGCAATAATATGTATAAGTCACGTTTAGAATTCGAGAGGAAATGAGGCGGCTTGGAGGGGTATCTACTCGACTGGAAATGAAATAGAAAAGGGAGATTGGGCCTTTGTTGTTGGGCTGGTGAATAGTGGACGCACAAGGAAGGTTGGGCTGAAGTTTTCTTCGGCCCATGTGATGTTTATGTTGTGTGTTTTAATTCCGAGGTTCGCTTACGAGCTCGTCCCGTTATTTGGTAAATTATGTAGTAATGTTTTTGTGTCAGGATAATATAATAAAGAAAATTTTAAATTTTTCCGTAAAAATGGTGATTAAAATTAATGACGGAGATTAATATATAATTAAACGTCATTAATTATAGGAAATTTTGCACTTTGCTACTGTACCCACTCGTCATTCTGAATTTCGTCCCGGAATTCAAGTTTAAAGTGATCACCAGGGTAAGGGGTTATGGAAAAATGGGTTGTCGAAAATTTCTATTCGAAAATCGAGAAAACGAAATCTCGTTAGATTTATCTGTACTAAATGAAATGAATTTAAATGTTGCAACTAATGAATCCAAGGGCTGTGAGAAGTGAAAATAACGGTCAGGAATAGTGAAAATTTAACGGCAAGTGAACAGCGTTCCAACGGTCGTGAATAGTACCCCAACGGCTAGTTTTAGCCTATATATACCCCATTTTAATTTCCATTCTTCCACCAACTATATTTCTCTCATTCCACATCTCAAAAATGCCGCACCTCATTACTATGCTAGCGATTGTGTACGTCGTCCTTGCGGTTATTTATTTGGCGTACGTCCCTAATGAAGATTACGTATTCATGGTTTGCATTCTAGCGGTTCTTATGCCTATTGTGATTCTTGCTATCGGCGTGGACAAACTGTGGGGGTAATAGTCTCGTGCTAGGGTTGTTGAAATGAGTTCTTGTTATGTTGCTATGTAACTCTTAATAAATGTGAAATAAAACTTATTTGTCTTTATGTTTAAGAACTAGTCTCATTATGGTTTTTAATATTTTGTTTTTATTTATGCTACAGAATAATCAAGGTGATTCATCCTGTGGTGGCTCTCGCTATTTTTGGGTTGGTGGTGGTCTTTGTTGCTATGGCGGGTCAACCTATTGGCGATTCTATGCCTTTTATTGTAATCATTGTAACATTAGCACTTCCGATGCTAATTATCTCGCTATGTATTAATTTCCGTGGTTTCTAATAAGATTTATGATATTTGTGCTTTCCATAAAATTTTTGTGTATCATTAGGGTTTCCATGTTCGTACTTTTGTCGGTTTCCTATCATAAAGGTGATGGGTAATAGGTGTAGACATCTATTGTGGTTGGTCAAAAGGGATGTTTATGAACAGTTTATTTTGTTTTCAAAATTTTTGCTTTTGAATTAAGATTGTTATTAGGGAATCTGAAAAGATGACTGTTCCATTTATGACATAATTCTTCATAAATTAGACATAAGTGATCAGGCTATGTATAATTGAGGACCAAATGATGTGATGCTTGGCTCAGTCACTGTGGTATTTATACTTTTCAAAAAGTTTTAGATGGTGTTCAAAGTGTTGTTTTTGTAAAATGACAACATAATTATTTTTCAAAAGAAAGTAGAAAATCTTGGTTCACACTACGGTGATGAGTCAGGAATTTCTAAGGCGATACTAGGATATCTTTGGTATAAACTTAGGTTTTGGGTGAGAATTCTTACAAGGTGGTAATAATCTATTGTTTGGTCAGAAATGGTGTTTAATCGAATTTCTAAGGTGGTATCAGGGTATTGTTACATAACGACTATGAATAGGGAAAATAGAATAGAAATTGAAATGGACGTAGATTATGATTATTACGGAAATATTACAAGATAGGGTTTCCATAAGGTAGAAAGGTAGTTGTTACACTTAGGTTACATCTATCGTACCTAAGGTAAAGTACAAAAGGAAATACAACTTAGAAAATTTTAAACTAGGGTTTATTTATTTACAACAGGAATTTCTCTTCTATTTAAACATAGGTGTCATTCTTCGACGTTGTTGAGATTCTAAAGAGCTTCCCTTTCTCTTTCACTGGTCTTGTCGTTCTAATTGGTATTCTGTTTTGGGCATCGGTTCTTGTAGTGCCCCTGCTCGCCACACCCGTGGCATACCACAACTACTGGCCGCGCTTTATAGTCGGTGACCTTGCAGTCTCTTGTTTTGTGGCCTGTCCCCTTGCATTTTCTACATTTAGCAAAACAAGGCCCAGTGTGATACATCCTACATTGGTTGCACAAAGGTTGTTTCCCTTGGTAACCCTTTCCTTCTGGAATTGTGGCATTGTAGTCTCTGCCAGTTTCCTGCCTGCGATTCTGTTGATGCTGGTGGTTGTTGCTGTCGTGAATGGAGCTTCTACGATCATCTAGCTTTCGCTTATGATCATTGCTTCCGGAGGTAGAACTACATTTGATTTCACGTTCTAGTAATCGTTATGCAATTGTGATGGCTTCCTCCAGAGTTGCTGGCCTTGACGAGGTGACATCTCCCTCGATGCTTGGAGGCAGTCCCTCAACATACCTTTCCAATGTCCTTTCAATATCCAGCACCATAGCTGGACATAGTACTGACAGTTCCTGGAATCTCCGGTTGTAGGTTTTTAGATCATTGTCTTTTACTACTAGTTGGTGAAATTCATCCTCGAGTTTCCTTATCTCCGTCCGGGGACAGTATTTCTTCAACGTCTTCTTTTTCAACTCAGTCCAGGAGATTTGAAATGCTAGTTCCGTACCCATCATCTGGGCGGTAGCAGTCCACCAAGACAACGCATCTCCCCGTAGGGTCCCAGTAGCAAAGGTGACTTTGTTGTTCTCTGCACAGTTGCTCCTCATAAATACCGTCTCGGTACACTCGAACCACTGAGCTAATTCTATCACTCCTTCTGAACCTTTCAAGGTGGCTGGCTGGCAATTCATGAAGTTCTTATAAGTGCATTTGTGAGTCGCAGATGCCTCGCCTTCAGTTGTTGCCCCTATGTTGTTACTTGAGCGGGTTGGAGTTTGAGTTTCACGAGCCGCAACGATGCCCTCGGCAATCATTCTCCGAACATCTTCGGGAGTCATTGCTGCTGCGGGGGTGGCAGTTTTGTTTCTTGTACGAACCATATTTCTATTAAAACCACAAGAAACACGGATTTAGAATTCACATAATGATTATGTTAGAAAGATTTGAGTAATAGGGGGGAGAGTATATGAGTTCTAACAATCTTTTCACAATGTGAAATTACGACCAACTGAGAAATCATAAGACTATGATAGGTTTTGGGACTATCGTAAATAATTGATCAACTCTTGGCATGTGACTACTAAGGAACCAACTGATTGATCTACAAAAGCTGAAGTTCAACAACTTTCTCTTCATTCATCAAGTTTTCTTCCGAAGATTTGTCTTAGGGAATTCTATAGTTATAGTCCAGTTATGGCAGGTATGAGGAATCCGGAGTGTCAGATAATGGAGAATTTGGCTCAACACCTTTCCAAATCGTTTCTTGGTGTGAATTCTGTCCAACCTCGAATGTTGCCGGACAACCAATCAACTCTTCGTATGAATAAGATTTAGTAGCGCTTCTAAGTTTTTGACGTGGAGGTGAGTAAGTAGGTGATGATGGGAGTGGCATTTGAGTGAGTTCCGTATTAGACAGTGGTTGAGATATTAGTACATAGGGATCTTCAGTATACGGAGTGATCTGATGGGTAGGTGATGTACGAGTAGTACGGAGGGTAGTTTTGGTAATATCAACTGGTTTGGAAGACATGGTACTGTAGTAATCCGAAAATAGTAATTATAAGTAATTCATACGTTAAATGTGTAATAGTAAACGTGAGATAGTAAAGTGTGTAACGTGTGAAGAGTAAATATCAAGCGTATAAAGATTAGTGTAAAATAATCCTAATAGGTAATGTATTGAGCACGGAGATATGCAGACACGGAGGGCGTAAAATGGTATGGTGTAAAATCATTCATTTTGAAAGTGTAGTTATAGTCCAATATTTGAAAATGTTTGGTTCTCTATAAATATAGGCTCTAATACCAATTTGTAACACCCCCTAAATTATGAGATAACGGCGGAAGACTAATTGGGGTATTACGGTGTGGATCGAAGTCATAATTATAGAAAACGGCTCAAAAGAGACGTTTTGATAGTTATTTGTCATTCAAATAATACTTTTGTTCAAAAGTGAAATATCATTGTAATAAAATCCCATGAAAGGGTGTGATAATTTGAAAATAATGACATATTTGATTTTACACCATGTAATTTATCAGAGTTATAATGCCCGCTCCGTGTCTTGTCCTGCTCCGTTAATTACCTGAGATAAACATGCTTAAAGTGTCAACACAAAGGTTGGTGAGTTCATAGAGTTTAATAGAAAACAATTTATTTCAATAAGTTCAAGTGATTTACAGTGGTGTACGGCGGTGTACAGTGATAGTTGCAAATAAATACCAGTACGAGTAAACAGTTGATTTCAATAATTTCGAGAGTGGGGTGATAATTGTAATAAGTGCTAACAGTGATGAAACAAGTAATGAGTTATTCCTTTGCCTTACGTTGAGTGATATCCAACGTAACCGCATAAGTGATTTATTTGCCTTACGTTGAGTGATATTCAATGTAACAGCATAAGTTATTCATTTGCCTTACGTTGTGTGATATTCAACGTAACCGCATAAGTTATTCATTTGCCTTACGTTGAGTGATATTCAACGTAACCACATAAGTTATTCATTTGCCTTACGTTGAGTGATATTCCACGTAACCGCATAAGTTATTCATTTGCCTTACGTTGAGTGATATTCAACGTAACCGCGTAAGTTATTCGTTTCAATAAATTCAAAAGGTGACGTGAGTGTGATATGCTTAAAATTCCTAAAGTTCAAAAATAATATTATTCATAATATTATCTTGTTTTTATGTCTTTGAAACCAATAATATCGTTTCCTCAAAAGTGGTGAAACGAATCGTTAAGTTAAATCGTTTAAAACTCTTTATATAAACATATAACGAACATTATATATTAAGTAACTAAAATATACAAAAATGCACGTGACGTGACGGGGATTCATAAAATGAAATATAGAAATGAAAATATTAATTATATTCTGTTGGTCCTTGCATTTTTACTGTTTTTACACTTTATACCCTAACGGCGTTAGCGTTGCACCGTTAGTCCTTAATTATGTATAAATTGAATTTATAGTCCACTACATTTCCAATTAAACTTTCTGAGCTTGGAATATGAATATGTATCAATTTCTACCCTAATGTTTCTGTTTTGGCAGTTTTAGTCCAAGTTCTAAAGGTTTGGCAGTTTTAGTCCTTTTAAGTGTAACTAGTTTGCATTTTTAGTCCAAACGTCCAAAATTTATGGGGAAAAATTATATGAAATTTTCTGGAGCTTATTGAAGCTTATTTCAACAGCTTATTTTCAAAAAGAGCATATTTTTCACTTAATGGGCTTTTAACGAACTAATTAAAGGCCCGTTAACGTTTAACGATCCGTAAGCTTTGAGACAAGTTGGGCTTATCCTTAGGATCATTTTTAGTGTACTATTTTCATATCAAAAGAGCTTTTTGGGTCAGCTTATACGGTGTGCTAATTTCCAGCTTATTGGGCTTTTCAATCCGTTTAACTTTTATAACTAGTTTTAAGTATGGTGTTAGTTGCTTCAATTTGGTCAATTTCAAAGGGTCAAACGAGCTTATCTTTACGAACTATAAATATGAAACATGTAGTTAGTAGCAAGGAGAAATAGGTTATGTAAAAATAATGGGTCGTTGTTAAATCGGATTTTATTATACAAAGTCGTTTTGTGGGTTGAATGTGACAAATTTCTGGGTATAAAAGACTTAGAAAAATTCTAAGTGTTTGTGTTATATACGTGTGTAGTGATTCAAATTGGCTATTTTATAAGGTTCAAACAATCTTATCATTACACGTTATATTCATGAAACTTGTAGCTTATAGCAAGGTCTATTAGATGGTGTAAAAACATTAGGTGGTCGTTAATTTAGATTTTGTTTTACGAGGCCATTTATCTAGCGACTTGGGACAGATTCTAAAAGAAAAACACTTAGTCAAATTTTCAATGTTTTTCTAGTTTTTGTACGTGTAAGGTATGATTAAAATGGGGTTCGAGCGAGCATGAAACAATGATATAAATGTGACGTGAGTATATTTCGTGATCCCTAGGCCTTCCACAAGGGAGGCAAATCACGATTTGGTGTTCAAGAGAAACATGTGATATGTAAAAATAAATAGACAATATATACGTTCGATAATAATTATTATGCGATGCATGGAAGTGTAAGAACGTATGGAATGAATTCAAGGTGATATAGAATGACTTACAACACCTCTAGGGTGGGTAGTGGACGTGTGAGAAAGAATTGAACACAAGAAATAAACCCACGATGGGTAGATCAATACATACGTTTTATATACAAACTTATATCTTTCGAACAAGCTTCCAAAAGAGATGGTCACCACTTCTGGTCATTTAGGGAGTTCTAAATGGTGTAAGGGAGCTAAGTGGGAGAGGTGGTGAAAGTGAAATGGGTTGTACGTGTAATATATAACACGTTTTGTATTATATCAAGTTCTAAAACATTCCCCACTTGTCCTAACTGTAGATGGCAGAGATCTTGTGGACTTTGGATGGATTTTACTGACATTTTGTCTCCAATAATGTGTGGAAGTGAGGGTTACTAAATGGATGTCGACATATATTCAAATATGTCGACTAGAACTTTTAAAATGTACAAGAATGATTTCTAGCGTGTAGCCTTGCTATCTTGGGTGTTATATAATCTTAATGACTCAAGAATGAAAACTTAATGTATACCGAATGGGTGTTTGATGGCCAATAACTTTGGTCCTAGTAAACGTATCAAACGTTCACTTTAAAAGTTAATATTTTTCGTCCTCATTCTTTGGTGGGGGAACAATTAGGAGGTGCAATAATATGTATAAGTCACGTTTAGAATTCGAGAGGAAATGAGGCGGATTGGAGGGGTATTGATGCGTGGGTTTTGCAACCTTACAACAGGTTTTACCTCTCGAGGGATCTCAAGAGGCTTACAACCCCACCAGGCAGTGTACCTGACCGATGTAGTATAGTGTAGTGGTAAGTACGGGGGATTGATCGTTCTCCACAGGGAATAGTGTTCGTTAGGTATGAAAAACTACTCTAATAGGTCTAAGGGTTGAGGAAGATTCTTTTTTTATGTTTTTATATTTTTATGAAAGCAAGTAAAATCTCGGGTTTGAAAGAGTGGGCGGAATTAGTTGCTAATCAACTAACCCAAATAACTACAAATGCAAATAAAATAAATAACTGAAAATAAAATGTGGTGAGAAACTTATGTGTAGAGAAATGTGTTTACTTAGATTTCCTTACTCCCTAACTATCTTTTACCGGTTAATTAGTGTGTATTAGTCGCGTGGATGACGGGTGTATTCCTTAATACCATTCGTGGGATGGCGTACTTACTTCCCCAACTCTACAAGCTCCTACTTCACTCCTATGTCGAGCCGGCTAGGAAGCTCCTAACATGGGATCACTAGAATTCGCTTGTGCATTAAATACAACCATAAAAACCTTTAGTACGCATTTGGTTCATGTTTCTTAAGACGTTCAAGCAAGTTACCGAATAGGAAGTTAGCCAGTTTTCTTAAGCCTAACATAGATAAACAATCATCCAATACAACTAATAACACACTAATAACCAATAATCAATAGCTAGGTTTCATTAGATCTAAGCAAACACAAGATAAATTTAGCCTAACATGTTAATCAAAAGACAAGAATAAGATAAAATCAAACAACACATAGACATATTGAATGATTAATTGATAACTTATCTTCAATGTAACATGGAAGATCTCAAGGCAAAAAGCCTTGAAAAAGGAGCTAAATTCGTCTTAGGGTTTTCTCCCAAAATTCCACACACTAAGCTCTCCCCTAATGACAAAAAATTAGAAAACTATATATAGATTTTAGGGTTCCCGGATGACCTTCTTGACGCCGTCCCTCTTTAGCTCTTCAAAATCCATTCTGGCTTATCAAGGCTTGACGCCGTCGAACCTTAAACGTGACGCCGTCCCCTTTTGATTTAAGCCGTGACGCCCTTGATCAAGTTAAAGCGTGACGCCGTCAGAATTCACATGCTATTTTCACTGGCTTATCATGAGTAAATTTCACGTCCACTTTTTCTTGCCAAGGCATGACGCCGTCTGGGGTTAATTGTGACGCCGTCAAAGGTAACTTTCAGCCGATTTTTGAGACTTTGCCGTTTTCTTCACTTTTATGCTCCAAAAACGTCCAAAATGCCTCCTTTTCCAGATTTCTCCTCAAAAGTACCTAAAATGACAAAAGGAACGATTTAGGGCGATATTTGATCAAATAAATACGATTTAGGGCTTAAATGACCCCTTAAAAGCGGTACACTTTTCGCTTCATCAAATACCCTTACACTTGAGATTTGCTTGTCCTCAAGCAAATGCGCTTTTATTCTAATTAAAATACAAGTTAGGGGTCATTTAATGCAAACATAAAAGTAATTACAACAAATATTCGTTCCACTTCAATCATAATAAGCACGGAGATTACATACTAGCACCTCACAAGTAGTGTTTAGATACTCACATCTCTCAGGTGTCATCAAAATAAATCTCATAAATGAAAACGGATAATATCTCTCACTACCTGTCATAGCAAATAGATTACCATAGGCTTGGGAAAGGATCAAAAACCTCCTCCACTAGGCGTAAGCACCTAAGATAAACTATCAAAGAGGGCTTTTAAATGGGTTATAACGTTAGGTGTAGGGAAAAGGAAAACACGGTTTTGTTGGATACGGGATATTTTACTGGTGGCGAGTTAAAGATCTTGATTAATTACATGTACTATACAACGTTGCTAAGCCAAGACTAGACTCGATCTTAAGCTAGAAATGAAATAACAAAATAACAAAAACATAAAACAAACATAAAATGAAACGGGATGGTAGTCCGTATGTTTTTTTCTATTTTTCATTTTCTCATTTTTTTGTATTTTTCTTGATTTTTTCGATTTTTTTTTTTTTTTTTTTTTTTTTTTTTTTTTTTTTTGCATACACTTTTGCCCTACCATCCAAAATAATACATCATAGGGGCATTGCATCCCCCTTACACTTGAACTTTTACATAACTTTACAAGTACTAATCTAATGACTCGAATTAAGATAATTGAAAAACTTGGAGTACTTTTAAAACATTTAGCACATATGGGGGTAATAATTGATGTTCTTCCCCATTACTCCATTACACTAGTACTTTACCCATGAGTCTCAATCGTCCCAAAACAATATGTACAAGGATATGACTCGACTTAGCAACCATGCAATCAACTAGATAATTAACTTGGGTTTTAAACAATTGTTGTAACAATAATGCACTAAAAATGAGTGCATACAAGGTAGGCTAAGGCGATTTGGGTGTACATTTTAGTGGGGTGTAGCAAATTCTTCCTTTAAGTAAAATGCTTAAAGGTCGAAACGAAAAGATAGGCTCTGAGGGGTGTACTAGGGGTATCGTGTACTAAAAATGAGTACAACGCAAAGGGTGTGGGAGAATTACTTGACCAATGTAGCCAATGTAATTATAAAAAAAACACAGGTGTAAAACAATGGGTTAATCCTAATGCCTCTTATCATGTAGTAAATCTAACTACACGAATGTAGTCTCACTTGTGGCCTCGGAATGGTCCTAACGCAAGTTCTAGAATCTAAGTGCTACCGGTACACACATCATAGCATAAATGCTTTTCCTACCAATTCTAGGGGCGAACCTCACATATTTGGGGGTGGAAAATTTTTTAGTGGTACGGTTTTTGTGCTAGTCATATAACTCCTATCCGTGAGACGCTCATTAAGATCAAAGTTTCACTCCTAAGTGTTGTAAAAAATTTTAAATTTGGCACTAAAATTGCCCTAACAGGTATTTATCTCAGTTTTATTACACATCTACTATTATACAAACAAAAATCAAGCGTAATAGCATTCTCAAAAATCGTACTTTTACCCCCCCCCCTTACACTTAAGATGAACATTGTCCCCAATGTTCAAATTACAAGATGTAAAAGTAAAAAGTAAAAGAATGAAATCAAATACTCCCCTGATTCGCTCGGTGGATAATGAAATTACACGGTTAAATCTTCCTCCAAAGAGAATGTTGAAGCTCCATGACTAATGCATCGCCACAAGCTTGATTCAAAACATTTCCTTGTCCAAAATAACCTGTTAAACCTGAGAAAACAAACACGAAAACCTGCATAACATCGGCGGGATAAAATCTATATATAAGGATATAATGCTTGTGGAATGATAATTTTGCAGATTCCTGGAGATTATAAGTTATAGATTTAATAAAAACTTTTTATGAAAACAAAACTTTCAAAAATTTCTGAAAATTAAATCTGACGCCGTCAGGTTATAAACCCTGACGCCGTCAGAAATGACCTGACAAAAATTCTCATGTTAAGTTTCCGGAAAATTTCTGGAAAAACCTTTACCTTACTTCCTGGAAATCCTGCAAAACATCATTATGACTCGATACAAGCATTTGACTCAAACAATTACTAATATACATGTTCATTTAATATTGTTGTGGTTCATGCTCAATTTCGTTCTTATAAACAAATTTGGGTCTCCCCTTACACTTAGCTTTTGCAAAATACCTTTATATGTAATTAAGACGAAGTTAAAAACAAAATAAAGCATTTTCACAATTTATTTTGAATCATGATCCACAAACAATAAAAATAAAACATGCATACGGAAACAAATAAAATCAAATAAACAAACAAACAAACAAATAAATAAAGCTAATAAAGCTTGGGTTGCCTCCCAAGAAGCGCTTGTTTTTGTTCGAGTCATGAGCCTGACTCTGCCCTTATTTAATGGATAAAGGAGAGGTTTTCCCTACACTTAGGATTAAGTGCGGGTGATAGTAGCGATACACACCAGCTCGGTAGGAGTATGCCACGTGAGGAAAGAGTGGTGGATGAATTATATGCTCAAAGGGGTGTGCTCCTTTCATCATAACCTTACCTAGTTCACTTTGGTCAATGGGTGATTTTGAGTTTCCTCCTAAAAAGGGATCATCTTCTATCAACTTCGAGAGACTCCTAGTTGGGAATCCATCTTGACCTAATAAACCCGGTTTAAACCCATAGTGTTTCTTGTGATCAATCATGAATGGGTGATGTAAGTATGTAAGGTCATGTTTCACTCCTATATTGGCTTCCTCTCTACAAGGCTTAGAGTCTACTACCTTAATCTTAACATTACCCGGACTACATGGTTTGATGGGTTGATCAGGACCTAATTCAATTCCTAAGTTCACATCTAAGGATGGAAGATTAGGTAACGGTTTTGGTTTAGGCTCCGGTTCATCAAAACTAGGAACTTCCATAGAACTAAAAGAAAGGTTATGACTACAAGTATTCAAACCTATTTCTTCTAGTTTTGTTTGGTCCAAAGGCTCTACCTCTATTGGGGTTCCTATAGTCTCTTCTACTTCTTCCGGGTAAGTCACGGGTGGTGTGTATGCCTCAAATGATGGTAGGACTTGTGAGGTACTTAGCGGGCTTATGTTACTTACCTCATCATTCCTTATGTCAAGATCACCTATATCCTCATCATGTGTTTTAGTAGGATCTAACCCTAACATTTTCCCAAGTATCTCAAGTGCTTCTCTAGGCATCTCAACTTCTATATCCGAATCATAAGGATCATCCTCAATATTCTGACTGCTATATTCAAATTGCCCAAAAGATTCATCATGTGTTTCTTGAGATTCATCGTCATCGATCATAAAACCTAGGTCTTTTTTATTAATGTGATCATGTTCGGCTAAATCCTCCATCACATCAAGGTCACCTATGTGTTTGTTTTGTACTATGGCATTACATGACATCCACTTAGGTATCTCAACACTAACATATTCATCCTCAAACAAACTTGTTTCATGATCCTTGAAATTTGTGGTCAATTGACTTGTACTAAAGTTTGTTGGGTTGTCTACTATATAATAATATTGGGCACAATTCTCAATAGCTTCCCATGCTTTCTCAGCACTTAATTCCCTAATATCCTTACCGGCAATATGGTAAATGTCCCTTTGGGCATGTCGGTCGACATGATTGTAAAAGATTTGAGTTAGGGACCAAAAATTGAAGTTATGATGAGGGACTTTTTGGAGTAAATATTTAAAACGAGTCCATGCATCATAGAGAGGTTCATCTTTGTGTTGTTTAAACATCAAGATGTCATATGGAGTGGGTGAATTACGTAGTTGGTGGTATGGTGGATTCGCGTTCTCCATAATGGTGAACGGAAGAGTCAATGGAAATTACGAACAAACAAACAAAGAAATAAGATAGACTAAAGAAGACCTATAAAAATAAAATAAAAATCTCACTAGAAAGGAATCTAGTGAGTAGACCTATAAAATAAAAATTCAACCTAAACAATAACTATTTCCCCGGCAGCGGCGCCAAAAACTTGATGCGTGGGTTTTGCAACCTTACAACAGGTTTTACCTCTCGAGGGATCTCAAGAGGCTTACAACCCCACCAGGCAGTGTACCTGACCGATGTAGTATAGTGTAGTGGTAAGTACGGGGGATTGATCGTTCTCCACAGGGAATAGTGTTCGTTAGGTATGAAAAACTACTCTAATAGGTCTAAGGGTTGAGGAAGATTCTTTTTTTATGTTTTTATATTTTTATGAAAGCAAGTAAAATCTCGGGTTTGAAAGAGTGGGCGGAATTAGTTGCTAATCAACTAACTCAAATAACTACAAATGCAAATAAAATAAATAACTGAAAATAAAATGTGGTGAGAAACTTATGTGTAGAGAAATGTGTTTACTTAGATTTCCTTACTCCCTAACTATCTTTTACCGGTTAATTAGTGTGTATTAGTCGCGTGGATGACGGGTGTATTCCTTAATACCATTCGTGGGGTGGCGTACTTACTTCCCCAACTCTACAAGCTCCTACTTCACTCCTATGTCGAGCCGGCTAGGAAGCTCCTAACATGGGATCACTAGAATTCGCTTGTGCATTAAATACAACCATAAAAACCTTTAGTACGCATTTGGTTCATGTTTCTTAAGACGTTCAAGCAAGTTACCGAATAGGAAGTTAGCCAGTTTTCTTAAGCCTAACATAGATAAACAATCATCCAATACAACTAATAACACACTAATAACCAATAATCAATAGCTAGGTTTCATTAGATCTAAGCAAACACAAGATAAATTTAGCCTAACATGTTAATCAAAAGACAAGAATAAGATAAAATCAAACAACACATAGACATATTGAATGATTAATTGATAACTTATCTTCAATGTAACATGGAAGATCTCAAGGCAAAAAGCCTTGAAAAAGAAGCTAAATTCGTCTTAGGGTTTTCTCCCAAAATTCCACACACTAAGCTCTCCCCTAATGACAAAAAATTAGAAAACTATATATAGATTTTAGGGTTCCCGGATGACCTTCTTGACGCCGTCCCTCTTTAGCTCTTCAAAATCCATTCTGGCTTATCAAGGCTTGACGCCGTCGAACCTTGAACGTGACGCCGTCCCCTTTTGATTTAAGCCGTGACGCCCTTGATCAAGTTAAAGCGTGACGCCGTCAGAATTCACATGCTATTTTCACTGGCTTATCATGAGTAAATTTCACGTCCACTTTTTCTTGCCAAGGCATGACGCCGTCTGGGGTTAATTGTGACGCCGTCAAAGGTAACTTTCAGCCGATTTTTGAGACTTTGCCGTTTTCTTCACTTTTATGCTCCAAAAACGTCCAAAATGCCTCCTTTTCCAGATTTCTCCTCAAAAGTACCTAAAATGACAAAAGGAACGATTTAGGGTGATATTTGATCAAATAAATACGATTTAGGGCTTAAATGACCCCTTAAAAGCGGTACACTTTTCGCTTCATCAGGCGGATTGGAGGGGTATCTACTCGACTGGAAATGAAATAGAAAAGGGAGATTGGGCCTTTGTTGTTGGGCTGGTGAACAGTGGACGCACAAGGAAGGTTGGGCTGAAGTTTTCTTTGGCCCATGTGATGTTTATGTTGTGTGTTTTAATTCCGAGGTTCGCGTACGAGCTCCACCTGTTATTTGGTAAATTATGTAGTAATGTTTTTGTGTCAGGATAATATAATAAAGAAAAATTTAAATTTTTTCGTAAAAATGGTGATTAAAATTAATGACGGAGATTAATATATAATTAAACGTCGTTAATTATAGGAAATTTTGCAGTTTGCTACACCTTCGTCGCCTACACTTTATCCGGTACAAGTCTAGATATCGGGTCCTTAGCACGGCGGACCAAACCAGCACACCCAATACAACTCGACTAGAGGATCCAACATCCTTTTACACCTATCGACTCGACACATCTACAACACCCTTTGAGAAAAAAGAAATAAAAAGAATCACTTCTGTGATCTTGGAAGAGAAGAATCAAAGCAACCCATATCACGAATTCACGAGCTTGCACGTCTTCGAGAGGTTGTGATCTCGCCTTATGGAAGGAACCTAGAGAATCACAAAGAGAAACTACATAGAAAGATCCTTGGATCTGAGGTTATAGAGTTTAGAGTATAGAGAGAAGTAAATTATAAAATAGTTTTGGTTTCATGTAAACTACTTAACTAAACATGTTTAATATATATATATATTTGTTTAGTGAAATGAGTTAGTAAACTTTTGGCTCAAAGTGTTTACGTATTTTATCTATTTCTTTAAAATGATTTTACGTTTGTTATCGACAAAAGATTAGAAGATCGTAAAGTATAAATAAACGTTTTTAAGGTTTATTTCTATTAAAATATTCTTATATATTGTACCATGTATTTATGGAATAGAATCAACCAAATCATTCATCCATATCATATTACTTACAAGTTTAAGTTCAAAGTCTATAATTAAATCAAAACTTCTATTGCAAATCAATAGCCATTATCGTCCAATTCAGTTTGGTGGTGAAAACGGAGGATTTACAGCCTTTGAAAGAGAAGAAGATGGTAACTCAATTTCTTTATCATGGCAAGATAAATGTCTCATAACAGCATCTGCAAGACAATGTGCTACAAGATGATGCCAAACCATTCTTTCACTGGTTAAAATTCTTTCACAAAATCCTCCACAGTCCGGATTAGAATCTTTCGTTGATCAAGGCCCATATGTTAACGTCACGAATGGAATGGTTGATGTCATCAGCAATGATCCATTATCAAGTAATGTCGTAGAATATCCATCTGAAAGGCCTAAAGTGAATGATGATGATATCGTCGTGCCAGATGCAGAAGAACATGCACCCTCTGGTCGTGCTAGTTATCGACTTTATTAATACAAATATCGTCCTAAAAACGTTATTTATATTTTACGATCTTTACTTAGTTTTGTTAATGACAATTACAAAGTATATCTTTTAGCAAATTATAAATACTAGCTAAAGTCACTTTAAAACACATTTTACATTTCACAAGATTACTTAGAATTACATTTTACACATCTACTAGTTTATTTCCTTAAAAGGAAACTTTATTTTTAAAATGATATAATGACATCATGGCATGCATCATACATAGATTATGTAATATCTTAGTTAGATCTTCAAGCAAGATAGTTGACTTTGGAAGATTTTGAAGTGACATGACAAAGATATGGAGAGATATGGCTAGATTTGGAAAGATTTCCAAAATTTCTTAGCTGTCATTTTGGCGGAACCAAACGACATCAAAGACGGATCCCTTTTATGGGATCCGCCGGCTGTTCACCAGCTTTCCTATAAATAGCAAGCTGATCATTTGAACACACCATCACTCATATAGCCTAATATTCATACTCATTCATTTACATATCATCTAACCCTCATCATTCATTCATTTCATTTGATCTTTCCTTTGTAGCAAAGGAGATTAAGCATCAAGGTTCAACACAGACGTGTAAAACCTTTAGCATAGTTACTGTGTGATATAGTTGTAAATTCACACATCATTATTTGTATCATTTATCTCAGTGAGTGTGGTTAGTGTTTTAGTCCTCAAAACACAAAGAGTGTAGGGAGTGGTTGTACCCTTGTGAAAGAACCAAACGGGAGTGGTTGTACCCTTGTAAAGAACCCGGTGTTTAGCTTAGTACCGGAAAAGGAAGTAAGCAACGTGTAAAGGTTTTCTCCACCTAGAAGAGAGTTTGTTTCTTAGTGAAGGATAACTCTCGAGTTAGAGGCTCGAGGAGTGGAGTAGGGCAAGGAAGAGAGTCCTTGTAGCCGAACTACTATAAACATCCGTGTTGTGTGGTTTGATCTTTCCTCTCTTTACTTCTCATCTATATATTGTGTGAATATTTGTTTGTGCTTGTTTCCTTTGAAAATAGCATAGA
This sequence comes from Artemisia tridentata subsp. tridentata, assembly GCA_021014915.2. Taxonomy (NCBI): domain Eukaryota; kingdom Viridiplantae; phylum Streptophyta; class Magnoliopsida; order Asterales; family Asteraceae; genus Artemisia; species Artemisia tridentata. The sequence goes on from CP139502.1 coordinate 227,066,375, forward strand.
ATAACAAAGCGAATTAATTTTAAACGGTAAAACTATTCAACCCCCCTTATAGTTTTCCACAGACTCTCTAATAACAGAGAGCTGAAAACACTTAGTCTAACCAACATCATAAAATGGTTAAATCAACTATTTTCACATAATAGAAGATCAACATGGATGCTCTCTTATATTGCCATCATGTCAACATTGTCGTTGCTGGGCGTAGCCCTCCACTTTCTCTTTAAGAAGAAATTCAACAAGGCTGTACTCACCAAAACACTCAAGTGGTAGATACAAGGAAGAAAATTGTGTATGTTGCTCTGCACTTGTATGTAGAGTTGTAAATAAGTATGTTCAACTTGTAATAAGTTGCTTAGTAGCTTGCAATTGTCTAAATTTAGTAGCTAGGGATAGTTGGTTCTCCGTATACACTCAATATACTATTATTATCGAATATAGTCATTTACTGTAAGCGAAAATTACACTCAATATACCTTGTGTTAATACAAATAAACCTTAAAAACATTTATTTATATTTTACGATCTTTCAATGTTTTGTCGATAACAAACGTAAAATCATTTTAACGAAATAAATAAAATACATAAAGTTTTGAGCCAATAGTTTACTAACTCATTCACTAAACAAATAAATCATCAAACATGTTTAGTTAATTAGTTTGCCAAAACCATTTTTATGAAACACTTATAAGTAATATTTGTTACTTGCATTTTTTATAAAATATGTACTTTGATATCAACTAGTTAAAAACAATGTACTAGTTAATAGAGTTGGACTATCCAAACCCAAAACCCATGCCCAAGACCCATGACCCATGGAGCACAATCCATAACCCATAACCCATGTGCTTGACATCATGCATGACATCACAAATGGGTAATATCCATGACCCATGACCCAAAGTCCATAACCCATGACCCAAGGTCCATAACCCATGACCCAAGATGTCTTTGACATCATGCATGACATCCCATAACCCATGGACCTTGATCTATAACCCATAACCCATAATTGTAATCCAAAATCCGGACTGGTACTACCAGATGGCCGGATTCCTTGGATTACACTAGCCAGATCCCTTTTCCAAGAGATCCGCCGGATCCCGGTGAATAGTGGTTTTATTTCCTATAAATAGTGAGCCATTTCTTCTTTCTTTCTGGCACCATCTCACATATTTCTCTCTCTATGTTTCTCTCTTACTAACCTCAGATCCTAGATCTTTCTTGTAATCTTTTGTGTAGTGATTCTATAGGTTCCTTCTAAAGGCGAATCACTACGTTTAGAGTCGAAGTCGTGCAACCTCCAAGCCATGGAATGCTAGACTTCATCATCATCTCAAGATCACAGAAGTGACTCTTGTAGGTGATCCATCTCAAGTAGATTCATGACACGGTGTGTACTTTGGTGTAGTTGAAGCTTGGATTGTCAAGCCAAGTCATGAAGGTCTTTGTCATTGAAGAGTGGTTCTTCAAGTTGTGTAGATCAAGATGGTGAAGATGAGTTGTGGTGGCTCATGAAGATCTTGGTGTAGATGTTAGAAGTCGAGGTTTGATACCTCAAGATAGTCTTGGTGCAAGACATTGTTGTCGAGGTTTGATGCCTCAAGTATAGCTATGTATATTGGTGTAGTCGGGGGTGATCACATGTATGTTGTGTCTTGTAGATTGGTGATATTGGAGAGTGGATCTCCAAGTTGTTTTATGTTGGGTAGTGATTCCTCCTTTGTAATGGAACCCGGTATTTAGCCTTGTATCAGATAAAGTGTAGGCGACGTTGTGATAGGTTTGGCTCTACCTCATGGAAGAGCTCGGTATTTAACTTTGTACCGGATAAAGTGTAAGCGACGTTGTGAAGGCTTCTCCGCCGGTGAAGGAGTTTGTCTTGTGTAGTGTTTACGAAACTCTCGAGTTTGGTACTCGGGGAGTGAAGTAGGGCAGGGAAAAAGAGTCCCTGTAGCCGAACCACTATAAACACTCGTGTTATGGTTGTGTCTTTCTATCTCTATCTCTATCTCTTTAGTTATTTTCATTTTTAACTATCAATATCCAACACGTAAACTAGATTGACATAAGTCGATCTATAAATTTTAAAACGAAGTTTTAATCGGTAAAACTATTCAACCCCCCCCCCTCCCTTCTAGTTTTCTACAATTGGCATCAGAGGTTCGTTACTAAGTTTCTTAAAGTATATTGTACTTTAAAAACATGAAACGATTCGTGTATGTTTGAAAACTAAAAAGAAGGATAAATCTTTTGCAAAAAAAAAATAATAATAATAAAAAATAAATAAATAAAAAATTGACATATAACTCATTTTTACAAAATTGATAAAACTTTCTATGTTTGGATATTGATAAGTTTATTATTATCTATTATATTCTAACAAATCTTCTTTGAGAAATCTTCAGTTTAGGAATCTTCGAAAACTTCATCCTATCAAAGGATAAATGGAGTTTGCACACAAAAGAAGAACCTAAAGAGCTATCGACCTGCTTTACTAAAAGGCATCAAGGTATTATAAAAGATCATGAAGTATTTCGCGTTTATGGTTTTAAAAAAACCATATAAATAGTTTATACCAAAGGTATGTGTTCTTAATTACAATTAGTCCTTTAAAATGTGCTAATTGCTTATGCTTAAAATATGGATTTATACATGTCTTTCTCTTTTAAGATGTGTTAACATATACTTGACCTCTTTTCTAAAAAGACATCTTTGATAATCACAGTTTTGATGTGCTTCACCTAAGTGTCATACCTTCGTATATTATATATTAGATGCCCTATCACTATTTTATCTCTCTTCACATACTCCCACGTCTTTTCAAATGGTCAGGAATATTATTCCATTCCATCAAATCTCTTTCTAATCAAATCCAATTACATTCATCCTTCAATAAAAAGGTTAAGTCAATGCAAGAAAAGTATTCTCTCGCCTAAACTTTTCAAATTCTTGCTCTAGTTACTTAGGATCAAAAACAATATATTCTTAAGTAACCTTAAGCATATTAGTAACAACCAATACATCGAAAAACCAAATGATCAAAAGCTTTCTGTATCTGCAGTCTTCCCCGGATCCCTCCATTATAACGGGCCAGATCCACTTTAGAATGGATCCGGAAGAACCGGCATAACAGAAATCAGCTTAATACCTCATCTCATTTTCCTTCTCTTCCCAATGGACCAAAAACGCATATCTCTTCATTTTAAGTTCTCACCTTCCTCAATCTCAGACTTCCAACCACCTTCGTAAATAACTACATCTTCCCGAAACCTCTCTCTTTTGAGTAAGGTTAATTAAAACATTCCTACCAACTTAAGTATGTAAACTTAAATTGTCTCTCATCTCATACGTATGATCTTTTGAAATAATAGATTAGCATTGTTAATACAAGTAAAAACATAATCTTAAGCACTCAATCAACTTTTGTCAATCTTTTCAGAAACCTCATGAAGCACCTTCAACCAGAACAGATCTTTATCCTAATACATAAATTATTCTTTTGATCCACTTGTATAGGTATCGGTATGTATCACGAGTATGATGTACTATCCCGTCTTTTTCTCCATGATCGCATTCCAAGCTTCATATTACGATTGACAACTTGATTATTTCATCCGAGATACTCAAGTAAATTATTTGCAACGCAAATACAATTGGTCATATCCGAAAATCTAAACTCAAGCTTTCCAACAACATATGTTGAAATTGCTCATCCAACCATATTTGTTCTCTATATGTGTTCTCCATATTTGTTCTCCATACTTGTTCTCCTTATTTGCTCTCCATACTTGTTCACCATATTAGTCAATTAAAACCACTTGCCTCATCAAGCGATTATCTCGCATTGATAGAGAAGAGCTACATGACTTCAAGGATGAAGTTCATTGTATGCTAATCACCATCCGTAATGACTATACTTAGTTCATTGCTTCTGAAGCAACCCTCTAAACAATTTACTTTCTTATCTTCCTTATTCTTGTTTTAATTCATTATGTTGGATGTCCACCAATTATGGGGGAGGGGAATTCATTCACATAATTATCTTTTAAGGACACATATACATGTGTTTCTAACTCTTCAATTATCTTTTAAGGACACATATACATGTGTTTCACCAATACTTCATCAAAAGGAGAACACATTATGTGTTTGACAATTCTTTCATATCCACAACCAACAACTTCGCATTATGGATCTTAATGAAATCTAGGATTTTCCTAAACTAGGACCTCACAACTCTAGAACACCGTCATATGTTCTCTTCTCTCTTGACACATACCTTACACACCATTGTTAGTGCAAACAATTTACTAATCTAGATCATCTCTTTCAACACTTGCTAGTATTTTTGTTTTGAGCTTTTAAATGGTGCGAGTTAATCTTGCTAACCTTCTGTGCTATTTTGTGTCCTTATTTGATCGCCTATTTGTGTACTCCGCTTGCTCTCCTTACTATCCTAGACTTGAATCCATATACTTTTACTACTATTTTTTACATTCGATAAGTAGGAAAGAATTAGCGAGTTCTCTGCGTTAATTCAGTTCACAGAAGACGGATCCCTAGGTTATAACTTGTCGGATCCCTTATGGAATGGATCCAGAGGAACCGGCTAAACAGTAATGCATTCTCTATCTTTCTACAACTTTTCATCCTTCTCAGCTTCCAGACCTTATAGGAATAGATGCTTATGTCCTATTAGTCTCATTTAAGCTATCCTTGGCCTCAGTAGATCCCACAAACTCCTAGAACACAACTTAGGATCATCATAAGATATTTATGATTTATCATTTCTTTAATACTCACCATCTTTCCACTCCGAAGCTTACACTACCTTTCTCTAAACCTAATCTACTTACTCTAATATTAATTTTATTTTTCACAAATTTATTCTACCCATTTTTCCCTCAAAATGCTCTAAAATCAATTTTTGATTTCTTATAATTTTTAAGAATTTCTATAATTTTCTTCTCAACCACCATCTGACTTCTATCTTTAATAAACACCTCCTAAGCAAACTATTCTCACTCTTGATCATTTATTGATCCTCCTTAGGTCTCATATCTTCATAAAACTCACCATTGAGCTCCTTCTCATCTAGCACTCATAATTTCCTACACTTAAAAACCTTCTTTCTATCATAATATCTATCTACACAAGCTATAACTCTTAAATGATTAAATCATTTCCCTCTCTTTCCTGTTCTGTTAACCGGATCCCTTTTGAGAAGGATCCGCTAGAACTGGGCAAACAGAAAGAGCTTTGATCACCTATAGCCTTCCAAAACTCAACTTTATCCACTCAAACACTCCACATTGCCCTTAATATATCTCCTAAAAGATTGTATCACTGTAGTTGACCTTGGTGCATGCATATCATTGCAATTTAAAGGATTTTAGTGGTTTAGGCTTTAATTACCATACTTGATCCTTCACTATGTAAGCCACTTGTGTTTGTGCTTCCAAACCACACCAAAAAAAAACCATCTCCTACTGCAAATTCACCCTCTAAACTTACCTCAAAACATGACTAAAGCACCAAGTGCAAGATCATCCACTAGAAGTCCACCAAGAAAAACCGCACGCATTGTGTATGAAATATCCTCAACCGAAGCCTCACCCATCAAAACACTCTCTACTAGAACACCTCTCCCAAACTACATCCAAACTCCTCCTTCTAATGAACCAAATCCACCACAATTAGCTTCCAACAAACAAACCTCACCACAACTTCCATCTCTCAAACCAACACCTACTAGTGAACCTACATTACCAAACACTCCTATATCCACTCAACCAACAAAACCCTCACCTCTTGAACCAAGGTTTCTTTCTTTCACCACACCTTATTCATCACCCCATCTTTACTTTAACTCATTGGAGGACTTACCTCCTAGTCCCTCTAATCCACCACCATTTCCAATATTCTCATCTATTGAGAGAATGTCAACTCAACCACCATCCCATCACCTAGATGTTGACATAAACATACCACCACTCATGGCATACTTAACTTCCTCTCCTCCGCCCTCAAATGGATCATTTTGGGTAATGAGAAGATGTCAACAACCTCAACCACCTCTACTAAATAATGACACAATTCCTCCAACACATACCTCTCAACCAACACCTGTGGTACACCCACAACCTTTTCATCTAGGTACTTCCACCTCAAACATACCTCAACAACCTTCTATCTTAACCTCACAACAAACAAGCCACAATGATACTTGTGATCATTGTCAACATCTCCACACCTGAGTTCATGAACTACGTGATGAAGTACGTTTCATGTTCTACCACCTCCTAGAACGTCTTGATGAGGTAACCAAACCAAACCTTCCCTAAAAACATTGAAGTGCAAGCACTAGTGGTCTCACTACTCTTAGTATTAGGCCTAGACTTTGTCATTAGGATTTCTCGTTTTCATGTTAGATCATTTTCTTAAGTTTTCAGAGATTTGACCATTCTTGTATCATGTCTCTTATGTTTATTAAATGAATCTTCATGACTTTGTGCTTATGTGACCTTGATTGGTGTGATTATTACTTGATTTCATACCTTTTCTATTATGTACTGCTGCTAACAAGTTGCAGGTAAGCCGGATCCTTCACTTTGTACTAACCGGATCCCTTTTTCAAAGGAACCGGCAGATCCGGGCAAACTGAATACTAACTAAAATTTTATGCAGCTCCATTTTCAGCAAAAGGACACAATCTACTTGTTTTTCTAACCTTTGTTTTGTAGATTTTTAAAAAATACACATGGAGTACTTGACGCCCTCATTAAGGGGGAGCTCTCGTCCAAGGAAAACCATTGCAAACACTTGCAATGATCACGTCTTAGCCTCCCTAATTACTTGATGCCCTCAACAAGGGGGAGCAACCGTCGAGGGGGAGCAACTAAGAACTTCTTACTCTCTTTATTTCTTCTTACACCACTTACTTTTCTTTAAACTTGCATTCGGGTTAGTTTCTTTTCGACACTCTTTTTGTTTCGACAAAAAGGGGGAGAAAGAGTAAAAACTTCAATTCAAAAATTTACGAATTTTATTTTTTACTTAAAATAATTTTATGTTTTGTCATCAACAAAAAGGGGGAGATTGTTAATACAAATAAACCTTAAAAACGTTTATTTATATTTTACAATCTTTCAATGTTTTGCCGATAACAAACGTAAAATCATTTTAACGAAATAAATAAAATACATAAAGTTTTGAGCCAATAGTTTACTAACTCATTTCACTAAACAAATAAATCATCACACATGTTTAGTTAATTAGTTTGCCAAAACCATTTTTATGAAACACTTATAAGTAATATTTTTTACTTGCATTTTTTATAAAATACATACTTTGAAATCAACTAGTTAAAAACAATGTACTAATTAATAGAGTTGGACTATCCAAACCCAAAACCCATGTCCAAGACCCATGACCCATGGAGCACAATCCATAACCCATAAGCAATGTGCTTGACAATATGCATGACATCACAAATGGGTAATATCCATGACCCATGACCCAAAGTCCAAAACCCATGACCCAAGATGTCTTTGACATCATGCATGACATCACATAACCCATGGACCTTGATCCATAACCCATAACTCAGAATTGTAATCCAAAATCCGGACTGGTACTACTAGATGGCCGGATCCCTTGGATTACACTGGCTGGACCCCTTTGCCAAGGGATCCGCCAGATCCGGGTGAACAGTGACTTTTATTGCCTATAAATAGTGAGCCATTTCTTCTTTCTTTCTGGCACCTTCTCACATATTTCTCTCTCTATGTTTCTCTCTTACTAACCTCAGATCCTAGATCTTTCTTGTAGTCTTTTTTGTGGTGATTCTATAGGTTCCTTCTAAAGGCGAATCACTACGTTTAGAGTCGAAGTCGTGCAACCTCCAAGCCATGGAATGCTAGACTTCATCATCATCTCAAGATCACAGAAGTGACTCTTGTAGGTGATTCATCTCAAGTAGATTCATGACACGGTGTGTACTTTGGAGTAGTTGAAGCTTGGATTGCCAAGTCAAGTCGTGAAGGTCTTTGTCTTTGAAGAGTGGTTCTTCAAGTTGTGTAGATCAAGATTGTGAAGATGAGTTGTGGTGGCTCATGAAGATCTTGGTGTAGATGTTAGAAGTCGAGGTTTGATACCTCAAGATAGTCTTGGTGCAAGACATTGTTGTCGAGGTTTGATGCCTCAAGTATAGTTGTGTATATTGGTGTAGTCGGGGGTGATCACATGTATGTTGTGTCTTGTAGATTGGTGATATTGAAGAGTGGATCTCCAAGTTGTGTTGTGTTGGGTAGGATTTCCTCCTTTGTAATGGAACCCGGTATCTAGTCTTGTACCAGATAAAGTGTAGCCGACGTTGTGATAGGTTTGGCTCTACCTCGCGGAAGAGCTCAGTATTTAGCTTTGTATCGGATAAAGTGTAAGCGACGTTGTGAAGGCTTCTCCGTCGGTGAAAGGAGTTTGTCTTGTGTAGTGTTTACGGAACTCTCGAGTTGGGTACTCGGGGAGTGGAGTAGGGCAGGGAAAAAGAGTCCCTGTAGCCGAACCACTATAAACACTCGTGTTACGGTTGTGTCTTTCTATCTCTATCTCTTTAGTTATTTTCCTTTTCTAACTATCAATATTCAACACGTAAACTAGATTGACATAAGTCGATCTATAAATTTTAAAACGAAGTTTTAATCGGTAAAACTATTCAACCCCCCCCCTTCTAGTTTTCTACACCTTGTACTCTAAGTAATCACTTTTCTTGAATCCCAAAACAAAGCTAAACCTTACTTGTCTTCCAAGAACCACCAAGACCTGAATTCCAAGAAACCAAAAACTTTAAATTGAAACTTCTTGCAAAACCTTGTCACATTTAAAGCTCAAAACCGAAACTTCAAGAACCTTGTGACAAAAGAAAACGATTTCCTATAACCCCAGGAGAATCGATCCACCTCCTTGCAAGAAAACTTCAATAACCTTGTTGCCCAAGTAATCTTGACTCGTAAACATAGAAACATTGAACCTTGTAATCTACACAACGATAGCCAAACAATAATCGAAAATGACAAACAAGACACCAACCAAATCAGTAACTTCGACGAGCTATATCTCCTTCCTGGAAGCTCCGATGCAAGATCCCTCCAGTGAGATCCTAGATCTATGTGTCTTCAACCTACGGTTCAAATTTCATAGAAATCCAAAGGTTAATGAACCCGCAACGCCAATTCTCTCACGACTGCGCAGTAACCGACGAACCAAACCTGGTTCAGTCGTTTCTCTTGTTTCGGCTCTCTCCACGATATGTGATTCGTTCTTCTCGAACAAGGCTCTGATACCAATTGTTGGAAGAAATCCAACAAACCGGTTTCTAGAGCGGAACCACGAATCAAGAACTACTCCAACAAGACCTCAGCAAAGGGTTATGATCCCTTAATACCGAGTGGCACCAACACACACACGAGATATTTACACTCAAACGTTTATTAAACGTGAGCAAGAAAAGAAGGTACAAATAAACTTCACCCCCTCATCCCTATTTATAGAGAATGAGGGGGGAGAAACATAATCCTTGGTGAACAAGGAATCTACAATTGAGGAGGTTAGGAACTTTCCTACTGCATGACTAATAGCTAAAATACAACTAGGCCCCTTAAACTTATATCCTAACTATTACACACTAATATTATAACTAAAATGATGCTAAAAAAGAAAACAAGAGAAGGGAAGCTAATACTTTGGGTGAAGATGGAAAAGGGCTTCATTTGATCCATTTGTTGCTTGTGTCTGCTACCTCTCTTGACGAGAATAAGCTTGAATCAGCTGTAGATAACCTAAATGAGTTGTACCAAAATGTATCTTTAAATGGTGACTCTGTGCAAAGGGTGGCTGCTTATTTTGCAGACGGACTAGTAGCAAAGCTTCTCACACGTCGATCACCTTTTCATGAGATGATAATTAATGAACCATCACCCGAAGATGTGTTCTTGGCCTATATAGAACTCTACAAAGTATCCCCTTATTATCAGTTTGCTCATTTTACAGCTAACCAAGTTATCATGGAAGCATTTGAATGATAAGAAAAAGACAATGATCGGGCATTGCATGTGGTTGACCTAGATGTAGGCTATGGTTTCCAATGGCCTTCTTTAATGCAATCGCTATCAGATAAGGTGAGTACTGATAACCGTGTGTCTCTTCAAATTATAGTACAAGGACTGTGATACACTCTTAGGATGTTACTCCTTTGTAATGTGTATATGATACTTTGAGTGAATATGATTAAGTATGCGGAATCTACTTAACCACACTTCGAAGAATATTTGTTTGTGTATTGGAACAGTGATGCTTGTTATTGGATAATGAACATAGAATGTATATAACCAAACGATTCAATATTATTGAGAATAATACGAGTGATCTTCACTTTCACTAGGGTTACAAAACCTTGAATCTCTATCACTAAGAAGAACTATGACTGATGTGTTATTCCCACTTGTGTTACTTGCTAGTTGTGTGTGTCAGTATCTTGCTTATCACATGCATTTTATATATAATATCTAACCTAAGATCTCCTTTTTATAGACCAAAGGAGATCTTTACAAGATAAGTATCTACCGTATATATTTGACTTATTATACACAAAAGATCTTTTTAATACTTATCCTCTACAAAGTCAAACAGGACTGTTATCCATTAAGCAGTTCCTTCTTTGTACTAGCAGTACTAACTTAGCAGTTAGTACTGTTAGTTATAACTTGAGCAGTCTTCAACTATACACTAGAAGTTAGTATTGTTAGTGTATTTCCCTTAGCAGTACTAATCTTCAGAACATTTAATTCCCAACAATCCTCCGCTAAACTTGTGATTTATCCCAAATCAACAAGTTTCTTCTGAATTAAATGAGGATTGTGAGGATCTTCCAAACACTACATAGTCAGTCTCTTGATATGAGCTTTCATTTGTTGTGCAAGATTGAATATCTTTCTGACCAACTCTTCTGCCATTTCTGAATCACTTTCAACTTGGAGAGTTGAACATACCAAAGACAATAAAACTGCTGCTCTGAGAGGATAGTCTTTTTCTACCAACATATAAATTTCTAATCCATCCATGCTAGAGATCCTGTGTACACCACAAGTATCAAACAATCTCCATGTAATCTCTTTAATTGGAGCTTGAAACCTCCAAATAGCTTCTCCTCCATCAGGTTCATATATTCTCTTCAATTGTACCCATAGCTCCTTATCTTTGTCATCAGATGGATCTGAGGTTCTAAACCTTTCCTGCACTAAACTCCATAACTTGTCCAAGTCATCTCTGTCAAAAGATCTCAGCATATCTTCAAAGAATTTGTGCTCCTCAGTTTTTCCTCCTACTCTGATGATCTTCCACCCCTTCATTCTCCCATCTGAAAACACTTCCCAATCTATAATTGGATGCTTAGCTTGGAGTGGTTTAATGTTGAGATATTCAGGAACTACCACAATCATACTATGAACCTGTTCATCAGTCAATGTTTCCTTTTCTTTTTCTGGTTCTTCCTCTGCAGGCTCTTCTTGAACTAATTCTTCCTCAGTTCTTTGCCTTTTGGGAGCTTCTGATTCCAACAACTCTGCTCCTCTTTTCTTATCTTTACTATACTCAGTCTCAATGATAAATTCTTTTGGGATAGGCTTTTGAATTCTGGCATAAGCTTTAAAGTAAGCCTTCTCTATTGCTTCATTTGACATACCTTTGAAGTAGCTCTGCTTCCATAAGGCTTGATGCTTCAAATAGCTTCTCATGTAACTCAACTGCTCACTTCTTGAAGGCATCTTTTTCTTGTAAACTTTCTTTTTACTCTGCCTATTTCTGAATTCCTCCAATAAACTAGTAATATCATCTTGTTGTTGTTCTGGAGTATATTTTGCTCTCTCTTCTGCTTGGACTTCTTCAGCATACTCTTTGTCTAACAAAATCTGAGTTGCTCTTTCTATTTCTTCAGTTTGTTCCTTTCTTTCCATCATATAGGCAACTAATCTTGCCTCTTCCGTCAACCTCTCTTCTTCAGCAACCCTATCAAGTTCTTCCTCATGAAATTTCTTAGCCATTTCCTGAGCCAGGTGTTCATCAAGTGCTAACTGAGCTATCTCCTTCTTTGTCAACTTTTTAGGAGAAGGTTCTGCCTCAGTCATTATCCCTTTACCCTTGTCAGCCCTTGATATCTTTGGTTTTCTTGAATAGGTAGCACTAGCAGTACCTTGATAACCAGCTTCCATCAACTTTAAAGAGTAGCAGTACCTTCTATGCTGGCAATACCTTGCTCTATCCCAGCAGTACCTTTATCAAAACCACCAGTACCTTCTTGAAAACTTGTAGCAGTATCATGAACTTCCTCCAACTCTTCAAGATCAACCAATTCTGTACCCTCTTCAATATTCACAGGCTCTGTAGCTTGATCATCATCCATATCAACATCATCACCATTACCACCAGCTACTTGTTCTTCAAAATCTTCATTCCTCCCCTGAGTCTAAAACTGCTCTGGGTCTTGGTCGATCTGAGCAATCTTCCTCCCCTGTTTGGAAGATCCTCCACCATCATCTGAACTTGGACTTTGTGAAGAACTAGAAGAACTTGTGGACAACACCATCTTAACTGATCTTTTACCCTTGGACTTCTTGACTTTTGTCTCCAATTTCTTCACCCTAAGAACCAATTTGGTGTAGACCAGGGCAAAGTTCTTCTTGTGACTTTTTAACTCAGCTTCCAAAAATTTCACCTTAGCAGACAATTGGGTACATAGATCCATCAAGTCTTTGAGTTTCTTGCCGCCCTCATCACTTCCAGGTGTGTTAACTCCTGTGAGAGGTGAATCATGGGGCATAGACTCAGTTTCTTCCCTAGTTGGACTAGGTAGTACTCTTGAGCCACCCATATGTTCCATGTGGCTTGGGATTACATCACTTGTGACAAGTCTTGAAGGACTTGGCACATTAGATGTTGCCATGGTAGGGGTCTTAATGATGTTAACACTTTCCTGCCCAGCTACTAAGCCTGAAGCAGTAGTGTTAGCCCCATCCATACTATCAAAATTGATAGCCTCATCTGCTACAATGGGTTGAGGAGGAGAACTAGGCTGAGGGACCATAGTTTCCTGTCTGGAATCAGTCCTATGTGTTGATGAAGATGATTGGGTTGATGTACTTTCTGAGGATGTGGGTGTGTGATGGGAGCCAACTGGAGTTGTTGTTCCTTCACCCTGATGTTGTAGCATTGTATCAAAAAGAGGTACTGCCTCTACACTATGACCCCTTGAAGCAATTTTCATATTGCTAAAAAGTTTTTGAGTAAGCTTGGGGGTTGTATAAATTGTTTTGTGTGGAGGCAATGCATGTTTGTTCAAAATAGATAGAATAACTCTTGGATACATCAAAAATTTTGATTTGCTATCAACATTCTTCACCATACCTTCAAAAATTAGTTTTGAAAAGTTAAAAATCCTGTTTGTAGCCAAACAAATGAGAGCAGTAGCAATATTACTACTGAACTGTTCCTATGCGGTTTTCTTAGGGCTAAGACAATGAAGAATGGTGTGAATGAAAAATCTCCATTGTGGGGCAAAACGACTCTTTTGAAAAGTCAAATTTTGAGATTCAGTATTGTACCCCATTCTGGACAAATTTTCAAAAATTTCTGTGTTTGGCATAGCACTAATACCATCTTCATCACTCAGATGGAGATGCCTTCTGAGTGAGGATTCAGTAACAGTGATTGAATATCCATCCACCTTAGCTTTAATTTCTTTGTCACCATTTTCAAAGGTTTTGACACTAGCAGTGTGCCAAAACTGCTTGATGTGAGTGACATAGATAGAGGGATTTAAAAGTAAAGATTACCTTATGTAAGTGTTGTTCAGAAAATCCACTATCTCATGAAAAGTTGGTTCATCCTCTGCTTTTTCCAAATAAGCAACTTGATTGTGTCTTTCAACAAAGGATAAAGAAGCCATGTTAATTTCAGTAAAAAGGTGATTTGACTGCTGTGAATAGTGAAAAATTTGGGTAGAAAGTAGAAGAAGAAAGTGAAATGAGATAAATATGATGATTTGCTTGTTAGGGTTTCTGATTGGACCGACTTGGATTAAAATATAACTTTTAATCAAAGATAAGGTTAATAAAATATATTAAAGGTAAAAATATCTAAAAAGCAAACCTTTAAAACAAGGAAATTGTCAGCAAAAATCCTAATTGACTTTCAACGGCTAGTTTCAAAAAGCGGTTATTTCGCACAGTACTAACGTCTATCCAACAGTACCATTTTAGCCTACCAGTACTAACTTTAAGCCTGGCAGTACAAACTTTTAAGAAACTTTTGACTTAGCAGTATGAACTTGATTTTAATGAAAAATCATACTGCTAACAACCATTTTGAAGGGATTAAGTGTAATGACAGACACTTAATCAAGATTTCGGTTTAAATTAACCTCTGGTTGTGTGAGAACCAATGTATTCAGTTATAAATAACTGCCTGTGTACAGATAAACCCATTCAAAGGGCTTTCTAGACAGTGTTTCCAGCTCGTGACAAATGTTGCCTCTCACACAAGTGTTAGATTCATGTTTGTTCGTTGTTCTTTTCTATCAGATGTCCTTAGACTGTCACACCCCCAGAATCGGGTCCAGCGGAAGCATACATGTAGCTGGGGTGCAACTCAATTGGTATCACAACACAAGTGCAAAGAACGGTTTTCATCTCAACCATTTAGAATAAAATTGTTTAACAAAAGTGTTAAATTTTACATTGTTAAAAGTAGTGCGGAAATAGGCCCTTTAAAATAAGTAAAACGGTCCCTGTATAAATATCAGAGTCTTCTATGACCATGCCATGCCCTGCCAAAGCCTCCAGTAGCGTGTCTTTGCTAAATACCTGAAAATACATGCTAAAACGTCAACACGAGGTTGGTGAGTTCATAGAGTTGTTGTAAAATGTAATGCCTTTGAATAATGATTTCCCAGCAAAGGCATTGTAAATCCACTCAGTCCCAAGCCTTGGCCATAACAAGACTTGCAACCTGTGTGTTTACAACCCACTGCCAAATGAGTTTTGGTTTGGTGAATAAAAGTAATATGTGGACCACAAGATTCACAGTACATTTGGTTGATCAATACATTCGATGATGTGACCAATTCATTCGGTTGTGTGACCAGTTCATTCGTCATGTGACCCGTTCATTTTGTCATAATACCCGTACATTCGGTTATGTGACCCATTCATTTTGTCATGTATGTACATAGTAGTGGAGCCGGTTCATTCGGTTAAGTATGCATAATGTTTGAAGTACTTGTGTCCATGAGTGATAAGAATTTAGTGCAATACTAGTGAATACATTCGGATGAATAACAAATTCATAAGTGGAGCAAGTAATGCTTTGATGAAAAAAGTGGCATAATCAAGTAAATCATGTATACATTTGGATGAAAATGAGCATGTATTCCCCCCAAAACAGTTATTCAAAACGTACGAAAGTAGGGGCTATGAAACTCACCTGGTACGATAGCTACGATGACAAAAGTGAATACACTGAAATGAGGCACGATCTCTAACCGCGACCTAATATGAATGATGGAATCTAATGTAAGAAATGAAATGATGCTGCACATGCAAATACGTATGTTATCGATACCACTTGATGATTTTGGAAAATAACGTTTATCGTCGAAAAATACATTTTTGACGTCTCGTTAAGTTAATAAACACTTTTCGTGTAAATAGGTTGAAACGGTACTCCACGATCCTTGTTTGGTGATATATTGGTTAATATAATGTTTTCGTCGCAAAATAACTCTTTTTACAACTCGTGAAAATATGCCAAAACGGCCTCGTAAAACTAGTCGTGAAATATAGCTCGATAAGTGTTAGAAATAAAACTCAACGTTTTTGTAAACCTTGTAACAATATCTAAATATCGTTATATTCAACTTTTGACCAATTATGTCTCGATCAATTAGATAATCGGCTATCAACTTAGTGACTTGTAAAAATACTAGTTTTCATACTTAAAACACTTTATAAAAGTGGGCTGTCAAAATAAGTGATGAATTGTCGGGCTTTAAACGTGTATATCTCGGTCGTTATAAGTTCGTTTTCTACGTTCTTTATATCCACGGTTTCGTATAAGTATAAACTAACATATTTTCAATGGCTCGGCTCATCTAGATCACGGCTAACGACTCGTTTTGCCCCTTAAAGTTCGGCAAACAGCACACTATTTTCTGAAAATTATAGTTTTCGTCGCGTAACTTTAATAATTCATAACTTCTTCGTTATAATTCGGATTTTAGTGATTCTTGCGGCCACGGTTTCGTTTTTGAAAGTACTTTCTAAATATGAAGGCCAAAATGACCCATCAGTTACTGAAAATTCCAGATCTGCCGATTAAGGACAGACCCTTATCTATAATGTTTAAAATCCATTTTTAAAGTTCTAAACTTACTCAAATCTCTTCAAATCAACTCCACAAGTTCGCAAATCCTACCATACACCTTCTTAGGGTGTCATGGGGTCCTAAACATCACCAATCATGGTGGATTTCATGAGATCATTAGGGAAAACTTATGGATCTAGTGATTTAGGAAGTTTATGTTCAAAAGTGGTATGTATAACTTTAGTATCTTGCATGGATGATCAATAAAACTTGTAAATACATGAACATATACATCAAATGAAAGGATAAAAATGATCAAAACATAACTTTGAAACTTACTTGATGATTGGATGAGATTTGATAAGAAATGAGTAGAAATCTTGAAGTTTGATCACAAATTGATAACTAGGAATGTAAAGGGAGTATGATTATACATTGTTCTTGAAAAAATTTATGGATTTGGTTGATGTTCTTGGAGTGGCCGGTTCTTGGTGATGATGGTGGAGAGGGTTTTGATCTTATTTCACCTAAATGTTTTGTGTTGTATGTGTTATAGTTAGTGGAAGTTCTAATTAAATCTTACAAATTCAATTAATGCATTTGGCACATGGGATATAGGAGGGGGGCGGCACACATGGTTAAATAAGGAAGGATTGGTTGTAATCTTGACAAGTGTCCACTTAGTATAAGAGTTTAGTTAATTTGTGTATACATTGGGTGTTATCGGGTACCGAGTTATCTTGAAATAAATCGTGACGAGGTGAAATAAAATATGACGAAGTTGTAAAAATTATGAAATTGTATTCCTGATGAGAATCGGGTGTTAAAATAATTATCGAGTTGAAAATTCGCAAACCGACGCTGTTATAGGCGTTTTCCGGAAAATATAGCAAATGGTTTTAAAACACCGGGTAAATTAATAATAAAATTTTTATATCATTATATTGAATAGGAAAACATATTGGGATCACTGTCGGGAGTATCGGGTATATTATTAGTAGTAAAAACTGAGTGGTAATGTTAATTACAAATTAAGCATACGTAAATTGAAATAATGCATATCCGTGCATGACCTAGGATACTGAAGATGTTACTGATGATATGTAGACTACTTCTAGTCTATATGACGGGTCCTTAATGATGATGTATGGATACGCCGCTAAACCTCACCGGTTACGCGTATTTGAATACCCGTAAGCCCAGTTTACGAAGTGATGAACGATAACCATGAATAGTGAATTTTTCTCCGGGAATGAATAGTGTCATGTGAATAGTAAAATTTCTGAACGCTTCTCGGAATCTCAAATTGACTCCGAAAATGATGAATAGTAAAATGATGAATAGTGATCGGTGAATAGTAAATGATGAATAGTGATCTCCCGAGATGAATAGTAAATATGGAAAATATCCTGAAAATGCGGGTTGTGACAGTCTTTCCCCCTAAAAGGAACTTCGTCCCGAAGTTCAGTTTGCGTTGGTCTCGGAAGTGGTGTTGGTGAAAAGGTGATGATATCTTAGTCACATCTAGCCTTCCCGCTCCCAGGTAAACTCAGGATTCCTTCCGGAATTCAGGGAACTTCATAATAGTAATCCGACTTTGTTTCAACTATTTGACCTCACGGTCCATGATTCATTGGTTTCTCCACCAAGTTAAACTTATGGTCGGGTTGAATTTCCTCTACTGGAATGGTATGAAGTATGCTACGAGTGGTTCACTAGGAAGGCACTTCTTGAGGTTTGAAATGTGAGATGAGATATACATGTGATGCTAAACTCTGATGGAAACTCAAGTCTGAATGTCAGTTGGCCAATTCTAAAATGAATCTCAAATGGTCCAATGTATCTCGGGTTTGTTTCTCATGCTTTGGTGAATTACGTTTCAAATGGTGTTGTTCTTGGGACCTTGTGATGGCTATTGTTGTAAGTGAATCCGATTTATAGCAAATGGTTAGCTCAACCATTTCTAGGATTATTCACACCCGTCTTGGGCATATTTTCCTATGTTTGAATTGTTCTCTAATTCTGACCATTGGTCCGAAGATGTTAGGTGGTGTAGTTCCAAAAGGATCTTAAAGAAATTGTCAAAAGTTTGAGGTGAATCGAATCTTCTATTAGGAATAATTGGAATAGGTATCATGGATCTTGTGGAAAAATCTTACAAGGTTAAGTCCGTCAAAGAATGAGTATGAAATAATAGGTTAGAATATGGTTGTGATCCTTCGCAAGAATATCATGAATCGAGTCTTTCTCCACCTATGGTGCTTAGTTTCCATTACTAAGGTTTTCCCCAAGTTCTATGTCGTCAAATCACAAAACCCTAAATGTATAAGTGTTGCAATATAGTGATTGATCTTCAAGGTTTGTTTTGAGATGGTGTGTTTGGTTCATAGACCTTTCCTGAATAAATGAATTTACAATTTTAAGCAAACGGCTTTCTAAGTAACGTTTTTCTTGATGTTTCAAAATTTAGTAGTTATGCATGATAGGACTATTTTCAACATGAGGTGAATGGTATGGTTTGCCACAGATTAATGTTTAAAATTTCTTAACATTCAATAGTTTTGTAAAGAATTAACCAAAAGGAATTTGCTTGTCAAAACGAGTGCCTCAGAAAAGTATTTCTTACAGGATATATGTTTTGTGTAACTGTGGTTTGAAGAAAAAAATACATTTGAAAGTGAAAGTATTAAGGGGATGAAATAATCGGGTAGGTAGGTCTGCACAAATGTGTAGGTGTCTAACATGTTTGAATAATGCCTATTGGTAAGGTCATGTTCAATTGAATGTTCTATAA
The DNA here is from genome assembly GCA_021014915.2 of Artemisia tridentata subsp. tridentata. NCBI lineage: Eukaryota > Viridiplantae > Streptophyta > Magnoliopsida > Asterales > Asteraceae > Artemisia > Artemisia tridentata. Next base: position 227,085,579 of record CP139502.1, read on the forward strand.
TCTTGGTTAGGAGGTTGGATTTATCTCTGTAGTGTTGCTTAGAGAGCATTCGTACCGAAACGAATCTTGAAATTTTTGGGTCAAGCCAATACTTTCTAGATGATAGAAATTCGGCGATCAGGCCAGTGATAGCGGTTCGGACTGTTTAGTGATACTTTGAGATTTCTGTTGAGTCTGAATGGTCTTAATGTATCGAGGAATCCTCCTCATAGATGGTATGGAAAGTCTTTCCTAAGAAGGTCGTTGATAATATCCACTTATCAACATTGGGAGTAGGGAGTGATGAGTAACCTAGGAATCCATAGAGTGTCGTCTAATCCTTGTATATGGGACTGGAAAGGGGAATGATAGTGATGGTGAGAAGGGAAATGACTGTAACAACCGCTATATGAACAATGGTGAGGAAGCCAAATAACAATGATGAGGAACTCACACAACAATGATGAAAGAGAGTACGGTGATGTAAATGTATGGTGCACAATGGGAACGTTCATGAGATGCAATGAGTTATCGGCGTACTTCCATTCAGGGGTAAATGAAGTGGTGTAGGTGCGAAATGTTCTTGCAACGTTTGAGTGCGCACACATGAATGAAACATTTGGAAGTTGGGTAGAGAACTGATCTGGACAAAATTTTATTATAACTATTCTCAGTTTTGCAAAATTCATTTCTGAGTCGGATATAGGTGGTCAGCCTATGTCCCACTGTCCCGGGTCGAATGTAGATGACCAGTCTACATTCCACCGAGGTTCCATGAATCTTGAAACACTCAGCTCAGTTATACTAATACCAAGTCCTTCACATATGAAAAGGTGTTCTGAAAGACTAATGCAAATGACCAAACTCGAGGTCGAATAATGAAACTACGCAAGGAAAAGGCGTAACAATGAAACGCATATGATATGTAAGCATGCTAATATAGAATACAAGTATGGTAATCAACTAGAATAAGTGAGTGTAATCTATCTGATAATGAGATACAAATCTCATCAATTATGTCAGCAACAAACCAAAAATGAGGCATCAGCTTGGCAGGCAGGCACGTGGCGGTCATAGGGTTAAGTTTTTGTGAATGTAGCTATAGTCTAGGTTTTTAAAATCACCCAGTTCTCTATAGCCTAGGCTCTGATACCAATCTGTCACACCCCCAGAATCGGGTCCAGCGGAAGCATACATGTAGCTGGGGTGCAACTCAATTGGTATCACAACACAAGTGCAAAGAACGGTTTTCATCTCAACCATTTAGAATAAAATTGTTTAACAAAAGTGTTGAATTTACATTGTTAAAAGTAGTGCGGAAATAGGCCCTTTAAAATAAGTAAAACGGTCCCTGTATAAATATCAGAGTCTTCTATGACCATGCCATGCCCTGCCAAAGCCTCCAGTAGCGTGTCTTTGCTAAATACCTGAAAATACATGCTAAAACGTCAACACGAGGTTGGTGAGTTCATAGAGTTGTTGTAAAATGTAATGCCTTTGAATAATGATTTCCCAGCAAAGGCATTGTAAATCCACTCAGTCCCAAGCCTTGGCCATAACAAGACTTGCAACCTGTGTGTTTACAACCCACTGCCAAATGAGTTTTGGTTTGGTGAATAAAAGTAATATGTGGACCACAAGATTCACAGTACATTTGGTTGATCAATACATTCGATGATGTGACCAATTCATTCGGTTGTGTGACCAGTTCATTCGTCATGTGACCCGTTCATTTTGTCATAATACCCGTACATTCGGTTATGTGACCCATTCATTTTGTCATGTATGTACATAGTAGTGGAGCCGGTTCATTCGGTTAAGTATGCATAATGTTTGAAGTACTTGTGTCCATGAGTGATAAGAATTTAGTGCAATACTAGTGAATACATTCGGATGAATAACAAATTCATAAGTGGAGCAAGTAATGCTTTGATGAAACAAGTGGCATAATCAAGTAAATCATGTATACATTTGGATGAAAATGAGCATGTATTCTCCCCCAAAACAGTTATTCAAAACGTACGAAAGTAGGGGCTATGAAACTCACCTGGTACGATAGCTACGATGACAAAAGTGAATACACTGAAATGAGGCACGATCTCTAACCGCGACCTAATATGAATGATGGAATCTAATGTAAGAAATGAAATGATGCTGCACATGCAAATACGTATGTTATCGATACCACTTGATGATTTTGGAAAATAACGTTTATCGTCGAAAAATACATTTTTGACGTCTCGTTAAGTTAATAAACACTTTTCGTGTAAATAGGTTGAAACGGTACTCCACGATCCTTGTTTGGTGATATATTGGTTAATATAATGTTTTCGTCGCAAAATAACTCTTTTTACAACTCGGTAAAATATGCCAAAACGGCCTCGTAAAACTAGTCGTGAAATATAGCTCGATAAGTGTTAGAAATAAAACTCAACGTTTTTGTAAACCTTGTAACAATATCTAAATATCGTTATATTCAACTTTTGACCAATTATGTCTCGATCAATTAGATAATCGGCTATCAACTTAGTGACTTGTAAAAATACTAGTTTTCATACTTAAAACACTTTATAAAAGTGGGCTGTCAAAATAAGTGATGAATTGTCGGGCTTTAAACGTGTATATCTCGGTCGTTATAAGTTCGTTTTCTACGTTCTTTATATCCACGGTTTTGTATAAGTATAAACTAACATATTTTCAATGGCTCGGCTCATCTAGATCACGGCTAACGACTCGTTTTGCCCCTTAAAGTTCGGCAAACAGCACACTATTTTCTGAAAATTATAGTTTTCGTCGCGTAACTTTAATAATTCATAACTTCTTCGTTATAATTCGGATTTTAGTGATTCTTGCGGCCACGGTTTCGTTTTTGAAAGTACTTTCTAAATATGAAGGCCAAAATGACCCATCAGTTACTGAAAATTCCAGATCTGCCGATTAAGGACAGACCCTTATCTATAATGTTTAAAATCCATTTTTAAAGTTCTAAACTTACTCAAATCTCTTCAAATCAACTCCACAAGTTCGCAAATCCTACCATACACCTTCTTAGGGTGTCATGGGGTCCTAAACATCACCAATCATGGTGGATTTCATGAGATCATTAGGGAAAACTTATGGATCTAGTGATTTAGGAAGTTTATGTTCAAAAGTGGTATGTATAACTTTAGTATCTTGCATGGATGATCAATAAAACTTGTAAATACATGAACATATACATCAAATGAAAGGATAAAAATGATCAAAACATAACTTTGAAACTTACTTGATGATTGGATGAGATTTGATAAGAAATGAGTAGAAATCTTGAAGTTTGATCACAAATTGATAACTAGGAATGTAAAGGGAGTATGATTATACATTGTTCTTGAAAAAATTTATGGATTTGGTTGATGTTCTTGGAGTGGCCGGTTCTTGGTGATGATGGTGGAGAGGGTTTTGATCTTATTTCACCTAAATGTTTTGTGTTGTATGTGTTATAGTTAGTGGAAGTTCTAATTAAATCTTACAAATTCAATTAATGCATTTGGCACATGGGATATAGGAGGGGGGCGGCACACATGGTTAAATAAGGAAGGATTGGTTGTAATCTTGACAAGTGTCCACTTAGTATAAGAGTTTAGTTAATTTGTGTATACATTGGGTGTTATCGGGTACCGAGTTATCTTGAAATAAATCGTGACGAGGTGAAATAAAATATGACGAAGTTGTAAAAATTATGAAATTGTATTCCTGATGAGAATCGGGTGTTAAAATAATTATCGAGTTGAAAATTCGCAAACCGACGCTGTTATAGGCGTTTTCCGGAAAATATAGCAAATGGTTTTAAAACACCGGGTAAATTAATAATAAAATTTTTATATCATTATATTGAATAGGAAAACATATTGGGATCACTGTCGGGAGTATCGGGTATATTATTAGTAGTAAAAACTGAGTGGTAATGTTAATTACAAATTAAGCATACGTAAATTGAAATAATGCATATCCGTGCATGACCTAGGATACTGAAGATGTTACTGATGATATGTAGACTACTTCTAGTCTATATGACGGGTCCTTAATGATGATGTATGGATACGCCGCTAAACCTCACCGGTTACGCGTATTTGAATACCCGTAAGCCCAGTTTACGAAGTGATGAACGATAACCATGAATAGTGAATTTTTCTCCGGGAATGAATAGTGTCATGTGAATAGTAAAATTTCTAAACGCTTCTCGGAATCTCAAATTGACTCCGAAAACGATGAATAGTAAAATGATGAATAATGATCGGTGAATAGTAAATGATGAATAGTGATCTCCCGAGATGAATAGTAAATATGGAAAATATCCTGAAAATGCGGGTTGTGACATAGACTAACTCATTATACTAATTAAAGTATAAAATGATAGAAAGTGAGTTGAGTCAGGTACTATCTGATCAACTAAGCCATTAATTCAATATGAAATATCACAATAAGTTTCAAGAGAGAAATTTTAAAGAATTGATTAACTTGGGTTGAGACCTTTGTTAATGAATTCCCAAACTCTGTCCATCATGAACCTATTATGTCAGCAACTTGAATCACCAATTTCTGTTTGCTCATAGATTGCACTTGTAACTTCTTTGTGCTTAATCTCCATATCTGCAATTGTTAGTCCAAACCAAGAAAAACAAAGTACAAAGCACTTGTCTCATAGCAGTATAATCATATGACTAACAGTATGAATAAAACAATCCAAATTTGTACTAACAGTACAAACTTTTCAATACCAGTACCAATTGACAATGCTAGCAGTACAAATTCATTTTATATACAAAACCACACAGTTTGAAAACATTAAGGATTAAGCATCCCAATACTTGCTACCAAGTATTGAAACCTTCCTACATCAAAAGCTTTTGTGAGAAGATCTGCAGAGTTTTGATCAGAATCAATTTTAACAACTTGAATCAACTTTTTCTCATTGCAATCTCTAATAAAATGATGCCTAATTTCTATGTGTTTTGTTTTAGAGTGTTCCACTGGATTTTTAATTATACAAATTGTACTCCTATTATCAATATATATGACAATGTTCATGAAATTGTACCCATAGTCAAGAAGTTGATTTTGAATCCAAAGTACTTGACCACAACAACTTGCAGCAGCTACATATTCAGCTTCAGTTGTTGAAGTTGCCACAATTGTTTACTTCTTACACTGCCATGATATGAGTCTGCATCCAAGGAATTGACATCCTCTAGTTGTTGACTTTCTGTCCAAGCTTGCACCAGCATAATCACTGTCTGAATATGCTACCAGGTCAAAAGGTGATTCCCTAGAATACCATAGACCTAACCTAGGTTGAACCTTGAGATATCTAAAGATCCTTTTGACTGCAGTTAAGTGAGAAACCTTAGGAGTCACTTGGAATCTTGCACAAGCACAAACAGAAAACATAATATCTGGTCTTGATGATGTAAGATACATCAAGGATCCTATCATAGATATGTATGTGTGAACATCCACATTCTCTCCATCTACATCTTTAAGAAGAGGCTTCTCAGGATCTATTGGTGTGCTTGCCACTTTTGAATCACCAAACTGAAATTTCCTTAGAATCTCCACAACATATTTATCCTGGCTAATAAATATGCCTTCATTAGATTGCTTAACTTGCAGACCCAAAAAGAAGGTAAGTTCCCCCATGGAACTCATCTAAAACTTATCATGCATAAGTTTCTCAAACTCTACACACATCTCCTTCCTAGTAGATCCAAAGATGATATCATACATATACACCTGAACTAGCAAAAGATCATTCTTGTGCTTTTTGAAGAATAATGTCTCATCAATCTTGCCTCTTTGGAATCCATTTTCTATCAAATAGGAAGCCAATGTTTCATACCATGCCCTTGGTGCTTGAAGTAGACCATAGAGAGCCTTTACAACCTTGTACACTTTATCAGGATGATCTGGATCAATAAAACCTGTAGGTTGTGATATATAAACCTCCTCTTCAATGGTACCATATAAGAAGGCACTCTTGACATCCATTTGATAAACTGTGAACCCCATGAATAAAGCATAGGCCAAGAATAGTCTAATTGCTTCAATTCTTGTTACTGGAGCAAAAACCTCTTCATAGTCTATACCTTCCTCTTGTGTGTACCCTTGGGCTACAAGTCTAGCCTTGTTTCTAATCACAATGCCCCTTTCATCCCTTTTGATCCTGAAAACCCATTTAGTTCCAATTACCCTTACACCTTTGGGTAAATCCACTAGCAGCCAAACTTTCTGAATTTTAAATTGGAGAAGCTCCTCTTGCATAGCTTCTACCCAGCTTGAATCATCTAAGGCTTTGAGCACATTTTTGGGTTCTATTTGTGAGAGGAAATGTTAGTGCAAATATTACGATATTTAAACTAAACGGTTTCTTCGGTTTTAATAATGACAAACATGTAAATTGTAATACATAACGTAAAATGTGCAAGTTACTTGTAAACACAAATCATCAATGCATACTTACATCCACACCTCCCGACGTCTCAAGTATGCTTCAACGAAGTCGTAGATTTCCATCCCGACATAAATCACTCAAGGTATGGACAAGCAAATCTACTACTTGACAAATGATCAAAGGATTATATTTTTCTAAACTTCACATTTTTAATGTGATAAAACATTTTTTTCAAAAATACATTTTACAAATTATTTTTGAATTAAAAAGAAATGTTTTATTTTGAAAACTAAGTTTAAAAAATCTCAACAGTCAATTTCCCCCCCAAAATCAGCTCCAAACTTCCCCAAATAAGTTTTCACCAGAAAAGACAAAAATTGGAGCGTCCTTGTCTGGGACGGCTCCACGGTTCCACTAAATTTAGTGGAACCATGGGACATTTAGTGGAGCCGTCCGTACAAAATTTTCTGTAACGTTCAAATTTTTCATGGCTATAAATAGTGGACCATTTCACACTTCCAACTTGATTTTTCCAGTCACTTTTCTCTGGTCTAATCACTCCTCACTTAGACGACTTTCTTTGATCATTTGGAGAGTCTTAGTTTGTTTAAGAGTGATCCAATCCTCCATTCAATTGATCCTCTTCATTCCTCTTGATTAGCAAGAGAAGAACACAAAGTATCCGAGTAGATACAAACTGTTATCATCTCTCTTGATTAGCAAGAGAAGCACACAAAGTATCCAAGTAGATACAAAGTGTTGTCATCCCTCTTGATTAGCAAGAGAAGAACACAAAGTATCCAAGTAGATACAAAGTGTTATCATTCCTCTTCATTTGCAAGAGAAGAACTCAAGGTATCCAAGAAGATACAAGAGTTATAGTTGTTATGTAACAACTAAAAATCTGAAACATGGTAAAAAGACCAAAATGCCCCTACAACTTTGAAAATTAATTAAAGCTTATATAAGTGCCAAATTAAATCACAAAACCTATGTAACTAAACCATATATGACATAAAATATTTATGAGGCATCATTTAAATTTTGTACAAGCCACAAAAATAATTATAACACACTAATTAAGTCATATGGACCGAAAATGTTATGTTATTATTTAAACTTATTTTTAAAACTAATAAAAGATGGATAATTATCAATTACATGAGGTAAATATGTCAAGTAGTTAAAGGATTGATTTAGTCTTCATTCTAGGCCGAAATTGCTGCCATTCCCCCTCCTAATACTCGGCCAAATCTTTTATTTATTTGTTCCTATCCTTTTCTTCTCCACAAAGAAAATCGAGAACTCAAAAACCCTAACAAAATTCGTTCTAAATCCATCCGAATTTATGGAGGTGTGAGACCAATTTTCCTATGTTCTTTATCATCATAAGAAGCTTAGAAAAATACATTTGAGATCGTGTGTTGCTTGTTTCGTTCGTGGTGAATTATTTCTTGTCGCGCATAAAAACGTAAGGTAACTCATCCATAATTCATTCGATGATTCTAAAATTCATTTCTCATTTTTCTCATGATCCTTACGTCGTATATACTCTGTGAAAAATGGCTACAAGGTCGTGGGATCATTTTTGTGCTCGTGGGGATTTTTGTGGTGTCGCGTGCTTGTCCGAGGAACAATAATTCGTTACGCTCAATCCATACGTTCTATATTTGATCTGGTATTTTTCCTATGAATTTTACATCATATGAATCTCAAATAAAATGATATATACGAACCATGCAAGATCTATGAATTATTTGTGAATTTAACCATTAAAACGTATGAAAACGCTATATAAATCTATACGAATTTTCTGGGCAAGATACATATTTAATTTACACTTCTTATGACCTAAATAATACTGGAAAAATGTTCATTTGATTTTTCATGGCCTAAAATATTTATTTTCGAATTGTTTGTGTTGGCGGATTAAAAGAAAAACAAGGGAAGAAAAGAAATAAAATCGTACGGTCTAGGGTTTATGAATTAGAGTTTGTTCTTGATTAAATTAATGATTTTTAATGATTTGTGAATGATTGGTAACACTAGGGCTAAGCTTTGTTTGTTTAGAATGTCATACGGTTTGATTTTAAAACATAAAGGGTGTGTTTCGTAAACTTTGAAACTTGTGGGTTATTTTTAGAGTATTATTTGGACTGGGTATAATTCGTATAAAATGTAACTTAAGGTTTTCATGTGTAAATTTTGTATTTAAAAGGGTTTAATTGGTTAATTAATAAAAGTGTAATTCGATTTGTAAATAAAATAAGTAGAGGGACTAAAAATGTAATTTTTGGAAAATTAAGGTTGATTCGTGTAATAAATCATATTAAGAGTGTTTTGTGTAATTTTGAGTATTTATGGGCCTAATGTGTAATTATTATGGAATTATGATTTAATCTATAAGTTTTGTAAACTTAAGGGACTAATTGTGTAAATTCTGAAATTTGAGGGGCTGAATAGTACTATATGAATATTCTGATGTGGCATTCTGAATTTTGGTAAAATAACATGCTTGGTTGGTAAGTATGGATATTAAAGGGATTAAATCATGAATTTGGTAAATATAAGGTTTGTTTTGTAAATATTGTAACTAGAGGGGTATAAACTGTAAAATTATGAAACTAAAGGGATTATGATGTCATTCTGAATAAAATATGTATTAAATCAGTAACTTGAAGTATTTTCATGTTATACCTTTGAAATTGATGAAATTACAATTAAAACCCTAAACTATGTGAAATTGTCATAATTAGCCCTAGACTTTTGTAACTTGATAAAATATACTTGAATTCCATAATAACCTTGGAATAAGGACTTAACCTAATCTGTAACATTAATGTCTTGTTAATTATGGAAACCTGCTAATTATGGAAACTTACTAAATCTGGAAAGTTACTAAAAATAGAAAGTTACTAAATCTGGAAAACTTCTTAAAATGGAAAGATAACTAAAGATGGTAATCTAAACTTGAACCCCTTAGTAATTTTGTCTTCTACTTTCCCTAGGTGTGGATAGAGAGAAGTCTTGATCTGTCTCAGTACTTTCCGTTTTTGTTCTTTGTGCTTGCATTTGAATAAGGTACAGATACTCTGCCCTTTTTCAGTAAGGGTGTCTTATTCCCTTGATATGATTTCTGATTTCTGATTCGCTTAAGTTTCCCTAAGCCTTTGCTATGTTTCCCTTTGTTGTGAACCTTCGATATGACCTTTGCTTTGTATACTTTGATCTGTTAAACTCTGATTTGAACCTTTGATACTATTTCTGAAATGATTTGATATGAAATATTTGATATGAACCGTTTGATATGAACTATTTGTTTTGGACCTTTGGATATGACCTTCTGATTTGATTTGACACATGACTCTTAGTTTGATACCCGATCCAAAATTTGTGACCCTAGCCATGAAGGTAACATGGCCATGTCATTGATGCACCGATGACGTGACTCTAGTGTGTTGGAGTGATGTTACACACCGTCCCTTTGTTTTGGTCTGCATGTGATTGGGTAGGGGCGTATGGATGCATCCTAGATCTGTTTTGTTTAGTGGATTATCTATGTATATGATTTGATATTGTCTGGTGATTGGTACTGTGTGCGATACATGCCCTTCACATATCTGAGAGGTCGCTCCTCTATGGTTACTGTATATGATTATCTGATTTGTCTGGGCTCGTGGTGGATTACTATCCTACATTGTTCCTTTTCTTTTCTTTATTGATTGTACCTTATGTCAGTTCCCATCTCACTATATCTTATTTCTGTTTCTATATTATTACGTTGTATATGTATCTGTTCACTGAGCTCTCGTAGCTCAGCCGCTTTTCTTTTTCCATGCGGCAGGTATCTAAGCTAGGAGCGGGGATTGCTTTGGGATGAGAGTAGAGATTGTTTTGGAGACCTACCTTAGTTACCACCCTTTATATTATGACTTTGTTATTCGGGATTTTATTTCTTTCGTTTATTCCTTGGTTTATTTTCATCTTTTGGAACTCATGTAATTTGGTTTAAGCCGTGTGGCTTGATTTTATTATTGATTTTGGTTTATGGCTTCCGCTATGTATTATTTATGCTCTGATTTGTCACCGTAATGTGACACCTTTACCCTTGTCGGGTTGGGGTGTTACATGTTAGGTCTTGTAACATTTGTTACACTCTTGATTGTATCATAGCATACATCAAGATCAATTTTCTTTTGAGAGTTTGTGAGAGAAGATCATTATGATCTTGTCGAGATCTTGGAGATCTCTTGAAGCCATTGGGCTTGTGTGATTGATCAAGTGGATCAAGGGTAAATCGGGTAGATCGAGTCAAGTGGGAGTAGATCATTGTGATCTTGTCGAGATCTTGGAGATCTCTTGAAGCCATTGGGCTTGTGTGATTGATCATGTGGATCGAGGGTAGATCGTGGTAGATTGGTGCTAGCTAAGATTAGCACTCGACATCTAGCTTAGTGTCAAAAATAGGATAAGCGACGTGTATATTGGTGCTAGCTAAGATTAGCACTCGACATCTAGCTTAGTGTCGGAAACAAGTTAAGCGACGTGTACGGTTTTCTCCGCCTGAAGGGAGTTTGTTGATTAGTGAAATAACTCTCGAGTTGGGTACTCGAGGAGTGGAGTAGGGCGAAGAGGAGCTTCGTGACCGAACCACTATAAATCATCGTGTCCAGTTTGCGCCTTCTTACTTATCTCTTTACTTTCATTTTATTCTTTATCGCTTTATGTTTATATTTGCATTGCGTTTATGCTTGTGTGGCTAGTTGCTTATGTTATGTTAATTATGTATGTGTCATGGTTGATTGTGCTTGTGTTGTAGTTTAATTCATTCATCCCTAGATGATATATGATCATAGTTGACACTTTTCATATTACACTACACTTGATCGGGAGTTTGATACAAAATGTTTTTAACTTTTTAAATGGAAACATATTCACCCCCCCCCCCTCTACGGTTTCCACAATTGGTACCAGAGCCACGTCGCTCAAATTTTTAAAACAATTGGTTTTCAAAATTGAGTACGATCCATGTATCAAATTACCTATGAAGGTGATGAAATATGAAAAGTAATTAGTTGTCTAATACTTACAAGTTTTGTTGTTAAGTATACTTTGTCATACTAGCTTGAAGGTTTTCTTTAATCACTAAACGAATAGAGTTTTTTTAAGTGTTCGGCCATGTTTTCAGAACGAATCATTAAGTCATGTAGTTCTGAATCAGAAAACAGACCACGGTACCATTAAATATAGGACGGTACCGTTATATTTAACGGTACCATGGGTCATTTAACGGTGTCATGCATCTGTTTGTCTGTTTTTCATTTTTGGTTCATTTTCAGAAATCCATATAAAATCAACCATAAGTTTGTACGAGTCGTGTCGCCTATTATTTTAAACAATGTTGAGCCTACTTTCATTTGAGAAATGTTTTTATGAATTAGTTCTAAATGAAAGCATGTTAAAGTCCTTGATTTTCAACTAAAGGTCTTCTAGTCATACAGTTTGCGTAAATTTTTGGTCAAACTGAAAAAGGACGATTCAACTTTTAAACCTTGACGTGTTTTCAAAGGGTCTTAGCAAAAATCTTTGAAATGGGGAGGAAATCAATTCGTTTTCAAATAAAATCAAGCTTAGAATACATTGTTATACCTAATACACAAAATGACGATAAGTATTTCTGTGTGTTAAGCTAAATTGCTATTTGCTTATTATAGTTTTCCGGTTTATGCGTTTATAAGGCTCATGCTAAATCACTTGCACTATATTAAGTAATTAGTTTGCATTGCATATAGGCATCAGCCATTTGTCTTGCATTTGTTTCAAGTTCTTAAAATGGTTTAGTAACTTTCTTAGGAATGGAAACTAAGTTGGTAGATCAGGTGTGTCGAAAGATATTGTCATACACAATTATTTTTCCAAAGGTTTAAGTGTAAAAAGTATATCACCCCAAAATACTTAACACTTTCATAAAATCCGTAACATGATCTCTAAAACATTACATCATTTGTCTTGCTTGACCATGGGTTGTCTAAACAAGATAAAAGATCATATTAATACACTAGTATTTAAGTAAAAGAAAATGTATTAAACTTGCATTGATCTAACACACATACAAAATGTTTTAAAGATTTAGTATTTTACTTATGTTGTATAAAAATAGTTAAGATAATTATTTTTATACTAATGAGGTGTCGAAAAACTAAGAATATTATACTTAATAATATAAATAGTTTTTCTCAAATAAAAATAAATGACAATATCAAAGTAGTAACTTAATATGTCATTAACCTCACACATACAGCTAGTATTAGAATAAATGGAACACACTTCTTAAATTTTTATTTTTATTTTTAAAAGGAGTGATCGTGAGGGTCAAGAAAGATTTCGAGTACATATCAATTCATTATTCAAATTGTGATTGATATCATCATCAAATCTAATTGACAAGTTTTCGAGTATGGACATGAATTGGAGTCACTATTTGTCTAGCTTCATGATAACATCAAAATATGATGAAACATATTATCTTGAATCTACATACTCAATCTCACTCGATTGTTATGAAAATAATGACGTCCTCTCAAGACGAAAATAATATGCATCGGATCATAACTCACACTTGTGTTGAAGATGTCATGTTAAGTCTTCTTGTCCAATGGTTGTGTTCCAAACTTTAAACTAACATGTTTAAAAGATGCATAAAATACACAACCAAGTAGGATTGACAACTTAGATGTTTCATCCGAAATATACAAGTAATTTACATTGCAATGCAATTAGTAAATGTGTCATTTCCGAAAAACCAAACACGAGCAAACAAACAACATATGTAAACTTTGCTCATGAACGACTCAACACTCAAAGTCACATGTCTAGTAAAAGTGTCACACATAATATGTTATTAACTATTATGTAAGTCATCAATCTTTGAGAATATCACATGTATTTCTCTCATCAAAAGATTGACAAAGGATAACTTATATCCTATGCATCTTATTTTCTTTGTGACATGAATGGTTATGCTACAAGAGAATACATTGCATCCTGTTAACAAATATAGGATATTAGAGTTGAATAATAACCTAATACGACATGTGTCATTGCATAAACAAGTAAAATTGGTCATACACTAAAATACTTGTTTCACAAAGCATTCGTAAGAGTGATAAGTTTCCTCTTAGAAAAGCATACTTGTTGAAATAAACAGTATGTCTCATTTTAAATAAAATGCTCACAAGATCTATTGAGGTAAGTAACCTTTACTAGATTTTCACTCAAGATATGCAAAGGAGCATTCTTGAAATACACACGATGTAGTAGATTCTACATTGTATCACATTAGAGTGTCTCTTGGTTCTAGGAAACCAAATCATGTTAAAATAACATGTAACAACTCAACAAAGAAAGATGTTGTCCAAGAGATCATAAAATACAACATCTCCATCAAATAATCTTTAAATCTCAAACACGAAATTAAAACATTTCGCTTGCCTTTGTTAGGAGTTGTGTAAGACATGTCATTCTCTTAACAGACTTTCAAAGTATGGTTAGTTGAGTCATATTAGGCCATGTATTAGTGAAATAAGCTAATATCATCTTTGCTATACTTCGATAGGCAAATATAGAAATTTGAATTTTTCTAACATAAGAATGACTACTGGAGAACCTATCGCACTAGAAATTCAATTTGACCTAACGGTTGAATTGCTTCCAGGAGAGAAGTTGGGTTCGTATATAACCCGTAAAAATGGTCGTGTTTAGCCTTAATTGAGCACCACTAGTGATAGTCTCATACTCATTCTCTAACTTGAAAAATTTTCATTCCTACATTTGACTAGAGATAGTTTACATCAGTGAACTATATCTCCCATTAGGATTTCATCTTGAACAAGTAATAATTAGGATCTGCCTTAGCAAACCTAGATTGCTTGCATCCCACATACGTGTTTCAAAATGATAACATGTTCTCGTAAGATATGGTTAAATGTCTTCATGATCTTAAATGCTAAATGATTATCATGTTTTGCATGATGCTTGCATTTATTCCTTATGTGCATTTTACATGATTTACTTGTAAAGCTTGCACCCACACTATGTCCTTTTGACACATTAGGAATTAGGTATGCCCATCACTATGAACCCTTAAAAGTCATAGAGTCATACACTAGTGTCAAAACCTATAAGTCAAAGTAGTCGCAAAGTTATCCTAATTCCCTAGTCATCACTTCGCCTTCTTCCAAGTAACACACCCTTTTGTCATGGGAAGGTTAGATACAAACCTAGTAGAACTCGGAGTAGGATTAACAACTTAAGTATTTCATCCGAAATATTCAAGTAAGTTTAACTTGCGATCGCAATTGTTAAATGTCATATCCGAAACATCATATTCAAGCCTTTTAACAACATATGTTAAAATGCTCATCCAAAAGCTAAATGCTAACATCGACCTTTGGATGACAAAGGACTCACGAGTTACTACATAAGTGATCAGTAGTTCCTTTCATCCTCGTGTGAATATACACATCTTAAGATCCCAAACCCTGCTGCGAATCAGCACCTTAGGCCTAGCTTTACGTCTTTCAAAACCCCATGAAACACTCGTATGCGAAGCACATCAAAATCTGTAAATCAACTAAATCTCTCAACCGAGAATCCCCTAACCATCTTCGTCTAGGTCTAGGAATGATGGAAACTATTCCATAAATCATATAATTATTTAAATATTTCACTGGAAATATTAAAGTCATCCCTCGTACCCCTCTTATGACTACTTGAATATTTCACTGGAAATATTGTAGTCATCTCGTGTGTCTCGTCTCATGACTCCTTAAATATTTCACTGGAAATATTGAGTCATTCTTTAAATCCCTCTCATGACTATCTAAATATTTCACTGGAAATATTAAGTCATCTCTTCTCGTCCATTACCGTTCAAAGAATTTAGGTATAAATTCTTTCCTCGTGTCGAAAAGTCTCACTAAATCAGCGAGATTTATTCTTGAAATCTTCTTAAATTCGAATGACAACTTAAATATTTCATCCGAAATATTTAAAGTATATTTAATTTGCGAAATGCAATTAAATGTCATCTCTCGTTCTCGATCAACGTTCACCGAATCCCATTGGATTCATTCATAAAGGAATTTATTTGGTATAAATTCTTTTAATCTAAAGTCCAGAAAAATCACAACATATGTGAAATTTCTTTGTCAAAAATCTTGCTTTCAATTCTCACCAACACTATCAAAACCCATCGATGTAGTCTTGAACCAAAACCGTCTCCTATCAGAATAGATTCTATCTATCATCTGATTCCTTAGCCTTTTCCCTTTCACTTCCGCATGGTATTAAACACTACCAATGCTTCCGCATCCAACTCATCTTCCACACACTTCAAACGAAGAATCGCTAGGATACGTTGAGATAACCCTTCCTCATCAACATAGATGACCCCACTAGAACCTTATCACTAACCTCACAACCTTGAAGATTTTATCTTCTTAACCCCTAGGATATCTCCACGTGATCACATGCCTCATCATAATATTCTATGAATATTCATAATGATTGAGAAGAGATACGTGACTTCAAAGGTGAAGTTTATCGTATGCTATCCACCGCCTGTCATGACGTTACTAAGCTTATCGCTTTCGTCAACGTTTGTTTTTCTCTTTATCTTTTACATCTTGTCCGGATGGTCATAGATTAAGGGGGAGCGAAAATACACTCATATAGTCTTTCACCAAACACTCTCAAGAACACACAAATGTGGTTCTTATTCCCTAGGAAACTTCCCTTTAGCTGCCCAGAACTAGGCTGCACAGGAAAATTTGTGACTTCCAGGTCACGGTACCATTAAATAGGCCACGGTACCGTTAAATTTAACGGTACCGTGTGGTATTTAGTGGTACCGTGCCTATGTTTGACGAATTTTCACTGTTCCCTCCTGATCCCTGCATCCCTAACCTCAAACCTGCAAAATTCTGCAAACTCACACACACCCTAAGATTTCCTCACTACACCATAGGACACCATCACCAACTTTAGTTTGAATCCCATAACCCTTGCCTATATAAGGCCTCACTATTGCAAGCTTATCTTGTATCTCATCTTCAAACCTCACATTAACATCTTTCATCATCACACTCAACCCTTATAGCTACACTTCACTCTTGACAGTGATAGTTAGTCTAAGAACCTTAACCCATAGATCATCACACTCTAAACCTTACAACCTTCAACTCATCGATCATCACACTCAAACCTTGCAACCTTCAACCCTTATATCAATCCCACTCAAACCTTTTAGCTACACTTCACTCTTGACAGAGATAGTTAGTCTAAGAACCTTCAACCCATAAATCATCACACTCAAACCTTATAACCTTCAACACATCACACTCAAACCTTACAACTACTCCTCACTTTGGATAAGTGATAGTTAGTTCAACAACCTTCAATCCTCACAAACACATGAAACCCTTTATGCACCAAATTATCTCTAATACACAACTAGGATCATCCAACCTAAAATCCTAGAACTTCGTTACCTTAACCCCGTTAGAGATATCCACCAACAATCCTGTTAGGATCACATACACCTTTTCTTTTTCCCTTTTGAAATATATCATGCATCTCATTGTCAGTGCAAACGATATATTAACCTAAACCATCCTTTCCCACCTTTCCTCAAAGGGCAAAACCAACATCTCCAACCACATCATAACCTCTACCACATCATCATCATCCTCCACCTTTAGGATTCCCACACCCTTATCTTCACCAAGTCCACCACAACCTTTAGCTATCACACTAACCCTATCACCATCAAACCTCTTTGGACTTGGCACCAACACATCATCCTCATCACCATCACCATCACCACAACCTTTAGCTCTCACACTAACCCTATCACCTACATCACCTTTTGAACTTGATACTAACACATCATCCTCATCACTATCACCATCACTACAACCACTAATGGGTCATCCCATTATTAAGTTGTTCAAAAGGTTTGTTAGATCTTGCCTTCCAAATGACAACTTGGAAGAAGTCATTTAGTGTGTCAGTCAACGAACGAATCTCGTTCTTGATTAGTGTGATTGAGTGAACAATTACACCTTAGGTTTTCGGTCGGGTTGTGACACTTACGTGTTAACATAGTTTAACCCATGCATGTCTTGCTATGTGCATTCTATCCCTATAATATTGCTCCTATACTGTTATATATTATGCTGCACGAAGCTAACCCTTGATGTAGGAAAAGCCTTTGTAAGAATTTGATCCATGGATCTGCTAGTTACTAAGGTTAATAAACAAGGGGATTAAGTCACCATAGGGGAGCATTGAGCTAGGAGGAGCTCGGGAGTATTTGAATACATAGCATGGAGTCGTCTTCACAAGTGATGATAGAAGGCTTCACTGGGATGATGCAAACTCGCCTTTCTGGGAAGAAAGGATATAGTAGTGTAATAAGGGGGAGTAGGGAGTAAATCCAAGGGAGCGCTCGAGGCAACTACCTTTTTGATTCGACAAAAGGGGGAGAAGGGAGTGTAAACAGGTAACTTTTACATTTTACTGTGTGTTATGGTTTACATATTTGTCATCATCAAAAAGGGGGAGATTGTTAGTGCAAATATTATGATATTTAAACTAAACGGTTTCTTTGGTTTTAATAATGACAAACATGTAACTTGTAATACATAACGTAAAATGTGCAAGTTACTTGTAAACACAAATCATCAATGCATACTTACATCCACACCTCCCGACGTCTCAAGTATGCTTCAACGAAGTCGTAGATTTCCATCCCGACATAAATCACTCAAGGTATGGACAAGCAAATCTACTACTTGACAAATGATCAAAGGATTATATTTTTCTAAACTTCACATTTTTAATGTGACAAAACATTTTTTCAAAAATACATTTTACAAATTATTTTTGAATTAAAAAAAAATGTTTTATTTTGAAAAATAAGTTTAAAAAATCCCAACAGTCAATTTTCCCCCCAAAATCAGCTCCAAACTTCCCCAAATAAGTTTTCACCAGAAAAGACAAAAATTGGAGCGTCCTTGTCTGGGACGGCTCCACGGTTCCACTAAATTTAGTGGAACCGTGGGACATTTAGTGGAGCCGTCCGTACAAAATTTTCTGTAACGTTCAGATTTTTCTTGCCTATAAATAGTGGACCATTTCACACTTCCAACTTGATTTTTCCAGTCACTTTTCTCTGGCCTAATCCCTCCTCACTTAGATGACTTTCTTTGATCATTTGGAGAGTCTTAGTTTGTTTAAGAGTGATCCAATCCTCCATTCAAGTGATCCTCTTCATTCCTCTTGATTAGCAAGAGAAGAACACAAAGTATCCAAGTAGATACAAAGTGTTGTCATCCCTCTTGATTAGCAAGAGAAGAACACAAAGTATCCAAGTAGATACAAAGTGTTGTCATCCCTCTTGATTAGCAAGAGAAGAACACAAAGTATCCAAGTAGATACAAAGTGTTATCCAAGTAGATACAAAGTGCTAGCTAAGATTAGCACTCGACATCTAGCTTAGTGTCGGAAAACAAGTTAAGCGACGTGTACGGTTTTCTCCGCCTGAAGGGAGTTTGTTGATTAGTGAAGTAACTCTCGAGTTGGGTACTCGGGGAGTGGAGTAGGGCGAAGAGGAGCTTCGTGACCGAACCACTATAAATCACCGTGTCCGGTTTGTGCCTTCTTACTTATCTCTTTACTTTCATTTTATTCTTTATCGCTTTATGTTTATATTTGCATTGCGTTTATGCTTGTGTGGCTAGTTTCTTATGTTATGTTAATTATGTATGTGTCATGGTTGATTGTGCTTGTGTTGTAGTTTAATTCATTCATCCCTAGATGATATATGATCATAGTTGACACTTTTCATATTACATTACACTTGATCGGGAGTTTGATACAAAATGTTTTTAAGTTTTTAAATGGAAACGTATTCATCCCCTCTCTACGGTTTCCACAGGAAACATACAAATAAACAAGAGTTTGCATCTTCATGCTTCTTTGATGCATAAAGAGCATCAAGAATCCCTTGTTGGTCTGAAGTCAGAAGTTGCTTCCTTGTCTTCACACCTGATTGAACATCACCAATCACATTATCCAGGGAGTGGACTTTGTGAATCCTTGTGTGTGGTGTAGTTGAAACTTGATAGGATGATGGTAGATTGTTGAAGTCCACCTCATATTCTGAGAAATCCACTGCATAAGAGTCTGATG
Organism: Artemisia tridentata subsp. tridentata; assembly: GCA_021014915.2. Classification (NCBI taxonomy): domain Eukaryota; kingdom Viridiplantae; phylum Streptophyta; class Magnoliopsida; order Asterales; family Asteraceae; genus Artemisia; species Artemisia tridentata. The sequence goes on from CP139502.1 coordinate 227,105,239, forward strand.
AGCCAGCAGTATGAACACTTGAACTAGCAGTATCAATATTTGGCCTAGTAGTAGAATCATCATTTGGCCTAGCAATAGAATCATCATTTGGCCTAGCACTAGAATCATCATTTGGCCTAGTAGTAGAATCATCATTTGGCCTAGCAGTATCAAGTTGGGGCTCAGCAGTACTATCATCATTAGTATTGTTAACTTGATTCTCTTGGTCCTCAATCTCAACTACATTGTTTTCACCTTCAATTCCTTCCTGAGCTTCATCAGTAGAGGGTTTTCCACCCATTGAAGTTGAATCCACACTTGTCCATATTGGTATCAATACATGATCTTCATCTTTCTTCTTTCCCAAACCTGCCTCATTTGTTGCATCATCATCTTCTGAACCTGCAAAATCATTAGTTCCTGCAACAACTGGCACATAGTTCATTGATTGGGTTAGAGACTCAAGATCAAACAACCATTTGGGACCTTCACCTGCAACATTAGATTTGTTCTCTAAGAATTCAACATGCAGGTTTTCCTCAACCTTCCTAGTTCTTGTGTTGTATACTCTAAATGATTTACTATTGAGAGAATATCCAACCAAGAATCTTTCATCTGCTTTACCATCAAATTTACCTAGATGGTCTAAGGTATTCAGAATTGTCACATGGCACACAAAAGGTCTTAGAAATCCTAGAGCAGGAGTTCTACCTCTAAAAAGCTCATAAGGTGTCTTATTATGAGATTTAACTACTAAAACTATGTTCTGGACATAACAAGCAGTATTAACTGCTTCAGCCCAAAAAGTGATAGGCAACTTAGATTCAACTAACATGGTTCTAGCAGCTACTATGAGTGTCCTATTTCTTCTCTCAGCAACTCCATTCTGCTGAGGAGTTCCAGCAACACTAAATTCCCTTCTAATACCATTTTCTTTGCAGAAATCATCCATAACTCTATTCTTAAACTCTGTCCCATTATCACATCTAATGACTTTTACCTTCTTATCCATTAAGTTTTCTATCTCTGTAATGAATGTCTTAAGAATGCTAGGTGTCTCATCCTTAGAACCTAAAAAGAAAACCCATGTAAACCTGCTATAGTCATCAGTAACAACAAGACAATACCTCTTATGCTTAATACTACTCACAGAAGTATGTCCAAATAAGTCCATATGAAACATAAACAATGTTTGATCAATAGAGTTAAAAATATTGGGCTTACAAGAAGCCTTGTGTTGTTTGCCCTTAAGACAGGCAACACAAGTTTGGTCATTTTCAAATCTTTTCTGAGGCAAGCCTCTTACCAAACCATCTTTTACAATTTTATTAATGGTTTTGAAATTAATGTGACCAAGTCTACTATGCCATAACATAGATTCATCCAATGTGGCCTTTGCAACAAGACAAGTAAGGGCCTCTTTAGGAACAATCTTCTTCGTATCAACACTGTACATGTTGCCCTTTCTTAGAATTTTAAGCAATACCTGACTTTCATCAGCTAGCTTAAAATCAGAAGAAAGCACAAGACATTCAGTGTCAGTAAAGAGAACTTTGTTCTTTTTGTCACACATTTGTGAGACACTAAATAGGTTATACTTAAGCTCTTGCACATAGTACACATCTTCAAAATCTAATTTACCGATTTTAATAGTACCTTTACCAGTAATTCTTCCTCCTATTCCTCCCCCCAAGGGTAACATATCCTCCATCCAATGGTTGAAAGTCTGAAAGATAGGAAATGTTGCCTGTCATGTGCCTGGAACACCCACTATCTGAATATCCTTGATCTTCATCATCTGCTTGTGAATGACCCTACACATGAAATAAGGAAATTAATTTCCTTGGGGTACCCAAGCCATCACTGACTTGGGTTTGCCTCGTGCATCAATATAGTTAAATCTTTTTAGAACAGTTGATGCAACGTTGGATTGAAGAGGTCTCCAAATCCAACATGTTGAGGCCTTAACAGCATTAGCCCTCTTTTCCCTAGCAGTGTGTTTAAAGTTGCCAGTACTAACTGCTTGGCTAGCAGTATGAACTGCTAGCTTATCAGTTGTACCCTTTGATTTCCAAATTTGTTTTTATACCACTTCTTTTGATTGAAAAGGCCTTTTAGCAGTCTTTGATGCATATTTGAAAGTGGTTTTTGCATTTTAAACTGCTGGTTTTGGGTAAAATGTCTTAAATGGTCTGGCAGTACTAACTGCTGGTCTAGCAATATGAACTTGCTTTGGACCAGACTTCAATAAAATTGCTCTGGGTGTTATTCTAGCAACATTAGAGTGAGTGTGAGGCCTTTCTAAGTGCATTCTATGATTTGAATACCTGGTTACTCTTTTGTTGCAAAATGCTGCAAGATGGTCAAAGTTTCCACAAGTGAAACAAGCTTTCTTAAAGAGGACAAAGTCATCACCTAGTTGGTGAGACTTGAGGTTGTTCCAATTCCTTTGGTTACCTCTGGGCTTGTCTGTGGCTCTATATTTGTTTTGGGCCTAACAGTATGATTCTTGACCACCTTAGGAACACTTGTTCCTTTTATCTTAACAACATCAGGTTTAGCCACAACCTGATCTTCCTCATCATCATTAGATGTCCAGTCCTCAATGATTGGACCATCTGATTTCCTAACAGAGGACACTTTGTCCTCAGGGAGTGAAGTATCACTTACACTCTTAAAGGGTTCACTTACTTTTATAGGCTTATCAACAATTACATTTTCTTTTGGCTTAACACCATATTCTAACATTGGTTGTTGAAATTCAGGCAAGCCTGTATGTTCTAGGTCAATCCCTGGGGGTGCAGGGATTCCTCTGTGAGGAGGTGGAACACTCCTATATCCTAATCCAGATTTGGCCTTGTTGATTACTTGACATTCAATTAATTTGTTTACACCCTTAGAGGCATATTCCAATGTTTCTACACTTAATTGAATGTTTTCATTTGTCTTTTTAATCCTATCATACTCAGTTCTCAAAAGACTAACTTCAGCATCTTTGAAAATTAAATCCCTTTTAAGAATTCCTATATCATCAGCAAAACCATATTCATTGTTCTTATAATGCACTATTTGCTCCTCTAGGACAGCTAAACCTCTCTTATGATTTGACAAGTTATAATGAGTTTTGTTTAGTTCTATCCTTTGATCATCATAATGTTTTCTTAAAGTTTCTAGTTCTTTAAGAGCAGTGCAAGATTTAGAACAAACATTAGCATATTGTACCTCAGTATCAGTGAAGGCCATGAGTGCCATTTCAGTAGATTCTTCCTCCTCTGCTGCCATAAAACTCCAATCAAACCCTAAGCCATCAATAGCTACCATAGCTTTTGAATCTGGCTCAGTGGTCTCCACAGCCTTGGACTTGCTTCCATAACCTCTGCTCTTGTTATCCTGCTGCCTAGGTCTTCTGCATTCCCTTGAAAAGTGCCCCATCTTGTGGCAATTGTAGCATTCTATCTTTGATTTGTCAAAACCAGCAGTATCATTGCTGCTAATTTGTGATCTTCTTTCCTGTTCTTTGATAGAATTTCTTAGCCCTCATGCTAAGAAGGGAAATTTGCCATTTGAGATCCATCTCCTCCAAATCATCATAATTTATCTCCTGGAGGTCTTCATGAGTAAGCATAGACCCATCATTCTGGCTTGTTAGGAAGGCACAACATGTTTTCTCATCCATAATACCAATAGTACTGCTTGATGAACTAGCAGTACCATTATTTGAGCTAGCAGTACTAACTCCCATATCAATCTTCACATCTTCAACTCGATTTGAATTACTAGGAGATGACACAAAGGCCATGTTCCCAGTGCTTGAACTAGATCCTCCAGACTTCTTTACATCTTGTTCCACAATCTTGAAGTTGCTATACAAATCCATCAAGTTCATAGTGTCAATGTCTGGCTTGTTCTTCCAGACAACAACATGCATAGCCCATTCTTCAGGTAAACTTTTTAGAAATTTGGAGTTTAAATCTTCTTGAGGTATATCTACACCAAGAACAGCCAGTTGGCTCACAATCTTCTGAAGCCTGTTAAACATGTGATCCAATGATTCATTGCTTGTTGAAGAGAAGTTTTCAAAGTTCTGCTTAAGAAGAGTCTTCTGGGTCTTCTTGGTGGCTTCATTCCCACCATACCTAGCAACAATGGCCTCAAACAATGTCTTAGCATCTTTAAACTTGCTGAAATTCAAAAGTTGATCATTTGGAATGGTCATCATCAGCATACTTCTAGCTTTGAGGTCATTCTTCTTTTGTACCCTCTCTTCTATAGTCGCTGGATTGGTTTGCACAGTTGTCACTACTTTACAATCAACTGTTGATGTAGAAGTTGAAGGCTTGAAAGAGTTTCCTTCTTCAATAATTTCCCAGAGTGTATAGTCTTGCACCTGTAAATACTGTTCTATCCTTAACCTCCACATATCAAACTCATTCTGCTTGAGCATTGGCAACTTAGCAGCCACATTCGTTTGAGTAGAATCCATGTCCATTTCTTCTTCTAAGTCAAAAGTATCAGCCTGGCTCTGATACCACTTGCGAGGACAGTGATACACTCTTAGGATGTTACTCCTTTGATGATTAAGTATGCGGAATCTACTTAACCACACTTAGAAGAATATTTGTTTGTATATTGGAACAGTGATGCTTGTTATTGGATAATGAACACAGAATGTATATAACCAAACGATTCAATATTATTGAGAATAATACGAGTGATCTTCACTTTCACTAGGGTTACAAAACCTTGAATCTCTATTACTAAGAAGAACTATGACTGATGTGTTTTTCCCACTTGTGTCACTTGCTAGTTGTGTGTGTCAGTATCTTGCTTATCACATGCATTGTATATATAATATCTAACCTTAGATCTCCTTTTTATAGACCAAAGGAGATATTTACAAGATAAGTATCTACCGTATATATTTGACTTATTATACACAAAAGATCTTTTTAATACTTATCCTCTATAAAGTCAAACAGGACTGTTATCCATTAAGCAGTTCCTTCTTTGTACTAGCAGTACTAACTTAGCAGTTAGTATTGTTAGTTATAACTTGAGCAGTCTTCAACTATACACTAGAAGTTAGTACTGTTAGTGTATTTCCCTTAGCAGTACTAATCTTCAGAACATTTAATTCCCAACATACAGGGTTCGGTGAAACTCTAGAAGGACTCGTAGAGACAGAGGCAAGGCTAGTTGGGTTCGCCAAAACTTATAAGAACCTAATCTTCGAGTTTAAAGGTAAGCTAAGATCAAATTTTGGATTGAAATCAATAAGGAAAAGGAAGAAGGAAACTCTTGTTGTAAACCTAGTCTTTTATTTAAACTCCTTGTGCAACATCTCACACATATCTGAAACATTAAAATGGATAAACATTCTAAACCCTTCCGTGGTAGTTTTGGTTGAGCAAGAAGGCGGTCGTAGCCCAAGGACATTCCTATTAGTTTTACTTTATTGTTTATTAGCTTTAATCTTCAGTCCGAGCTTTCGCGATTTCGCCGCTCGGACTGCGGGGGAGTGTTAGCCTATAATGTTTATGGGCTCAAGCCCGATTCTAGAATACTCTATGTATTCTTATATATTGTACCATGTATTTGTGGAATAGAATCAATCAAATCATTCATCCATATCATATTACTTACAAGTTTAAGTTCAAAGTCTATAATTCAATCAAAACTTCTATTGCAAATCAATAGCCATTATCGTCCAATTCAGTTTGGTGGTGAAAATGGAGGATTTACAGCCTTTGAAAGAGAAGAAGATGGTAACGCAATTTCTTTAGCATGGCAAGATAAATGTTTCATAACAGCATCTGCCTGACAATGTGCTACAAGATGATGGCCAAACCATTCTTTCACTGGTTAACATTCTTTCACAAAATCCTCCATAGTCCGCGTTAGAACTTTCGTTGATCAAGGCCCATATGTTAACGTCGCGAATGGAATGGTTGCTGCCATCAGCAATGATCCATTATCAAGTAATGTCGTAGAATATCCATCTGAAAGCCCTAAGGTGAATGATGATGATATCGTCGTGCCAGATGCAGAAGAAAATGCACCCTATGGTCGTGCTAGTTGTTGACTCTCTAATAACAAAGAGCTGAAAACACTTGGTATAACCGACATCATAAAATGGTTAAATCAACTATTTTCACATAATAGAAGATCAACATGGATGCTCTCTTATATTTTCATCATGTCAACATTGTCGTTGCTGGGCGTAGCCCTCCACTTTCTCTTTAAGAAGAAATTCAACAAGGTTGTACTCACCAAAGCACTCAAGTGGTAGATACAAGGAAGAAAATTGTGTATGTTGCTCTGCACTTGTATGTAGAGTTGTAAATAAGTATGTTCACCTTGTAATAAGTTGCTTAGTAGCTTGCAATTGTCTAAATTTAGTAGCTAGGGATAGTTGGTTCTCCGTATACACTCAATATACTATTATTATCGAATATAGTCATTTACTGTAAGCGAAAATTATGTGGTTCAATGTCGTACAATGAAGTTGGAAATACAAATTTTGAAAGCCAAAAACAAGCAAATGTTATCTTGTAAATTAAGCCATTTTGTGCAGGTTAAAGGAGTTGAAAGGGGTTGGGTTGACTCAAAACTAATTCTGATTCCAACTTCTCGTGGGAAGTTTATCTTTCCGTGAAGTTGAGTTCCTGTTTGGTTTTATATCACGAATAACAGTAGGATTAACAAGGAGTCGAAAATGAACACAACATTTTAAATTTTCATAATTTTTCCAGAGGAATTACACTTGTGACGTGGAAACAAGAAACGGCCAATACAAGCTAACGTACACACTCTTAGAAGACCATTGCTACTTGTCACCTCGTGATTGGCTTGCAACGAGAAGTATTATTTTCTATAATATCGATCAGCCATTGCTTTAACATATCTAGCATGTACTAACTTTGTGAATAGTACCATGTGCAAGAACACTGCAAATGACGCGTACGTGAGACTAAGCTGGATAAATGGTAAGGATATCTCTTCTCTACTAGTACATATAATGCACACATAACTAATGTTTAATACATATAATTTCAAATGTGAGTGTCTATTTGCCGAACTATGTGTGCCTTAGCTTTGCGATAACTATCAATAAAGCTCACAACCAGACAATTCAAAATGTGAGTGTTTATTTTCCGGACTCTGTTTTCTCGCATGACCAGCTTTATGTTGCGTTGTCAAGAGGGGTATCATGTAGAACTACAAAGGTATTAGTAAAGTTTGTCCAAGAGTTCGATCAAGAAGGAGTCTACATTTCAAATGTCGTGTTTTAAGAAGTTTTACGTGACAAATAACGTACATTGTTAGTAATTTCATAATTGATGTAATGTTTTTTTTTTCACTTTCACAAAGGTTTTTATATGTTCTTTGATACATTTTACGAATTTTTCTTTGAATTGAATTATCGTATGTTATAACATTTTCAATTACATTTTGATTATTTTGCGTTAATTGTATAAACGTTACACGAAACACTTAACCAAACTATTGCAACTATAATTGTTTGCCACTAGAAGATTCTGTTAATATGCACGGGTACTCGACTTGTGTTATTATAAAGTTAAGAAGTAACATAAACCTTATTAAGTTTGAAATGTCATATAGTTTTAACATGTTAAAGTCATCTTCATTTTATAAACTTATTTCCGTTATACGGATAAACTTTCCAATTCTCCATAGTCAAAGATTTTAAATGAAAAGGTTTATAAATTTAATCCTGTTTTATTTTTTGTAAGACTTGTATTAATTTCTTATTGTGGATGTTCTTGATCGAGGAAAACCCGTCAATGTTGTTTGGATATTGGGGTAGAAAAAATATTTTTTATTATATTAACAATTGAACCTTTTACAAGACTAGTTTTAAGTTTGATATATTACACATTTTTAATCATAAAATTATTTAACATACTACGATAACGTATTGATAAAGAATTTGGAGTTGATTGGGAGAAAAATGTGGATGTGAATTATCGGGTTAAAATTATAAAGACTATTTTTCGGTTGATATATCTCAAACACATTTACAAGTTTAAAATATGAAATATGTTCATAGATTCGGTTACAACTTTTAACTAAAGAACTAAAATACGAAAAATATAACATCAATCTTTACTATGTTTACACTCACATTTTACGAGTAATAATCGATAATAAGGAAGGTGGTACATGAATGAGCGTTTTTATATTCGATAAAAAAATAAAAATAAAAAAATAAAAAAAAAAGTAGAAGATGTTGCCTAGTTTTACTTATCGATGCTTCTTTAAAAATCATGGATATATTCAATCTCGATTCAAACACGGGTGGACTTTGACCTTTCATTGAAATCAAAGGTCAAATTTTTACGTATAATTAACACAGACATGAACTAACAAATACAATCCTTCTCAATTCTTTTCATATACCAATTTCTTTTACCCTACATATCCATTCTTACGACAAAGTTAGGTCCCTTAAGTTACATAACATTTTTTTCCCCTTCTATTACACGTATTTGCATGTTTATCCTTACCATTTTACGACAAAGTTAGGTCCCTTAACTTACAAAAATAGAATCCACAAAAAAGGTGTAGATCGGCGGGGACACCCTGACCCCGGGTTCCTTTTGGCACCAGCCATTGTCCACCCCACAAGGAATAACTGCGAGCAACTCTCCTAGCCTAGTGGGGCATCAACTGGAGTGAGCCGAACAAACATTTATTCATTTGAACATGAGAGGTAATGTTGTGCTTCTTGTCATTGTATATTGTCATTATTGCAAAATATTTATTTTATTTTAAATCAAATGTACAATCACAAAAAGCACAACATTACCTCTGATGTTCAAATGAAACATGAGAAGATCCTTATCATTTATTTAAACACATAGTTGGAAATTTCAACATTTTATTATTATTATTATTATTATTATTATTATTATTATTATTATTATTTATCTAGAACATTAAGTTGCATGGTTGAAAACAAAACAATATACGTTGGAGATGCTCGGAGAATTTTATGGCACAAAAAATAACGATAGATGCTAGCTTAGAATTACAAATAGAGTCATATGGCATCTTTATATTTGTATGAGACAAGTTCATGGTTAGGTTTGATTTATTAGATTCCTCTTACATTGGCATCTCAAGATGCTACTTCATTTCTTGTATTACCCGAAGCATCACAGCTAAATTTTCATATGTTAGGTTAAACAATATTCCTAACTTAACAAGAACCTTATATTCTTATCCATTTGACGACAACCTTTTTCGTAACTTACCATGGATGATTCTATTCTGTATTATGCTTTATAAGCCATTGGTCATATGCGCATTGCTTCATCACCTCACTGAGTTCTTCACTTGTTTCTTGTATTTCTTTCTATCTATCTTTTGTGTCTTTGTCGTGAACTGTTAGCGTGATGGAAGGAGTTGAAGATGAGCAGCTTTTGAGTCTTGGCCTTGCAATTGTGATCGATTCTAGCCGCGAAATAAAGATGAAAAGAAAGAGAAGGGAAAGTTTTAAGCCTTTGGACACAAATAGAGTCACTGAGGGGAAGATGTTTAGTCTTTTCGAGACGAGGGAAATGATGCTAAAAAAAGAAACCAAGAGAAGGGAAGCCAATACTTTGGGTGAAGATGGAAAAGGGCTTCATTTGATCCATTTATTGCTTGTGTCTGCTACCTCTCTTGACGAGAACAAGCTCGACGCAGCTGTTGAGAACCTAAGTGAGTTGTACCAAAATGTATCTTTAAGTGGTGACTCTGTGCAAAGGGTGGCTGCTTATTTTGCAGACGGACTAGTAGCAAAGCTTCTCACACGTCGATCACCTTTTCATGAGATGATAATGAAGGAACCATCACCCGAAGATGAGTTCTTGGCCTACATGGAACTCTACAAAGTATCCCCTTATTATCAGTTTGCTCATTTTACAGCTAACCAAGTTATCATGGAAGCATTTGAAAGAGAAGAAAAAGACAATAATCGGGCATTGCATGTGGTCGACCTAGATGTAGGCTATGGTTTCCAGTGGCCTTCTCTAATGCAATCTCTATCAGATAAGGCCAGTACCGGTAACCGTGTGTCTCTTCGAATTACAGGGTTCGGAGAAACTCTAGAGGGACTCGAAGAGACAGAGGCAAGGCTAGTTGGGTTCGCCAAAACCTTCAAGAACCTAATCTTCGAGTTTAAAGGTATGCTAAGATCAAATTGTGGACTAAAATCAATAAGAAAAAGGAAGAAGGAAACTCTTGTTGTAAACCTAGTCTTTTATTTAAACTCCTTGTGCAACATCTCACACATATCCGAAACATTAAAATGGATAAACATTCTAAACCCTTCCGCGGTAGTTTTGGTTGAGCAAGAAGGCGGTCGTAGCCCAAGGACATTCCTATCAAGATTCATGGAGTTTTTACATTACTACGCAGCCATGTTCGACTCCCTAGATGATTTCCTTCCTCTTGACAGTCCCCAAAGGCTCCAAATCGAAAAGAATCATCTCGGCAAAGGGATAAAGAGGCTAATGGACTTTGATAATGACGAGGCAAATTCACCAAAATATGAAAGGATGGAAACATGGAAAGCAAGAATGGAAAGTCATGGATTTGAAGGAATGAGTTTAAGTTCAAAGTCTATAATTCAAGCAAAACTTCTATTGAAAATAAATAGCCATTATTGTCCAATTAAGTTTGGTGGTGAAAATGGAGGATTTACAGCCTTTGATAGAGAAGAAGATGGTAATGCAATTTCTTTGGCATGGCAAGATAAATGTCTCATAACAGCATCTGCATGGCAATGTGCTACAAGATGACGGCTAAACCATTCTTTCACTGTTTAACATTCTTTCACAGAATCCTCCACAGTCCGGATTAGAATATTTCGTTGATCAAGGCCCATATGTTAACGTCAAGAATGATATGGTTACTGCCATCATAAATAATCCATTATCAAGTAATGTCGTAGAAGATCCATCTGCAAGGCTTAAGGTGAATGATAATGATGATGATATAGTCATGCCAGATGTAGAAGAACACTCCCTTTCTGGTGGTAGTTGCCAACTCTCTAATGACAGAGACATGAGAACATTTGATCTGACCGGCATCATAAAATTGTTAGATCAACTGTTTCTGCAAAATAGAAAATCAACAAGTGGTAATTACAAGGAAGGTAGTTGTGTATGTAGAGTTGTAAATAAGTACGTTCACATTGTAATAAGATGCTGAGTAGCTTGCAATTGTCCAAATAGTAGCTAGCTAGGTAGGGATGGTTGGTTGGTTCTCCATATACGTTCAATATACTATTTCTATCGAATTAAGCCGTTTACTGTTAGCGAAAATTATGTGGTTCAGTGTAGTATGATAAGGCTGGAAATACAGATTTTGAAAGCCAAAATGAAGCAAGTGATTTTCTCTTGTAAATTCGGCCATTTTGTGCAGGTTAAAGGAGTTGAAAGGGGTTTGGTTGACTCAAACTTATTTGATGAACATACTCTTGTCTTGAAAGACCATTACTACATCAATCGCTCAAAAACATATCCGTAGTTATCAGAGTTTTGCATTGCAATTCATACACACAGATGCATGATTGGGTGTTGATTATTTGGATGCCAAGTATAATCACACACAATGAAACTGTAAAATTACTCGCATGAAGCACACAAAATTTAGCAGTATGTAGTTTTTACATACGTTTTAAGTCGGACAGCACTGCTACCTGTCATCTCGTGATGGGCATGGAACGAGAAATATTCTTTTCTACAATATCGATCAGCCATTGCTTTAAAACAACTAGCATGCACTAACTTTGGGAGGTGTTTACACTCCTTTGGATAGTACCATGAATATTCATATTTTGTCCTTTCTGCAAGAACAATGCAATGACGGAAATAAAAGAACTTTGAGTTAAGCTTTAAGTTATACAAAAGTAAATATAGTTGAAAGTTTTCATTGCCCTCGCGGATCGACGGAAATAAAAGAACTTTGTATGACAAATGTAACTTATATCTGTTCGATAATATATATTTTGAGTTAAGCTTTAAGTTATACAAAAGTAAATATAGTTGAAAGTAAATTGATAAGTATAAGGCTGAAAGTAAAAGTTTTGAAAGGAAGAGTAATAAATAGTAATTGTTTTGAAAATTAATGTTAAGGGAAGGTAAAATTAAATCTAAGAAGTAACATAAATCTTTATGAGTTTCACATGTCATATAATACTAGCAGGTACCCGCGCGTTGCGATGCCGGGTACCCTGAAATAAAATTTTCCGGTGCGGATCGACGGAAATAAAAGAACTTTGTATGACAAATGTAACTTATATCCGTTCGATAATATATATTTTGAGTTAAGCTTTAAGTTATACAAAAGTGAATATAGTTGAAAGTAAATTGATAAGTATAAGGCTGAAAGTAAAAGTTTTGAAAGGAAGAGTAATAAATAGTAATTGTTTTGAAAATTAATGTTAAGGGAAGGTAAAATTAAATCTAAGAAGTAACATAAATCTTAATGAGTTTCACATGTCATATAATACTAGCAGGGTACCCGCGCGTTGCGGTGCCGGATACCCTGAAATAAATTTTTCCGATGCGGATCGACGGATATAAAAGAACTTTGTATGACAAATGTAACTTATATCTGTTCGATAATATATATTTTGAGTTAAGCTTTAAGTTATACAAAAGTAAATATAGTTGAAAGTAAATTGATAAGTATAAGGCTGAAAGTAAAAGTTTTGAAAGGAAGAGTAATAAATAGTAATTGTTTTGAAAATTAATGTTAAGGGAAGGTAAAATTAAATCTAAGAAGTAACATAAATCTTTATGAGTTTCACATGTCATATAATACTAGCAGGGTACTCGCGCGTTGCGGCGCCGGGTACCCTGAAATAAAATTTTCCGGTGCGGATCGACGGAAATAAAAGAACTTTGTATGACAAATGTAACTTATATCTGTTCGATAATATATATTTTGAGTTAAGCTTTAAGTTATACAAAAGTAAATATAGTTGAAAGTAAATTGATAAGTATAAGGCTGAAAGTAAAAGTTTTGAAAGGAAGAGTAATAAATAGTAATTGTTTTGAAAATTAATGTTAAGGGAAGGTAAAATGCTTTTATTAAATCTAAGAAGTAACATAAATCTTTATGAGTTTCACATGTCATATAATACTAGGAGGGTACTCTGAAATAATATTTTCCGGTTAATCATATATTTTAGTTTATTATGTTCTTTTTAATAATAAATTTACGGATATCAAGAATTTCATGTGACCTATTTCAACTCCTTAACTGAGGAATTTATGTCGTCTTTTTGGGTCTTTTTTAAAGTCATTCGTATAACATGAGCCCGTTTGGCCAGTGCCCGTTTAGCCCGTGCCCGTTTGGCCCGTGTCCGTTCGGGTTCTAGCCCGTTTGGCCTGTGCCCGTATAGCCCGTGCCCGTTTGACCCGTGTCCATTCGGGTTCTAGCCCGTTTGGCCCGTGCCTGTTCAGGCTCTAGCCCGTTTGGCCCGTTGCCCGTTCGTGCTTGAATATTTTTATAATGTGCTTTATTATTTGTATTTGTAACATTTAATGTAGGAATTGTGTTTAAGTTGGTTGTACAATATGCTTGATAATTTGTATTTCTTATGTAAGGGGTGTTTTAATAACTAAATTATTGTATTTATTGACCAATTAATTAATTGACTACATTAAATATTTTGACCAAATTAATAGTGCTTTGTATTTTGTACATTAAGTTTTAAGACTTATAAGTCTTAAAATTAAGATTGATGAGAAAGATCATTAATAGTGCTTTGTGTATTGTACAATAAGCATTATAGTTTGTAAGTCTTAATTTTAAGACCAAGAGAAGAGAGAGTCATTCATGCTTTATATGTAGTATAGACTCGCAGGGTACCCGCGCGTTGCGGTGCCTGGTACCCTGAAATAAAATTTTCCGGTGCATCATGTATTTTTTTATTTATTATTTTTTTTTTTTTGACAATAAATTTACGGATATCAAAAATTTCGTTTAGCCCATTGCCCGTTCGGGCTTGAATTGTGTTTAAGTTGGTTGTACAATATGCTTGATAATTTGTATTTCTTATGAAAATGGTGTTTTAATAACTGCATTAATTGTATTTATTGACCAATTAATTAATTGACTAAATTAAATATTTTGACCACATTAATAGTGCTTTATATTTTATGCATTAAGCTTTAAGACTTGTAAGCTATGTAGTAGAATTTTTAAGTATTACTATTTATACAAGGCTGAATTTTTAATCTTACTATCTTATAATTTTTAATTATAAGATAGTAAGAATATTAGAAACTTATAGATTTCTTCATATTATTAAAGTTTTTTTCTCTATGGTTAAACTTTCTGCTAATACTTAATAAATTTAGACATCAAATGATTTGCTTATATTTGCATGTAATGGAAAAGTTCATAAGCTTGAACTCATTTAATCTTTTATATATAAGACTTATGGTAAATCTTTTATTGTGGACGTCTTTAGATGAGTTTAAACTAACAATATCGAATATTGGGATAGAAAAATTATTTTTAGCCTATTAGCAATTAAACCTTTTACAAGACTAGTTTTTAGTTTGAAATATTAGACATGAGCTAAGTAATTAACATACTATGAATATCGATAATGATTTTTTTTTAGAAATGCGACATATTATTAAGAACCTCGAACGAGATAATACAATACAAGGCGCCCATCTCAATTAACAAGATAATTAAAAGAGAATGAGACCCAAAGAAAAATTGACATACCAGCTAAAAAATAAATCGATAATGAATATGGAGTTGAGTTAGGAGAAAAATGTCAATGTGAATTATCGGCTTGAAACAAAAAAAATTGGTGTATTAGGAATTAAGCATTTCGTAAGACTATTTTCCGGTTGATATCAGGGGCGGTTCTTAGCGGGCCACCCCCGTTTTTTCGCTCAGTAGTGCTAACTTATTCGTATTTCGTTCGAAAAAATTTATATTTATTAAGTCGGTCCCCCCGATTATTTTTCTTAATTTATTTTTTTTATATTTTAATAAGTTTAAGAGTCGAATAAAATTTACATTTTTAATTTTTATAGCCCACAATACACTTAGCCCACTTAATTTATTTATCCCATTTACTCCCTTGGGCCCTTTTCCTTTTGTTTTCACATTCCAGCGAGCAAAAAAAGAACAGAAAGAAAGAAAAAAAAAAAAGAAGAAGACAACACTCTATCTATACTCCATACCACCACCACCACGATCTACAATACCACTCCACCAAGACCACCAGTCACGACCCACCTGCTTCCACCACCAGACACCACAGATTCCGGCTTCCACCACCACTATCCACCAGGTTTGTTTAATTTTGTTGTTGCAATTAATTTTGTTTTTGCCCTAATTTAATTTATTGCTATGTAAGTAATTTGTTATTCCCTTTTCATTGGTTTCAAGTTGTAAATTGCTAAGTTAATTGTGTTTTGCCCTAATTTAGAATATTGTTAATGCCATGGAGTTAGTTTCAGCAACAAAGGTCAGTCTGAATAATTATAGAAACAATGGGTTTGATCAATTACTTGCAGAAGTGACCTTTTTTGTAGCAAGCATCACGTAGAAGTGTCGGATATGAAAGCTCCATATACATCTACTTGGTATCGGCCTCGTAAAACAGATCTTCATGTCACATTTGAACATTACTACCGAGTAGATCTGTTTACAGCCACATTGGACAAACGGATACATGAGTTGAATAGTAGATTCAATGAGCACGCGATGGAGTTGTTATCTCTTAGTTCGAGTTTGGTTTCAAAAGAGATTAACATTGATGATATTTGTCTTCTTGTTGAGAAGTATTATCCTGAAGATTTTACGGAGCATGAGATAACTAAGTTAAGATATCAATTGGAGACTTTTAATAATAATTTGACAAAGAATATCTTGCTAAGTGGTGTTTCAACTCTTGCTGATTTATGCAAATGTCTTGTGGAAACTAAAAAACATGAAACGTACTATCTGGTTGATAGAGTGGTTAGGTTAATCTTGACACTTCCCGTTTCTACTGCAACAACAGAGAGAGGATTTTCAGCCATGAAAATATTCAAGACCCGCCTTCGCAATAAGATTTCAGATTCGTATCTCGCGGATAGCTTGGTGATTTACATAGAAAGAGAAATTGCTGAAAAGATTGATTCCATGTCGATAATCGATGCTTTCAAAGATCTTAAAGATCGTAAGGCTGATCTGTAACTCTGCTACCCGGTACACACATTTTCTCTCAGTATTTTCATACCTATTTTAGTTTTTGTTTGTTAGAAACTATTTACTTTTTATGTGTAAGAACGATAATTTGAATGATTGAAGAAAACTTAGATTTTTAGTGTTATTTTTGTTTGACCCGACCCGAATTAGAAGACCCTAATATACTAACCGAAATATAACGATAGGACAAAAAAAATTCCGGCCCCCTCCACTAAAAACTTCAAGATCCGCCATTGGTTGATATATCGAACACATTTTCAAGTTTAATTTATGAAATATGTCCATTGATTCAGTGAGAACTTTTAACTAAAGAAACTTAAATATGTGTTCATTACTTGTAGCTAAATTTTTTAAGAAGGGTTATGTTGGTATTTTAGTGTATTATAAGTTGTGTTTAATATACAAATAAAGGTCGACACTTAGTTGTATATTAACAGGTCTAACTAGGTTCAAAGGTACGGTTCAAAGGGACTGTTGGTTATAAGAAGGTACGGTTGGTTATGGGATAAAGGTACGGCTAGTGTGTTAAGGCACTGCTGAAAAGGTAATGTTAGTATCTGAAGGGATTGCTGTTAGCTTTGCTATGGTACTGCTGCTAGTCTTGCTAACCTGCTGCTAAGTATGTTAACCTGCTGCTAAGCTTGTTAATCTGCTGCTAATGTTAACATGCTGCTAAGGTTATTAACCTGCTGCTAGCTTATTGACAACTTGCTGCTAGCGTTCATAACCTGCCGCTAGTTATGATAACGTGCTGCTAGGTTGAGCAGTTTTCATATAACTGTTTTACAGTTATTAAACTTCTTATTAACCGTTTATAAAACCGTTTCAATAACTGTTTTGGAACATAAAAATAATGATATAACATCTCATTTGAGATATACGAAAAAATACACAGACTTTTGTAACGGCAAACATAACCACATACACAAACTTGAATCAATTAGATTTTATCCGGTCGTTAATTGGTATCCACTCCAATTTAATGTATCTGAAAGCGTTCACACTCGTGACTTCTAATTGCTATCAAGATACTTATCATACCCAATACGACACATATACAACAAAGATCAATTAAATTTAGAACAAGATGGCAGGAGAATCTGTACGAGATATGACCTCTAAGTTTGTGAAGTTAGCCAAATTCGAAGGGCAGGATTTTCGAAGATGGCAGAAGAAGATGCAATTCTTGTTAACAACCATCAAGGTTGTGTATGTTTTGACAACACCAGCACCGGAGGAAGTGGAGGGTGAAACCATTGATCAAATCAGAAAACGTAACAAGTTCTGGAATGATGACTTCATATGTCGAGGAACAATCTTAAACGGTATGTGTGACACTCTTTTTGATATTTATCAAAACGTTGAATCAGTAAAAGAATTATGAGAAACGCTTCAAGCCAAATATATGGCTGAAGATTCCTCAAGCAAAAAGTTCTTAGTTAGTGATTTCATGAATTACAAAATGATAGATGGTCGTTCCGTTATGGAACAATACAATGAGTGTCTTAGTATACTTGGTCGCTTTACCCAACATGGTTTAAAAAAATGGATGAATCCATAGCGATGGCATCTATTATTGACAAACTTCCACCTTCTTGGAAGGATTTCAAAACTAATTTGAAACATAAGAAGGAAGAATACAATTTGGTTGAGTTGGGAAGTACCATAAGTATTGAGGAAGGGTGTCGTAGAATGGAGAAAACTTGGGTGAATGAAAAAGACAAGGATATTGGCGGATCAAATGTCAATATGGTTGAAGAAACTAATTCTAGTTTCAAAAAGGGTTCGAATTCTAAGAACAAGAAACGAAAGTTTCAAGGTAACGATCACAAAAAGGGAAGTGTAAAGAAAGCAAAACAGTCCAACGATGGTGGCTGTTGGAAATGTGGGAAACCTGGACATTTCAAACGTGATTGCCGTAATGGAAAAGGAAAAAACGAGGCTGGTACTAATGGTGGATCCAAAGGAGATCCGAAACAAGCAGGTACAATATTAACGATTAATAATAATTCGGATTTGAATTATGTATCATTAATTTGTGAATCATTCTATGTATAGGATGATGATATTGCTTAGTGGTATGATTCTGGTGCGACATGTCATGTGTGCAAGGACCGAAGATGGTTCAAGGAACTTGCAACTATTGATGACGGACGTGTCTTAAAAATGGGGAATGTTGCAACAGAACCAATACTTGGCATTGGACTAATCGATTTAGTTTTTACTTCTAGAAAAACAATTTCTTTATGTAATGTATTGTATGTGCCCGGTCTACGGAAAAACTTACTTTCCGGTGTTATTCTAACTAATCTTGGGTACAAACAGGTCTTGGAATCCGACAAGTATATCTTGTCAAAACATGGTTCTTTTGTAGTGTTGGGAATTAAATATTCTGAAGTTAGAGTATTAGAATTTACTCTAAGTCAAAGGTACTGCTAGTTCATGATCAAGGTACTGCTAGTACATGAAGGTACTGCTAGAGCAAGAAGGTACTGCTAGTTCAAGTTGAAGGTACTGCTAGTTGTATATGGTACTGCTGATCAGTGACTCATAGGATAAGATCGAAAAGATATTTATTGTATTTTGGTCAAACATATACGGTAGATAATATCTTACTCCATGTGCTTAGTTAACAAGTTGTATACATAGATACATGTTGTATCTTATGTACTGACACCAACATGCATAAGTTAACCAAGTAAGTCGGTCAAGACTTTTTAAGCAATTTGTAAAGATCTTTTGCAACTATAAAAGAGATCTTAGTCTAGTGATTATATGTGTGATAAGTGAATATCTGTTAAGACATAGAACAAACAAAAATAACATATTACAAATCTAGAAGTATAAGATTCAAGGTTTTGTAACCCTAGTGAGTAAACAAGATCACTCGTATTATTTGGAATAATATTGAATCGTTTAGTGAAATACTTTCTTTGTTCATTGTTAAGTAACAAATATAATTCTTCCATTTCCATAACATACATAACCTTCTAAGTGTGGTTAAGTAAATTCCGCGTGCTTAATCATATTAAGTCAATATATCTTATACACAAAGACACAAGGTTTAACCACCTTAACCGTGTATCAAACAAGAGGACCTCACAGTTGGTATCGGAGCTAGAGGTTGATATATTTGAATTAGAAGAAACAGAAATGGATGCACATGATGCTCAAACAAATGTTGCTGCAAAGTTGCCCATGATCAAACCCAATGAGTTTGAATTATGGAGGATGAGAATTGAGCAATATTTCATGGTCCAAGATTATACCCTTTGGGATATAATTATATATGGTGATTCCTTTTCACCAAGCTACTCAGAGGTTGTCCTAGAAGGTAAAACAAGTAGGAAAAGAAATACTGGACCAGTGTCAAATGAAGAGAAGATACTGAAGAGAAATGATCAGAAAGCAAGAAATTTGCTGCTTATGACCATTCCTGGTGAGCAGATGCTATCATTTAACAAGTATCTTGATGCAAAAACTCTTTTTGAAGAGATTTATGCATATTTTGGTGGTAATGAAACTACCAAAAAGACACAGAAGACACTACTAAAGCAACAATTTGAAAACTTTACTGCTTTTAGTAATGAGTCTCTTGATAAGCTATTCTCAAGATTACATAAGCTTGTCAGTCAGTTAGCTGTGTTAGGTGTTGAGACAGAGAAGGAAGATCTCAACATGAAGTTTTTAAGAAGTCTACCTGATGAGTTCCACACTCATGTTATTGTCTGGATGAACAAACCAGACATTGAAACAATGAAGCTCAATGATTTGTACAACAACTTCAAAATTGTTGAACAAAGTCTTAGAAAGTCTGGAACTTATGGTACTAGTTCTGGGAACGTGGCACTTTTGTCATCTCCTAGTATTGGTAAGGATGAAGAGGTAGAAGAAGTTGAAGGTGTTTCTAATGCTACAAATGGTGGTCCTTCTACTAGTGCACACAAGACTGTTGCAGGACTTGGTGATCCAGCATTCTATGTTTTTATATCTAGTCAGTCTAGTGGTTCTCCTCTAAATCATGAAGACCTAGAGCAGGTTGATGGTGATGATTTGGAAGAGATGGACATCAAATGGCAGGTTGCTTTGCTCAGCATGAGAGCCAAGAAGCATTGGCAAAGAACTGGGAAGCAAATTACCATAAATGGTAATGATACTGCTGGGTTTGATAAAAAGAAAGTGGAGTGTTTCAACTGTCATAGGTTAGGACACTTTGCTAAGGAGTGTAGAAGCCCAAGAAAGCAGGAGAATAGAAACACATGGTATAAGCAAGATAGGAGAAAGGAAGTTACTGTTGAAGAGCCAAAAGCTATGTTGGCTATTGATGGTATTGGTTATGATTGGAGCTCTATGGCTATTGAAGAGGATGCACCACCAAATGCTGCTCTTTTGGCCAATGAATTTGCTCTAATGGCCCATTCTGATTCAGAGGTAAACAATATTATATCTTGTACTGAATCATGTCCTAATCTTAAAGCTTATGAAGACCTTAGTAAGAGATTTGAAGCTCATAAAGATGAGCTACTTAACTCTCTTTTTAATTTGGCTAATCATAAAAGAGGTCTAGGTGTTTTAGAAAAACAAGTCTTACATTTTAAAAATAATGAAATTCATTTTGTTGATGACATCAATATACTAAAAAATGACATTAAGATCAGAGATGAGTGTATTGTTGAGTTGAATGATTCATTAGCTAAACACAAAAATGAAAGAGAAAATGTACAGGTTTCTGTGGATGTTTTGGCACATTCCTCAGAAGGATTCAATAAGCTTTGGGAAGCCCAAGTTATTGATAAGGTTAATTCTGGTGTTGGATTTAAGTCTGTACCCCCACCATACAGAGGTGTTCATTCACCTCCAGGTATTGATTTAGCACACACAGGGTTACCTGAGTTTCAAGAACCAATTATGGAATATGGTTCTAAGGTCACTAAATCTCCTAAGATAGAAAAGGTAAGTAAAAGTTTAGATAAAACTTTATCTTATCAGGACAAGGTGTCCTTTGTTAAGAAAGGAGATGCTATAGTTGTTGAAGATTGTACAACTGATAGTGATAGTGAAGAAGAACAGGTTATGTCTAAACCTGTATTGGTTAAGAAAGTAGGAACAAGTCTTCCTAAGATAGTCAATCACAACACTAACAGGCCTAAGTCAAATGTTAAGACAGTTAGGAAACCAGTTAGATATTGTGAACAATATAGCACTACAAACAAGTCCAGAGGTAACCAAAGGAATTGGAACAACCTCAAGTCTAACCAATTAGGTGATGACTTTGCATTTTACAATAAAGCTTGTTATACATGTGGTAGTTTTGACCATCTTGCAGCTTTCTGCAACCAAAGGGTAACTGGGTATGAATACAATAGGGTGAACTACAAAAGGCAAACTCCTCAAACTCTTTTTCACTCTAACACTCATAGAACAAAACCCAAAACAGTCTCAAACAAGTCTGGACCCAAAGGTCCTGATAGACAAAAAGGTCCTGTTAATACAGACAAAAAGTTACTGCCAGTTCAAATTAAAGGTACTGGTAGATCAAAAGGTACTGTTAGACCTATGATGACTGTTAACCCAAAATCAACAGCTAAAGATGCAAAAACAACTTTCTTACATGCATCTAAAACTGTTCTAAGACCCATTCAAACAAAAGCAGTGGTCCACAAACAAATTTGGAGACCAAAGGGTGTGATTTCAAAGTTAGCAGACTTTGCTGAACATGTTATTCACTCTGCTGCTAAGGGTAATAGGGCAAATGCTGTTAAGGCCTCAGCATGTTGGATTCAAAAATCCAATGTTGCATCAACAGTCCTTAAAAGATTAAATTACATTGATGCAAGAGGCAGATCCAAGTCTGTAATGGCTTGGATCCCCAAAGAAAACTAACACTCTTATTTGTGTGCAGGGACATTCTATTGATCATCAAGATCAAGGATACTCAGATAGTGGATGTTCCAATCACATGACAGGCAACATGTCTTATCTTTCAGATTTTCAAGAATTCAATGGAGGATATGTTACCTTTGGAGGTGGTTTTCGTGGCAAAATTTCTGGTAAAGGTACTATTAAAACCGGAAATTTAGATTTTGAAAATGTGTACTATGTACAAGAGTTAAAGTATAATCTTTTTAGTGTTTCACAAATGTGTGACAAAAAGAATAATGTTCTTTTTACTGACACTGAATGTCTTGTTCTATCTAAGGATTTTAAGATGTCTGATGAAAATCAAGTACTTCTTAGAATTCCTAGAAAGGCCAACATGTATAGTGTTGATATGAAGAACATCATTCCTAAAAAGGATTTAACTTGTCTTGTATCAAAGGCCACATTGGATGAATCAATGTTATGGCATAGAAGGCTTGGTCATATTAACTTCAAAACCATAAATAAAATTGTTAAGAATGGTTTGGTAAGAGGTTTACCTCACAAAAGATTTGAAAATGATCAAACATGCATTGCTTGTCTAAAAGGCAAACAACACAAAGCCACTTGTAAGCCCAAAATTGTTAACTCTATCAATCAGTCATTGTTTATGCTGCATATGGACTTATTTGGACCAGTTTCAGTAAGGAGTATACAACATAAAAAATATTGTCTTGTTATAACTGATGACTATAGCAGATTTACATGGGTTTTCTTTTTAGCCACTAAGGATGAGACATCAAGCATTCTTAAGGAATTCATTACACTGATAGAAAACCAAGTAAGCAAGAAAGTAAAAGTCATTAGGAGTGATAATGGGACAGAGTTTAGAAATAGAGTTATGGATGATTTCTGCAAAGAAAAAGGTATTAGAAGAGAATATAGTGTTGCTAGAACACCACAACAGAATGGAGTGGTTGAAAGAAAGAATAGAACACTAATTGAAGCTGCTAGAACAATGTTAGCTGATTCTAAGCTACCTATAATCTTTTGGGCAGAGGCAATCAACACTGCTTGCTATGTTCAAAATAGAGTTTTAGTTGTGCAGCCTCACAATAAGACATCATATGAACTCTTTAATGGAAGAACTCCTGCAATAGGATTTCTTAGACCTTTTGGATGTCATGTGACAATTCTCAATACCTTAGACCATTTAGGAAAATTTGATGGTAAAGCAGATGAAGGTTTCTTAGTTGGATATTCTCTTGTTAGCAAAGCTTTTAGAGTTTACAACTTAAGAACTGAGAAAGTTCAAGAAGAACTACATGTGGAGTTTCAGGAAAACAAATCCAATGTAGTAGGTCAAGGACCAAAATGGATATTTGATCTTGATTATCTAACAAATTCTATGAATTATATACCTGTTGTTGCAGAAACTAACAATTTTTCAGGTTCACAAGCAACAAATGAGGTGGAGTTAGATAAAGATCATTCTGATGTCATTATGCCATTGTGGTCAAGTACCAGTGTGGATTTAGCTTCAAACAATGATGAATCTTCTTCTGGTAAAGCAAAAGAGGATGTTGAGGCTCAAAGACAAGATGTTGGAACAGAAGAACAACTCAATATGTTGAATATTGATGGTACTGCTGAGACAGAGCAAGGTACTGTTAGTACTTCTCAAGGTACTGGTAGTTCATTTGAAGGAACTGTTAGTTCAGATGAAGGTCCTGCTGGTCCTTCACACTCAAAAGATGCAGAGTTCCAAGAAGATGAAGTGGATTTGACTAATCGTTCATCATCTTATCATGTTCCTACTACACCACACACAAAAATTCACAAAATTCATTCCCTTGATAATGTGATAAGAGATATACAATCTGGTGTGAAGACAAGAAAACAACTAGTCTCTTCAGACCAAAAAGGGATTCTTGATGCCCTTTATGCTTCAAAACAACATGAACTTTCAAACTCATGTTTATTTGTATGTTTTCTCTCTCAAAAAGAACCAAAGAATATTCTTACAGCCCTAGATGATTCAAGCTGGGTCGAGGCTATGCAAGAAGAGCTTCTTCAGTTCAAGATTCAAAAGGTTTGGGTGCTAGCTGATTTACCTACAGGTGAGAAGCTAATTGGCACTAGATGGGTTTTTAAGAACAAAAGGGATGACAGAGGAATTGTGATCAAGAATAAGGCTAGATTAGTAGCACAAGGGTACACACAAGAAGAAGGAATAGATTATGATGAAGTTTATGCTCCAGTAGCAAGGATTGAGGCAATTAGGCTGTTTCTAGCTTATGCTTCATTTTTAGGCTTCACAGTCTACCAAATGGATGTCAAAAGCGCATTTTTATATGGTGAAATTGGAAGAGAGGTGTATGTTTCACAACCTCCTGGTTTCATTGATCCATTACATCCAAACAAAGTGTACAGAGTAGTGAAAGCTCTCTATGGCCTTCATCAGGCACCAAGAGCTTGGTATGCAACACTTGCTTCCTACTTATTAGAAAATGGATTTCAAAGAGGGAAGATTGATCAGACACTTTTCATCAAACAGCACAAGAAGGATCTTCTGTTAGTGCAGGTGTATGTGGATGACATTATCTTTGGATCTACAAGGAAGGAAATGTGTTTAGAATTTGAGAAGCTTATGAAAGATAAGTTTCAAATGAGTTCTATGGGAGAACTTACATTCTTTTTGGGTTTGCAAGTTAAGCAATCATCTGAAGGCATATTTATTAGTCAAGACAAATATGTTGCAGAGATACTTAGAAAATTTCAATTTGCTGATTCAAAAATAGCAAGCACACCAATGGAATCAGAGAAGCACCTTCTGAAAGATGAAGATGGAGAAAATGTAGATGTACACAATTACAGATCTATGATAGGCTCTTTGATGTATCTTACATCATCTAGACCTGATATCATGTTTCTTGTTTGTGTCTGTGCAAGATTTCAAGTTACTCCAAAGGTTTCTCATTTAACTGCAGTCAAGAGAATTTTTAGATATCTCAAAGGTCAACCAAGGTTGGGTATATGGTATTCTAGAGAATCTCCTTTTGACTTGGTAGCATATTCGGATAGTGATTATGCTGGTGCTAGCTTGGAAAGAAAGTCAACAACTGGAGGATGTCAATTCCTTGGGTGTAGACTTGTCTCATGGCAGTGTAAGAAGCAAACAAGTGTGGCAAATTCAACTACTGAAGCTGAATATATAGCTGCTGCAAGTTGCTCTAGTCAAGTTCTATGGCTTCAAAACCAACTTCTTGATTATGGGTAGAATTTCTTAAACACTGTTATTTATATTGATAATAGTAGTACAATTTGTATTATTAAAAATCCTGTACAACACTCTAAAACAAAACACATTGAAATTAGACATCACTTTATAAGAGATTGCAATGAGAAAAGATTAATTCAAGTTCTTAAAATTGCTTCAGAGCATAATTTTGCAGATCTATTAACCAAAGCTTTTGATGTTTCAAGGTTTCAGTACTTAATAGCAAGTATTGGAATGCTTAATCTTTAAATTTTCAATATGATGTGTTTTTGTACATAAATTTTTGTTGGTACTGCTGGATTTATAAGGTACTGCTATATCAAAATTTGAATTATGTTATTCATACAGTTGGTTTTATGATTATTCTAATGCAAGACAAGTACTTTGTACATTGTTCTTTTGGTTTTAGACTAACTATTTCAGGTATGAATATGTGAACACAAAGGATATTTCAAGTGAAATGGGAACAGAAAAATGTTTTATCAAATTGCTGACCATAATAGGTTTATGATGGACTGAGTTTAGGAATTAAACCTCCTTAAAACTTCTTTCTTGAAATCTGGTTATGATATTTCATATTGAATTGATGACTTAGTTGATCAGATAGTAACTGATACAACTCACTTTCTATCATTTTATACTTTCAAGTATGATGAGTTAGTCTAAGGACATCTGATAGAAATAACAGCTAGTGAAAGTGAATCTAACACTTGTGTTGGAGGTAACAATTACTATGAGCTGGAAACCCTGTCAAGAAAATCTTTTGAATAGATTTATCTTTTCACAGGCAGTTAGTGATAACTGAAATACATTGGTTCTCACACAACCAGAGGTTATTTTTAAACCGAAATTTTGATTAGGTGACTGTTATTCACTTGATTTCTTCAAAATGGTTGGAAGTAGTATGATTTTTCAATTCTCAAAATCATGAACATACTACTAAGTTAAATGATTTCTTAAAAGGATTTTCAAGGATTCAGAAAAACCATTCATTGATGGATTATGAATCAAAATGTCCCTGATTCACCTCTCATAGGAGTTAACACACCTAGAAGTGATGAGGACAGCAACTTAAACTCTTAAGGAATTGATGGCTTCATGTACAATATTGTCTGACAACAAATGTTACATATTGATGGATCAGTCAAAGGTACATAGTGAGATCTTCCAAACAAGGGGAGGAAACAAATATTATTTGCTTTAGGGGAGGAAATAATTGCCCAGAAAAGGAAGAATAAACCAATATATGGAAGGAGAAGACAAGAGCATACAAGATGATGATGTAGAGGTTGAAAATGATTAGATCAGATCAAATATCTAGAAGGGATGAAGCATTTCTAAAGGAGAAAATTCTATCTAGATCAAACGAAGGAAAGTTTCAATTTCAGTTCATTATGTTTGTTTATCACTTGCAAAGGCATGCTGATAGATGATTTCACTTGTTGAAATCATTGCCTCTTACAATTCCTCCATCCAAGGAAATTGCACCATCTTTTGGTACAATGTTTTGATATTGCTGAAGTCAAAGAAAAACAAGGCAGATGAGTTCAGAATAGAAGAATAGTTCAGATTCATGAAGTGTTTGAAAGATCTTCACAAGTCCTCATTTAATTCAGAAAACATGTTTGAATTAATTCACATGTTTAGGGGAGGATTGTTGGGAATTAAATATTCTGAAGTTAGAGTATTAGAATTTACTCTAAGTCAAAGGTACTGCTAGTTCATGATCAAGGTACTGCTAGTACATGAAGGTACTGCTAGAGCAAGAAGGTACTGCTAGTTCAAGTTGAAGGTACTGCTAGTTGTATATGGTACTGCTGATCAGTGACTCATAGGATAAGATCGAAAAGATATTTATTGTATTTTGGTCAAACATATACGGTAGATAATATCTTACTCCATGTGCTTAGTTAACAAGTTGTATACATAGATACATGTTGTATCTTATGTACTGACACCAACATGCATAAGTTAACCAAGTAAGTCGGTCAAGACTTTTTAAGCAATTTGTAAAGATCTTTTGCAACTATAAAAGAGATCTTAGTCTAGTGATTATATGTGTGATAAGTGAATATCTGTTAAGACATAGAACAAACAAAAATAACATATTACAAATCTAGAAGTATAAGATTCAAGGTTTTGTAACCCTAGTGAGTAAACAAGATCACTCGTATTATTTGGAATAATATTGAATCGTTTAGTGAAATACTTTCTTTGTTCATTGTTAAGTAACAAATATAATTCTTCCATTTCCATAACATACATAACCTTCTAAGTGTGGTTAAGTAAATTCCGCGTGCTTAATCATATTAAGTCAATATATCTTATACACAAAGACACAAGGTTTAACCACCTTAACCGTGTATCAAACAAGAGGACCTCACATGTAGGTTTTGGATATTTATGTAATGGTATGATTATGTTGAATTTAGATATTCCTTCTACTTTTAATTCGATTTGTATGGTTGATCCTATATCTAGTGTTAAAATTAGTAACATGGAATTATGGCATGCTAGACTAGGACATGTTCATCATAAAAGAATGAAAGAAATGTCTAAAATGAGCATGATTCCATCTTTTGAATTGGACCATAATAAGTGTAAAACTTGTATGTTAACTAAGATCACTAGAAAACCATTTAAACATGCAAATCGTAAATCCAAACTATTAGATCTTATCCATAGTGATTTATGTGATTTGCATGCTACACCATCTCTAGGTAATAAAAAATATGTCATAACTTTTATTGATGATGCATCACGTTATTGCTATATTTATTTATTGCATTCTAAGGATGAAGCTCTTGATAAATTTCATATTTATAAACAAGAGGTAGAGCTTCATCAAAAGGATTTGGTAAAAATCTTACGTACTGATCATGGAGGGGAGTATTATGATCCGGTATATTTCCAATCTACCGGAATAATACACCAAACAACGGCTCCATATACACCACAACAAAATGGTGTGGCTGAAAGGAAGAATAGAACATTGAAAGAAATGGTGAATTCAATGTTATCTTATTCTGGGTTAAGTGAAGGATTTTGGGGAGAAGCCATGTTAACGGCTTGTTACTTGCTAAACCGTATTCCCGGTTAAAAGCAACAAGAAAACCCCATATGAACTTTGGCGCAAGAAATCACCAAACTTGAATTTTCTCAAGGTTTGGGGATGTAGGGCTGTGGTTAGGCTCACGGAACCTAAAAGAAAAACTTTAGGTGAAAGAGGTATAGATTGCATATTTATTGGTTATGCTGAAAATTCATTCGCTTATAGATTCTATGTATTAGAATCGAATGAGTATGTTTCGGTGAACTCGGTAATAGAGTCACGAGATGCAATCTTTGATGAAGAAAGATTCACATCTATTCCTAGGCCAAGGGACATGATTCATAGTTCGAAGGAACCGGTTAATACCGAGGATGTTCCATCGACTAGCACTGAACCAATAAAGGGTACACGAGTAAGAAAAACCAAAACTTTTGGTGATGATTTTCAACTTTACTTAGTTAAAAGGATCAAGGAATGAAATTAATTTTCAATATCAATATTGTTTTAATATTGATAAGGATCCAATGACATATGGTGAAGCAATGGCTTCAAGGGATGTTGCTTTTTGGAAAGAAGCAGTCCAAGATGAGATGGATTCTATCTTGCAAAACAAAGTTTGGAAATTGGCTGATTTACCTCTTGGTTGTAAACCACTAGGATGTAAATGGATCTTCAAGAGGAAGATGAAAGTAGATGGTACTATTGATAAATATAAAGCCAGATTGGTAATCCAAGGCTTTAGACAAAAAGAGGGTATTGATTATTTTGATACATATGCTCCGGTTGCGAGGATATCTACAATTAGATTGTTATTGGCACTTGCCGCCATACACAATCTAGTGATTCACCAAATGGATGTAAAAACTGCATTCTTGAATGGTGAATTGGATGAAGAGATTTACATGAAACAACCCGAAGGGTTTGTTATGCCTGGACACGAAAATAAAGTGTGTAAATTGGTTAAATCTCTTTATGGGTTAAAACAAACACCTAAACAATGGCATCAAAAATTTGATGAAATTGTGTTGTCAAGTGGTTTTGTTTTAAATCAAGCTGACAAATGTGTTTATAGTAAATTTGATGATTCTAGAAATGGAGTCATTATATGCTTGTATGTAGATGACATGTTGATCTTTGGTACAAACCAAGATCAAGTGGATGAGACAAAGGAATTCTTGTCATCTAAATTTGCTATGAAAGACATGGGGGAGGCGGAAGTGATCTTAGGTATTAAGATCATACGTGAGAACAAGGGTATTTCAATCTCTCAATCACATTATATTGAGAAGATCTTGGATAAGTTTGATTTCAAGGATTATTCTCCCACAAGTACTCCCATGGATCCACAACTTAAGCTATTACCTAATAAAGGTAAAGCGGTGTCTCAACTTGAATACTCGAAAAGGATTGGATCCTTAATGTATGCCATGATAAGTACTAGGCCGGATATTGCTTATGCAGTTGGAAAGCTTAGTAGGTTTACTAGCAATCCTAGTACATTTCATTGGCGAGCATTGGATCGAGTATTTCAGTATTTAAAAGGAACAGTTGATTATAAGTTAACTTACATTGGGTTTCCTTCAGTAATTGAGGGTTTTAGCGATGCAAGTTGGATATCCAATAAAGAAGATCATTCTTCTACATCTGGATGGGTGTTCCTTCTTGGGGGAGGTGCCATTAGTTGGGCATCAAAGAAACTGACTTGCATAACAAACTCAACTATGGAATCTGAGTTTGTTGCTTTGGCGGCAGCTGGTAATGAGGCTGAATGGTTAAGGAATTTGATTTATGAAATTCTATTGTGGCCAAAGCCGATTTCTTCTATTTCTATCAGGTGTGATAGTCAAGCTACATTGGCTAAGACATATAGTCAAGTGTATAATGGCAAGTCAAGGCACTTAGGTGTGAGACACAGCATGGTTCGTGAGCTCATTATGCATGGTGTCATATCCGTTGAGTGGATTGCAACTCATCAAAATTTAGCTGATCATTTAACCAAAGGGTTATGTAGAGATCTCGTGAAAGGATTAGCTGTGGGATTGGGTTTAAAGTCCATATGAAAACTCTCATGTTGAGATACCCAATTCACCACCTAATATGACGTTAGGTGCTGAATTTTGAATGTGGAAAGCTTAACATCTATAGTTTGGAACACAACATTAAATTATCCCAAAGGTATGTGTTCGGTACTGCAAGATAAGGAAGGTTGAAGTGTTCTTCTTAATAGTTCTTTTGAAAAATTGCATTTGCAGGTGCGAGATTAAAAGAACTACCTATATGAGTATGAAGTTTAGCTGCTTCAAGAAGTTGGGACTTGGCTTCGATGTACTCAAGAAAGGATAGGGACATAGGCTAGTAAAATAATGTGTCAAGTAAGAAATTGTGTATGCAAAATTAATGTGTATATTATCTTCAGGTATTCAATAGTAATATTACAAGGTTCAATCTTTCGGGAAACCTTGATATTCGAATATTTGGAATGTGTAATATACTAATATGAAATTCAATCATCTCGACATTTCATTTATGCATTAGTTTGATTGTTTGCTGTGTATAGTTAGTTAATTTATGATTACACTAAAATGGGGGAGGTTTGTTGGTATTTTAGTGTATTATAAGTTGTGTTTAATATACAATTAAGGATCGACACTTAGTTGTATATTAACAGGTCTAACTGGGTTCAAAGGTACGGTTCAAAGGGACTGTTGGTTATAAGAAGGTACGGTTGGTTATGGGATAAAGGTACGGCTAGTGTGTTAAGGCACTGCTGAAAAGGTACTGTTAGTATCTGAAGGGACTGCTGCTAGCTTTGCTATGGTACTGCTGCTAGTCTTGCTAACCTGCTGCTAAGTATGTTAACCTGCTGCTAAGCTTGTTAATCTGCTGCTAATGTTAACATGCTGCTAAGGTTATTAACCTTCTGCTAGCTTATTGACAACCTGCTGCTAGCGTTCATAACCTGCTGCTAGTTATGATAACGTGCTGCTAGGTTGAGCAGTTTTCATATAACTGTTTTACAGTTATTAAACTTCTTATTAACCGTTTATAAAACCGTTTCAATAACCGTTTTGGAACATAAAAATAATGAGATAACATCTCATTTGAGATATACGAAAAAATACACAGACTTTTGTAACGGCAAACATAACCACATACACAAACTTGAATCAATTAGATTTTATCCGGTCGTTAATTGGTATCCACTCCAATTTAATCGATCTGAAAGCGTTCATACTCGTAACTTCTAATTGCTATCAGGATACTTATCATACCCAATACGACACCTATACAACAGGTTAGTCAATATCTAAAAAGAATGCACATAAACAAAGTTTCTACGTCAATCTAAACTTTAATGGAAATTAAAATAATACTGTATCAATCTTTACTATTTTACCGTCATATTTTACGAGTAAATATATAGAAGATGTTGCCTTATTTTAGTTGTCGATGCTTCTTTATAAATCATGGATATGTTCAATCTCGATTCAAAGACGAGTGAATATATTGACCTTTCACTGAAATCAAGGGTCAAAGATTTACGTATAAACAAACAAAAACATAAACCAACGAATACAATCCTTTTCATATACCAAATTATTTCCCCTGCATATTCTTACTATTTTACGAAAAATTAGTTAGGTCCTTTAACTTTTTTTTTTTTTTTTGTTTTTTTTTCCTACAACAAATATGCATGCACTCGTATTTATCCTTTCCATTTTACGACAAAGTTAGGTCCCTTGACTTACAACAGTGACAGTACTATGCTTTTATATGAACTAATCCGCCAAAATTTATACATGATTATATTACTAATATGATATTAATGTTTTCTTAAAGCATGTACCAAATTAAATCAAACGCCTGCACCAATTCTTTTTAAAAATAAAAACAAAATAAAACAAGTGTTTATTTAAACACAAAGTTGGAAATATCAACCTTTTTATCTAGAACATCAAATTGCATGATTGAAAACAAAAAAGTATAGTTGGAGATGCTCGGAGAATTTTATGGTACAAATAAGATAGAAAGATGCTAGCTTAGAATTACAAATAGAGACATATGGCCAGGGGCGGAGCCAGAACTTTATTATCGAGGGGGCAAAATATGATAATTTTTAGAAACTACACTAAAAATTGGTCCGTTAGGGGGGCAAATTACAAAAATAGCCGAAAAATTTCAAAAATTTACACTACAATTTTTTTCGCCGGGGGGTCACGTGACCCCCCGGACCCCTTTATCTCCGCCCCTGCATATGGCATCTTTTGCATAAGACAAGTTAATGGTTAGGTTTGGTTTATTAGATTCCTCTTACATTGGCATCTCAAGATCCTACTTCATTTCTTGTACTATACGAAGCATCACAGCTAAATTTTCATATGTTAGGTTCAACATTCCTAACTTAACAAGATCCTTATATTCTTATCATTTGACGACAACAATTTTCGTAACTTCCCATGGATGATTCTATTCTCTATTCGGCTTTATAAGCCATTGGTCATATGCGCATTGCTTCATTACCTCACTGAGTTCTTCACTTGTTTCTTGTATTTCCTTCTATCAACCTTCTTGTGTCTTTGTGGTTAACTATTACCGAGCTAGATGGAAGGAGTTGAAGCCGACGAGCAGCTTTTGAGTCTTGGCCTTGCAATTGTGATCAATTCTAGCCGCGAAAGAAAGATGAAAAGAAAGAGAAGGGAAAGTTTTAAACCTTTGGACACGAATAGAGTCTCTGAGGGGAAGATGTTTAGTCTTTTCGAGACAAGGGAAATGATGCTAAAAAAAGAAAACAAGAGAAGGGAAGCTAATACCTTGGGTGAAGATGGAAAAGGGCTTCATTTGATCCATTTGTTGCTTGTGTCTGCTACCTCTCTTGACGAGAATAAGCTCAACTCAGCTGTTGAGAACCTAAATGAGTTGTACCAAAATGTATCTTTAAATGGTGACTCTGTGCAAAGGGTGGCTGCTTATTTTGCAGACGGACTAGTAGCAAAGCTTCTCACACGTCGATCACCTTTTCATGAGATGATAATGAAGGAACCATCACCCGAAGATGAGTTCTTGGCCTACATGGAACTCTACAAAGTATCCCCTTATTATCAGTTTGCTCATTTTACAGCTAACCAAGTTATCATGGAAGCATTTGAAAGAGAAGAAAAAGACAATAATCGCGCATTGCATGTGGTTGACCTAGATGTAGGCTATGGTTTCCAGTGGCCTTCTCTAATGCAATCGCTATCAGATAAGGCCAGTACCGGTAACCGTGTGTCTCTTCGAATTACAGGGTTCGGAGAAACACTAGAGGGACTCGAAGAGACAGAGACAAGGCTAGTTGGGTTCGCCAAAACCTTCAAGAACCTAATCTTCGAGTTTAAAGGTATGCTAAGATCAAATTGTGGACTAAAATCAATAAGAAAAAGGAAGAAGGAAACTCTTATTGTAAACCTAGTCTTTTATTTAAACTCCTTGTGCAACATCTCACACATATCCGAAACATTAAAATGGATAAACATTCTAAACCCTTCCGCGGTAGTTTTGGTTGAGCAAGAAGGCGGTCGTAGCCCAAGGACATTCCTATCAAGATTCATGGAGTTTTTACATTACTACGCAGCGATGTTCGACTCCCTAGATGATTTCCTTCCTCTTGACAGTCCCCAAAGGCTCCAAATCGAAAAGAATCATCTCGGCAAAGAGATAAAGCGGCTAATAGACTTTGATAACGACGAGGCAAATTCACCAAAATACGAAAGGATGGAAACATGGAAAGCAAGAATGGAAAGTCATGGATTTGAAGGAATGAGTTTAAGTTCAAAGTCTATAATTCAAGCAAAACTTCTATTGAAAATAAATAGCCATTATTGTCCAATTCAGTTTGGTGGTGAAAATGGAGGATTTACAGCCTTTGAAAGAGAAGAAGATGGTAATGCAATCTCTTTGGCATGGCAAGATAAATGTCTCATAACAGCATCTGCATGGCAATGTGCTACAAGATGACTCAATATAGAGTTTTCTTTCTTTCTTTATTACTAGTATTTTTTGGTATAAGTTGTATACGTTATAAATATGTAAATTATAATACGTTATTATGGAGTATGTAATAATATTTTGTGTTGAGTGATACGTTTATGCCAACACATTGACTATGAAACATATCTTAACTTTTCTGACTAATTTTGTCCTTCCGGAGTTCCGGTAGCAAGAATTATATTTTGGTACTTTACTAGCTAGTTATTACGGAGTAATTCTAAAGAAAGTAATCATAGATATGGTTAATTTGTCCGTCAATAGTATTTGGTATTTCAATTGTTTTCTTAGATGTAAAAAGGATAAGTTTCACTTTATTCCAACGCATCTTAGTTATATGTTATCACATTGGTCAGAACTACAATTACCTTGATTATCATGTCCATTCCAGCATCTTCAAGGGTCCGTTTGGTTTGTATGTGTGTTTAAGATTCGGATTCGGATTTTGATTTTGATTTTGATTTTGATTAAATTATGAGATAGAAAATATATTATATATTATTATTAGATAAATAATATGAAAAAAATATAAATATTTAAACATGTGAGGACAAAAGTAAAATACTTAAAAATGTGATTTATGCTTTAAATGTGAGATGTGGGCCCTTTTAGTGGAATAAAAAGAGAAACTCACGTGAAATCATTTTTTTTTTGTAATCATTTACTATTATGATTTCCAAACTTTGTACCAAACAATTAAATTAAGGAATGAATCCATTCCTTCAAATCCACACCCCCACACCAAACAGCCCCTAAGATATAACTGATTATAATAATGATAAATACAAGACAGCTATGAATCTATGATAACTAAATTCTAAATTAAATATTACTAGTAATAATTTTCTCCTCCGTTTGTAGCTCATATATAAACGGGTAAATGGTTACGTTTTTTTCCTGTTCAGGGCGTCTTTGACTAAGGGTGATGGCAACCGGCAGCGGTATCCTAGCGGCAAGGGGGGAGGTCGCTGGTGAACACCGCCGCCAACCCTCAAGCCGCTAGAATCATGTGTTTTGGAAGCCTACCCAAGACGCTTCGACATAAGAAAGGAGAGAAAGAAAATATACCGTTGGTACCTTTTTTTTTGCCTGTTGGGGTTTTTTTTTTTTTTTTAATTATTATTATTATTTTAATTCCCTGTGGGGAAGATGAACTGGTATTTATGAAAAGAAAATCATTTGGGAAAGATGAACTTGTATTTATCACAAGAAAATCAACACGTGTAGTCCCTTTGATATTTGTAGTTTTTTTTTTTTTTTTTTTTTTTTTTTTTTAATTTAAAGTAAATAACATTTTTTTATTTATCTTTTATATATAAATAATAAATAGTTCTACATTTAATTTTTATTATTTATAACATTATACATACATAACAAAAAAATAAAATGAGGCATGATTCCGAATCCTCCAGAATCCTCCCACTGCCAACAGTTTTGTCTTCAGAATCCTCCTGCCACATGACACTCTATGATTGGTCGGTGGGAATCCTCCCATGATTCCGAATCATGGGTTGCCAACACCCTAATTGTGATAATGTTTTTGATCTTTGTCAACCCTTTTTCTAACCACCCACTAAATTTTGCCTAGTAAGATTTGAATGTTAAACTTTTTATGAAAAGGTGAACCTGATCAGCACTACAACAATTTGGACTTTTCGAGAAGCCTCATCTTAGCGATTACGGATGTAATCGCTAAAGGCAACTAAACTATAAAAAAAATTCTTTGACCCGCGTCTGACCAAATCCTATAGCGACTACATGTTTCACCTTTAGTGACTACGTATAGTTGCTAAAAGACCATCAGATGACGAAAGTGGGGTATTGCAAATCTTTGACCAAAACTAATTTTGACAATGAGCTATAGCAACCACACGTGGTCGCTATAAGTTTGGAGACATATATATATATATATATATATATATATATACTAGCCGAGTACCCGCGCCTAGCGGCAGCGGTTTCTAGTCGAGTACCCACGCCTAGCGGCAGCGGTATCTGTTTTTCGACAATAGTTTGACGGCAAATAATTTCTTTTCAACAAAAGTCCGCGCCAAACATAGCCAAAATATGACATATCCAGAATTCAATCGTTAATAGTTTTAATATACATAAGATCAAATAAGATTCATTACGCAAAACTTCTTTATATATAACAGTTGAGCTGCAAACTTAATCATGACCGAACAAAAATAACTTTAGGTGTAAACTTAATCGTGATTGAACGCAAATAACTAATCATAACTTCGATCCCAAAATGACGAAATGTCTATAGCGTCAAACGCATTAGCCACTTTCTAAGATAATCAATTATTAGCATCATAACTGAAATATTGATTAAGGATCATAATATATCAACCACGTTCTTTTTTCTTTTTTCTTTTTTTTTTTTTATTTTTTTTTTATGATAAATTATTATGACGACAGTGAACATGTTGATGCGAAAACAATACTACCAAAGTACCAAATAGAAAGTGTATACTGTTTTTTATTTTTATTTTTTTGTATGATAAATTATTTCAATCGAGATATGGTGGCATATGGGTGTCTTATATGAGTCTCTTAAATACTTCAATTTGCCAACACTTATTATGTAAAAAGTTATTTACCGAAAGTATTATGAACTTTTATTTGTCTCAAAAGTAGACCATGTTTAATTATTTAGGTATCATTTTCTTTTAAACGATAATCGTGTGTCCTAATCACTTATCCTTTGAAATGGTTTCGCTTTCATCGAGAAATGAACTTAATAACCTATCCCAATGAGAACCTTCTCGAGATTCCAAATTAGTCTATCTACTTTGTCCGGTCAAAACTTTTACACAATCTCCGAAAGAGTAATGAAAAGGAGCTAGTTTTTCAAATTAAAGTTGTACTCTTTCAACTTTTCACGTGTCTATGTATCCATCTTTGCTAGTGGAAACTTTAATTATGCTAGTGGAAACTTTAATAGCGCATAATATCATAACAATTAAGAATACAGACAAAAAATAAGCTCAAATTAGGAATGATTAATAGTTTGAAATGACTTAACAACCCTTAAGCATGGATGGTGCCATGGTACAAAAATGACAAACAATTAAAAATACTTGAAGGATACAGACACAAAAATGATTGTCCGATTCATGTCTCTATTCGGTTCAAATAAAAATAGGCTCAAATTAGGTTGAAATGATATGTCAAGAAGGTGCGAGTCGGAGATCCCACCAGCAACAGCACAATCCTGAACTCTTGTTAAGCCAAAAATGGATCTACCATTTGAAAAATAGTCCATTATCATTGTCTCATAAGTGACACAAAGCACCAAAACTAAAAAAAAACAACAAACAAAAAACCACAAAATCATCACTGAAACCACTTAAACAACACTAATGAAACCAGCAAAGCTCAAAACACAAAAACCTTTGAATGTTACCAAGAAAACAACATAAAAAAGTTAATATCATTTTAACCACAAATCCAATCCTGGTGGCTAGATACCGACCAAAACCACCAAATCTACCACCCAAACCCCGTGGCATATATGGTAGAGGTGGTGGCTGTAGTGGATGATGGTGGTGAGTAACACAAACACCAAGACCCGAAACACCCAACAATCACACCGAAACTACCTCTATATCTTGCATAAAAATAGTAACCAGAATATAGCTTCAGTTGACCACTAACCACAACCATCAACAGCCAAAACCACCACAAATGCAAACATTACCTCAAACACCCCGATTTGAACAACATACCAATATTAGATCTCAGACAAATCCGACCATATTTTATCAGGTCTAGACAAACCAGAACCACCTAAACCACAATCCCACTTTCTAATACATAAGATTTCACCATTAACATACACAAAATTTACAAAGTTAAATTTAGAACAAAATTTAAACCATAAACCTTATAACAATATTTACAAAAACATTAAGAATAAAGCATACTATTTCCGGCTGCGGCAGCAACTCTTTCCGGCGACAGCAGCGGCGGTGGCAACTCTTTCCGGTGAGATAGCTACTGCTAGATCGGCGTCAAATGGCGGTCAGCGGCGGCTGTAACACAAAAATTCCAAAACTGTTAATATACATATATCTGTAAACAAAACTATAGATCTACAAATAAATCTATAGATCTATTAAAAAACTTTCAAAACTTGCTTAATAGTTAATACACATGATTTATTAAAAAAAAACTCATAAAATACCCTCAAAACTTGCTTAATAGTTAATACACATGATTTATTAAAAAAAAAAAACTCATAAAATACCCTCAAAACTTGTCGTCGATTTCATGGCACCGAAACAACTAAAGATCGAACACATACAAACACACATAACCCACCAAAGTTAGTTCAACAAACACCTAAGTTTGAAAACCACAATCAAATCCACACGCATATAATGTTTCAAGTGTAAAATTCAAAAATAAATTAGAACACAAAATATTTTTCGTCAATAAAGTTGACCCGAAGAACACAGCCTCTTATACAAAGTCAAGAACCATCACTACCATCCCATTTATATTACTTATATACTTGATGGCCCTAAACAAAAATCAATATACATTCCCGGCAGCAGCGAGTATTACGGCCACAAATAATATTCCGCAGAGGATCTACAAAAGAACATTTTAAGACTTTTATAACTCAGATCAATAAAGAATATATACAGATTTATAAATAAATAAAAAAACCTTCATTGTTTCAAAAAATATATACATCTACAAAATAAACTTTCAAAACTTGAAAAATACATAAATCTTTTCAAAAAACATCGAAACTTGAAAAACCTTTCGAGATATGCTTGCGATGGACAACCGAAACCCTCCATATTTCCAAATAACCAGTCAGATCTGGTTCAAACTGGTTTAATGACCACACAAAGCAAGCCGCAAACACAACTAAAAACACCACCTAAACCACTACAAAATCAACGAAACCACCTTAACTCAAACACCACCGGTTTTAGAAATATCCAGTAGTGTAGGTGGCGGATTCAGTTGATGGTGGTGGCAATGTTTTTGGCGGCGGCAGCGATTGGTGTGTAGAGAGAGGTGAAAGAAAAACATTGAGTTGTGTGTGTTTTTATTTTGGTGTGTGTTTATTGTGGAATTATATTAGGGTGGAGGTATGTGTGGGTCTATACCGTTGATTTAAATGGTTTCAAAATAAACGGTTAAGATTTATTTGGTTGGTGGGGTTTATTTGGTTTAAGGTTGAATATTGGTTTGGAGCGTGTAAATTTAGGCTTGTTATGTGGTTCGGGTGGCTGAATCTTAAAATGTATGGTTGAATATTGGTTTGGAGTGTGTAAACTTAGGCTTGTTATGTGGTTCGGGTGGCTGAATCTTAAAGTTATAGGGTTGGGTTTTGGTTGGGGATATGCATGCTTTATAAGGGAGTATATATATATATATAACCAGTGGCGGGAATTTGCCGCCAAACCTTTAGTGACCACTTGTAGTCGCTAAAGGTTAAATTATTATTATTATTATTATTATTATTATTATTATTACTAAAAATGACTTAAATTAACTATAAATATTTTAAATTAATTATAAGTGAAAGTTAACTAAATTGAACGGTGTTAAACCACAAAAAATAAGTCAAACATACGAATTACATTCGAAATTGATAATTTAAATGATTTATATATAAAAAGTTATAAATGATTTATAAATAATTAAAATTAATTAAAAATTATTTAAAAATTGAATGAAAATGATTTCTTTGATTTATAGATTATTTAAATTAACCAAAAATGATTTAAATTAATTAAAAATAATTTAAATAAATTATAGATTATTTAAATTAAATATAAATGATTTAAATAAATTATAAATGATTTCTTAATATATGAATACTTTAGTAGTCGCAAAAACCGATTTATGTTGTAGTTTAACACATCCAATATATGAATAATGTAAGCGTAATGTTCAACACAATGTGATTTTCTTAAACATGCACATTGTGATTGAGGACAATGGACATCATTAAATATTTTGCCGTAGGATATAATAGGACAAACAATTTATATATTTATATAATAAAACAAAATCCCTAGTGGGGACTTTTTCATTTTAAAAAAATCAAATCATTCCTTCTTTAGTAATAATTTTTTTAATTATATTTAATTTGTTAGATGCAGAAAAATAAAAAAAAAAAAAAATTAATTATTTCCTAATTTGCTTAAAAAGATTAAAAAAATCGTTTTTGTACTCACATAAAAAAAAAAATAAAAAAAAAAAAGTGAAAATACACATGGGTCTCAACGACATTTTTAAATAAATATGGACCAAAAATGTAATTTAAAAAACAAAACCGGAGTCCACCCTATCCAATCTCACTGTTAATATTTTTTCATCACCATAATGTAATTAAGAAGAAAAAGCTCGCTTACATCATATGAACCATAAATCTCCAGTTCCACCCTGTTCAACCACCAAATCATCATCAACATATTCTGATCTAATTCGTGATTTAGCAATAAGGTTTGTTAATCATCAGTTACCTATTTTTGTGCTCTATATATTACTGAATCGTTATTATAATTAATTAGTTTTGTTATTGTATATGAGTTAAATAATTGGGCATTTGATTAGGGATCGATAATTGCTATTTTGGTTATTTGTGGTGTAATTAATTGCCTAAAAGAGAACTTCACATGTCAAATACAATGAAAATAATTAAGTTTAATGTTGGTCCAGAAACGATATTTTATACAATAACATTGATGTAGGTCTTTGGAAGCGAACTTATCTTATTTGTTAGGTTGACAATTTTAGGTAACATTTTGTTTAAACAGTCTACTAGCAATTTAGTTTTTGAGTAGCTATAGATATTATGAGTATTTGTCAATGTTGAAGTTGAAGAGTTCCTAATTGAGCCGCAATCTCAAAGTTTGAATCTTTATTGGCATAAGGGTTAATATTTTTAACGGCTAATCTGGTGCTAACTTCATAAAAGTTATAAGTTACTGATTAAATTTAGTAAAAGTTTTAGACTTAAAAGTGTTTTACGTTTTTGCTTAATTATATATCGAGAATGTGGTATATAAACTGTATAAATCATATATTCATCAAGTTATATACAAATCATAACCCTTAATTAAAAGACAATTAGCATGGAACAAGTAATATGGTATTATTTGGCACTTTAGCAGTTTGTTTAACCGTTATAATACACTAGAATAATAAAGAAGGTTAATGGTGTTCATATGTACGGTCATAACCGTATCATGCTTTCAAGGTCACCGCTAATTAGCAAT
The DNA here is from genome assembly GCA_021014915.2 of Artemisia tridentata subsp. tridentata. NCBI lineage: Eukaryota > Viridiplantae > Streptophyta > Magnoliopsida > Asterales > Asteraceae > Artemisia > Artemisia tridentata. The sequence continues at coordinate 227,146,925 of CP139502.1, forward strand.
CACTTTCATAAAAATATTAATACAATATATATTGAGATAAGCGGTACATATATAAGCCTACCTGACATTTACGAACGATTAAAAAAATATATACTAACTTGGCATGAGCATTTTATAATATGAACGATGTTAGATATACACCTTTTGCAACATATATAAGCCTACCTGATATTTACGAATGATATATTGATAACTGAAATTAAAAATAAAAACATTCACTAAGTTTAATGACTAAGTTGGCATGAGAATTTTATAATATGAACGATGTTAGATGATCTAATGTTTAGATAGCTTATTTCTAACTACTAATCTGATTAGCAGGTACATATTAGCTCTAAAGGAAGCTGCTAAGTAGTTAGAATACACATAAACTGACAAGTCAAAAATCAGATTGGGGATGTATCGAGAAAAGGTTATGAATTTGTATAAGCAAATGCGCAAGAACATCCAATAGTTGTTCTGGCATTAGAAATTATTATTTCCAAACAAGAGAGGAGCTACAAAGCACTTGAAGACACATTCTGGTTGCTGTCTCAGAAGGTGAGGAAGCTTGTGTGAAGTATAGGAATTGTGAACTAGACGACATTACTTTTGTTACAATGATACGTGCCTACAAAGCCATGGGAATGGTTGAAGCTGCGCAAAGTTTGGAGAATAAGATCATTATGTGCGTACATATTGTCCAATTACTTCTAGATATATGGTCACCTTGCGTCTTTACCAGGCAACTAGATTGTGGAAGGTGAAAGGTACGCAGAGCATGCAGTAAGAAAGTTTGCTTAAACAGAAACGTTCATAAATAAGTTTCTGTTCTTTACAAACTTTTTTCATATTCTTGGACTAAACTGTAATTTTTTTTAAAACTCCAGACTTAATACAGTACCAATTTATATTGTATTACAATTCTAATACGGCACAAGTTTTTTTAAAAAAACTTCAGACTTCTTAATACAATACCAGTTTATATTGTATTACAATTCTAATAGGGCCTAAACTAAAACCGACTTAAAGCATTATATAAACTCAATTGATAGCCCAAGTTTTTTATTCCAGCGAATTTATCATCACAGCTATCTGCAGCTCATTCAATAAAACTCAACAAATCACCAGGTTTTCTTTTTCATCTTTGTAGAAACATATAAAAGATTTATATTTAATCCTCATCTTATTCATCACGATTTCTTTTTCATCTTTGTAGAAAAATATTTAAATTTATTCAGATTAAATTGATTTTAGCAGGTGCTTAATCCAGTGTTTCAAGTTTCCCCGAGTCCTAAATGATTAATCATGGTCCATGTAAGTTAGAATATGACCCGAAAATGAACAAAGTAAACATATTTACTAGAGCACGCAAGAAGTTTGAATTAGCTGGAATGTTGGAACATCTTTGCAGGATCAAAGCTCTGCATAGGCGGGCATGAACCAAAGATCTGGTGTCACACCCCCAAAATCGGGTCCAGCGGAAGCTTACACATCGCTGGGGTGCAACTCAATTGGTATCATAACACATGTGCAAAGAACGGTTTTCACATCAATCATTTAGAATATATTTGATAAGTCAAAATTGTTAAATTTACATTATGAAAAGTGGTGAGGAAGTTGGCCCATAAAATAAGTTAAGCGGTCCCAAATGTTTTATCAGAGTCTTCTATGACCATGCCATGCCCTGCCAAAAGCCTCCAGTAGCGTGCTATTGCTTAGTTCCTGAAAATACATGCTAAAGTGTCAACACGAGGTTGGTGAGTTCATAGAGTTTGTTATAAATAAGTTGAAAAGCGTTTAGAGAAAGTTTCCACAGCATAGGCATTGTAAATCCACTCAGTTCCAAGCCCCGCCCATTCAAGACTTGCAACCTGTGTGTTTACAACCCAATGCTAACATAGTATGTCTAGAACAGATATATCAAAGCATATCATATCGTAAATGATCAGTGTACTTGCATACCAATGCAAAATGGGTTAGAGTACTTGCATACCAATGCAAAACGTGTCAGAGTACTTGCATACCAATGCAAAATGTATTAGCGTAATTGCATACCAATGCAAAATGTATTAGAGAACTTTCATACCAATGCAAAATGTATTAGAGTACTTGCATACCAATGCAAAAATGTAACAGATGACTTGCATACCAATGCACAATAGAATTGATGACTTGCATACCAATGCAAAACGTATTTGATAAACGAGAAAAGTAATTTAAGCATGTATCTCCCCCAAAAGTTCAAAACGTATAAAAGTAGGGGCTATGAAACTCACCTGATGCGATAGCAACAATGATAATAATGGATAAGATGAAATGAGGCTCGATCTCTAACCGCGACCTATTATGAATGATATGATCTAGCGTAAGCAATGATACAATGCTACACATGCAAATACATATGTTAACGATACCACTCGTTAGTTTTGAAAATAATGCTTATCATCGAAAACTACATTTTTGACGTCTCGTTAAGTTATGAACTACTTTTCGTGTAAATATGTTGAAACGGTACTCCACGATCCTTGTTTGATGTTTTATCACCAAATAAAATAGTTTCGTCGCAAAATAACTCTTTTTATAACTTGTGAAAATGTGACCAAACGGCATCGCAAAACTAGTCGTAAAATATTGTACGTTATGAGTTAGGAATAGAACTTGACGTTTTTGAAATCCTTGCAACAACATCTCAATGTCGTCTCTTTTGAGTTTTGGTCATACGTGACTCGATCAACGGGAAAATAGCTCGCAATATGGTGACTTGAAAGGAAAACTATTTTACACTTGGAATATATTTTGCTATAAGAAGCTGTCAAAATTAAATAAGTTTCGCCAGGTTTTCAAACGTGTATATCTTGGTCGTTATAAGTCCGTTTTCTATGTTCTTTATATCCACGGAATCGTGGATAACGTACTAACCTATTTTTGGTAAGTCGGGACGGCTAGATCAAGTTTTATGCTCAAATTTGCCCGTGAGTACTGTTCATCAGCAAGCTATTTCCGGAAAATATAGTTTTCGTCGTTAACCTCGTTTTTAGCGTATCTCCTTCGTTATAAACTCGTTTTTATCCCCGTTTTCGGCCATAGTTTCGTATCGGAAAGTATTTTCTAAATATTTGGTCCAAAATTATCCAGGAATCCCTGATCTTTCCACGTTTTGCAAAAATGGACAGCAACTTTCTATAAGTGTCAAAACTTGGTTTTCCTAGTTACTGACTTGTCTAAAAACCAACCAAACAACTTCAAATCAACTCAAATCCTACCATACACCTTCTTAGGGTGTCATGGGTTCCTAAACATCACCAACCTTGGTGGATCTCATGAGGATGTTAATAAAACTTATGGATCTACTTATATTAAGTATCTAGGGTTCGTAAGTTATAAAAAGTGTAAATAGAGTGGTATAAACTAACATATGCATATAGATCTTGAATAAACAACATGAAACTAGAAAAATGAAAGTATGGAAAGATCAACAAGTGATCTTGAAGCTTACTTGATGATTGGATGAGTTTTGAAGATGATAATGTAAAGAACCTAGGGTTTTATCACAAAACCCTAACAAGGAATGAAAGTATAGCATGATTATGACTTGATCTTCAAAAATTGATGGATCTTGCTTGGTTCTTGTGGTGTGCCGTGGACTGGGGAGAGAAAGAGGGAGGGTTTGTGTGATTTTTGTGAAAAAGAAACTAATTTAGGCATTATATAGGCCAAGGGTATTTTGGTAATTTCAACGAAAGGGTAAAATGGTAATTTCACTAGGTTTTTGAAATATTTAGATATTTTTGAGAAAATATCTAGATATTTTAGGTTGGATACTTATCTTGACTTACGGAGTGAGTTTTGGTCCCGTTAATTGCTAACTGTAAGTCGTAAAGTCACAAAACTTAAAACCGGGTATCCTAAAATTCCTAAATTCATGAAAATGTCACGGAAGGTGGAAAACATATATTTCTCTTGTTGGCAATGTTGTTTGGACATATCGGGATGCCTAAATGACGTTTAAACCTTAAAGTAAGTCTCGGACACGGGTTCGTGATTCTTGCAGAAATTATCCGACGAGTGCCAAAATCTCAGGTTATCATTAAAATAGTTTAACTTACGAGAATATGAAATAAAAATTTTGGAATGAATAGTGCCAATGAATAGTAAAAATGAATAGTAACTTGTGAATAGTAAATTGTCGAGGTTCGGAAAAAATGGCCTGAAATTACGAGTTGTGACAGTCTCCACCCGTTAGAGGAATTCAGTCCCTGAATTCAGCTCGCTCGTTCTACGTACGTACGTTCTCATGGTCGGGTTTGATGGGGGTAAACTTTCCCATGATCGAGCATAGCCTTCAAAAGACCTCTAGGTAACCGATTTTTACTTAATCCCACAACTCATCAAACAAGAACTGTCATGGGATTAGGCTAAAATCGGTTTGAGGTTGTCGATTCAAATTTAATCTCACAACTCATCAAACAAGAACTGTCATGAGATTAAACTGAATCGGCTCGGGTAACAACTTGATTCCAGTTTGATCCTCGCAACTCATCAAACAAGAACTGTCACTTAGATCAAACTAGGAACAAGTGGTTTGAAGGAGGTCTTTTGAAAATTTGGCTCGATTATGGAATTGCTTACACCGATCAAATCAATCCGGACATAATTCCATTATAACTACTCTCAGTATTGCAAAATTCATCTCTGAGTCGAACATAGGTAGTCAGGCTATGTCCCACTGTCCCGGGTCGAATATAGATGACTAGTCTATATTTCACCGAGTGTAAAACCCGCAAATTAACACAATATGAAAAGACTAAAATGCCCTCGAATTAAAATCTCGAGAACTTACGAATACGAATTAAATGAAATTAACCTAAGTCTAATTTAATTAAAACTATACATTATATGTTTTGTAACAAAAAAAAAAAAAAAAAGGAAAAGGATACATGTTGGCCCCCCCCCCCCCCCTTAACCAAAAACTAGTCCACATTCTTGATTGGTAAATATATGGCAAGTCCCTAAATTGATTGATATCATACCTATAATACTACAAGCAATATGTCGGTTCTTCCTTTTATCAAAAATACCGATCATTGAAATCAAAACAAAGAAAAACCCTAAACAACACAAAACAATCGGTTCTCCATTGTAGCTGCTGCCACGCCTAGAATTCCATCCAAAAGGCTCCAAAAACTTGTTCTAACTCTTGTCTAATCGTCACAAGGTATGCCTATAATCCTAACAATGTTCCTTATGATTTTCGTCATCAAAATCAAACCCTAAATCATGTTTTTTTGGCCCTTGTTTCTGCTGCTGTGCGCCGATCAGCAAAGGGGAGAAAAAGGAGGTCTTCGTGTGGTATTTTGACTTCGTATGATTCGTCTCTTCGTTGTCTACAAGGGTATGATGTCTTTTGTTCAATCCTTGTTCAAGTTCTTGTGTTTAAACGATTGATAGATCACCTTATAAGTCACATAAAATCATGAATGATCAAAACCTAAAACTATGTACATGAATTGGCTACCACTTTTGGGTGTGAAATAAATTATGAGAATCATGTCAAATATGTTTTTGAATGACCAAAATATGTTATGGACTCAATCAAAGTCGTTTGGGATGAAAAACATGTGATTTGGATATGAAAAACCCTATTTTGGATAACTTGCTGTGTGGACTGTTTCTGAGTCCGAATTTTGTTCAACTTTGAAGGGCTATAACTTTATGATGGAATCGTGTTTTTGAGTGTTTTAAAATCCCAAAACTAAGTTCATTGAAATAGCTACCTGGGAAAATTTAGTTTGTAATTTTTAGAGGCCTAGAAGGTTACTTTTGATTTTTAGAAAATTATGTGTCTGGTCGGATTTGTGAGTCTGGAAAATCAGTCCGGGTTTTTGATTTTTAATTTTCAAACCGTGTTGAGTTAGGAAGAGTCCTTTGAACTGGGTAATCTATAAGATGTATTCTACTTCCTGGAATTTTTCTAGATTTTTGTGAATTTTTCTTAAAGGGTTTCTAATTGATAACTTTTCGTATAGTAAAATTACTCAGAAATCTGGACGAGTTGAGAAAATGGATTTTTAGCACATACCTATACTACATAATAAAATCTGGAAAAATTTGGTAAAATACTTTAGACATATGAGCACCTCTGGGAATTTTTGGGAAATTTAATACTGAGTTCTTATATGATTTATAATTTATGGAAAACCTGACAAATTCGTACTTAAAACTGTGTGATGTTATAAAAGGGTAAAGTTGTGAACTAAAGGGTGTGATGTGTTTATTGTGTAACCTAAAGGGTGTAAACGGATATTTTGCTAAAAACCAAAGGTCATAACTTATAAAATCTGTAACTTGATGATATTTTCATATTATACCCTAAACTTATGATAATTACCTAATGAACCCTAAATTATGAAAACTACTACATGAACACTAAAACTTGGTAAAAGACATTAAGAATCTTGAACTATGAATATGATCATCTATAATACTTTGAATTAGCATACGGGAATGATATAACATAAAGTCACCTAATATGGAATGAGAACAAGAATGAAACCTTACGGTCCTATGAACTTATAAGAGAACTTGTGCTTATTTGTAGATCGGGTGAAGAGGGAGTGATCTCCTACTTGATTTGATTTTCATTTCTTGCTTGCGTATTTCGTTAAGGTACAGATATTCTGCTTCTTTGATAAGAGGCCTTCATTCTCTGATTATGATTCGTATTAAGGTTTCCCTATACCATTGCTATGTTCCCTTCATTTATGAATTTCGATTATTGAACCATCATGATATTGAACCTTTTATGATTATGAACCTTTCATTCATGAACCTCTAATTATGAACCCTTGACCATGAACCTTTGCTTATGAACCTTTGCTTATGAACCATGCTTATGAACCATGATTATGAACCATGATTATGAACTTATGAAACATGATATTGACCTATGCAAGTAAACTTAAAACATGATTCATGATACTTGACCTTTACCCTCAGTTTGATACTACGAGCCACTCACTAGGCATGAGGGTTTCATGTCCATGTCAGTCGATGCACCGATGGCATGACTCTAGGGCAGGAGAGTGATGACCTGTCCCGTCCCTGCATGTTATGTTTACGTAGAGGCAGATTATGGCCACCTGGGGCGTATGGATGCATCCTAGATTTGTTCATGTTCATGTTATGTTATGTTATTCATGGTGACTGATGGTGTGTGCGATACACGTCTTTCACACTCTGGGAGCTAGCTACTCCAACCCATGATTGAGGACACCCCTCATATTTACAGGATACCCATGATTGAGGACACCCCTCATATTTACAGGATACCCATGATTGAGGACACCCCTCATATTCACAGGATACTAAGAGGTCTCCCCTCTGCATGTGTACGATTATGATTATGATTATGATTCATGTTATGTTATGGGCTCGTAGTGGATTACTGACTTTCCCTTACCTTGCACCTTTACACTTTCCCTTATGACACCATGTATTCCTACCATGCATTCTTACCGTGTATTCTTACCATGTATTCTCACCATGTATTCATGCTTCCATTCTCATTTACTCATGTATTATTCATTATGCTACTGCTTTGTTTCCGTTATATCTGTTCACTGGGCTTTTTAAGCTCAGCCGCACGTTTTCTTTTCGTGTGCGGCAGATTTTAAGCAGGATGAGGGGTTTGGGTATAAGTGAAGAGGCTTTTGGACTTAGAAGATTTTGAGTAGAAGCTATTAGAAGAGATGTACTTATGGCTTTTATAGACGGCTTTTATTTCCTTTGTAACCCTTTGTATTGCAAGATTTCATTTGTAACCTTTGAGAACCATTGTATTACTATTTGATTGTATGCTATGTTTATCTGATATGAAACCATTTGCGTGACATCTTTACTCTTGTCGGGTTGGGGTGTTACAATTATGGTATCAGAGAGACAGGCTGCGATTCGTAATACATTTACCCTTGGCCTGTGTAAGTAGGACCACTAAGTTTCCCTGTAAGCGCTCATAAGATAACCTGTAAGATTTACTTTAGGATCTCCCTATAGGAACCTAAATTTGACCAGTGAGGAATGGGTAGACTAAGACATATATTGAGTATCATTTGCTTTCGCATCACTCTGATTCGTGCCCTTGCCTTTAGTTAAGCCTCATCAGAACTTTTCAGGAGTTAGAAGCTTTGCAACTTAAGCTTAGTAACCAAGTCAGTTTGGAATACCTCGAAAACCCACCTGGATACCTTACACCATGTAAGTTTCATTTTCAGATTTTGACATCCACCTCCGATTTGTTTGATAAGCTTTTTAAAACACCTTTCCGACCATGTCGTAAGCCATTCAATCATAATGTGTTCGACACATTTTGTGAATTCATTGCTTATGCTGAATGCGAATGTATCGTCCGATACTACTTAACTTTGCATAAATCCGTTACTACTCCTATGAGAATTCTGGTAATTATTAACCATGGATATAGGAAGTTATGTTCCTTTCCTTTGAATGACGAATCTTGTTCTGCCAACCATTTCCTTTGGAAGGATATGATGCTATGTTACCTCTGTATGGATTTGTTAACTAAGCATGATGATGTTAATAACGGATATTCTGTACATCTCACTTTTGACAAATATACGATGTTCGTACTGCTGATAATACACATCCTACGTACTGCTTATGCTAAGAAGCTGAACAAATCCCCACACTTGAATCATTCGTTTATCCATCTCAACATTTTTATTGAAACATGTGCTGGATTTCGATATATAAAACTATCCGTCTGATTCGATGACTGTATTCGTTCTATGAATCTTTGATCTTGACATGTCTTATTGTGTGGTCTCTTATGTATGGACTAGATGACTATTTGTAAAGCTACCATAGACTACCGTATATGAAATGTGATCTTAACAATTTATCTTACCCTATTTCGTTATGATGAATCTCTACACCTGAATCTGCTAAAGTTTTGCCACTATGGAAGCACCAACCCTGAACTCATATGATTATCAATTTTCCTGACAACCATTACTATTCACCCTTGGAAAGTTCCGCCATTAGAAATTTTCCGTTGTACGAAGATTTTCTGGTATTTCAGGTGTAATATGAATTTTGATCACCTCAGTGGTTCTCTTGAAGTACTCTTGTTGGTCTATGAAGATGAAGTATGTGACGACGTATCGACTATTGTGCACCTAACCGTACCACTATCAGTAATCGTTACCCGTTTTCGCACCTCAATGATTGATTTGGTCCTTCTTTTGAAACTTCGTATCTCGTTGCATCGTGCTAAATTTGAAGGGCTGAAGCAGCAACCACAAGAACTTCTAAGAAGGGGGTTAACTAACCGAGAGTAACCTTTGTGAAGTAGTTCAGTCTTACTTTGAAGAAGAAGGAAGGCGACATGAGGTGTATGTGAAAATTTTTCCCCTAAACGATTTTCAGAGACGGTCCTCGCGCTCGTTATAACCTTATGAGTTTGAGTGATGCCAATAGTATTGGCAAAAATGATCATGTCTTCGTGTGTTTTGGGACAAATTGTCATAGTATGACAATGTGTTATGTTCAAAGGCGAAAGAAGAACATAGAGATTAATGATGAGACGACCACTTGATCTGGAGAAGAAAACTTGATTGACATTCAGAAACCATTGTAGACGACACTACCCTATATAATGTGAAGACAGAGTTTCACACAGAAAGGATCAAGATCGAAGACAATTATCAGCGTTAGAAACCTGGTGGGAGAATAGTAGAAGATGGTTGCGACAAGTATACCTTAGAAGAAGCACCTAGGAAGAAGAGAGGAACTGGATAGTACTCGACTACACATCATGCAACACGTGAAGATTGCAACTCGGGCATCAAGACAACCAGATCGTCTGAGGCGAATCGTTCAACACATACCCGGAGCTGTGCTGGAAGACCTGTCGAAGATGCGCAGTCTTGCTTCTCTTTTCATTTTAGTTGTACTAAGATGAATTGAAGCAGAGGCAGACTTGCGGATGGAGGGTTGCACGATGATCGTGTCAGAGGCTGCCGCTACGAAATCACCATATCAAGAAGAGTTGCTGAAGGCTTGAGGAATCAGACTCAAATTTGTAATTCCTTTTCACCATGGGATAAGATGGACAAACATAGATGAACCACTCCAACTTGAAAGAAATTTTGAAATTTAGTATTTGAATTGACGAATTTTGAAGTGGAGATTTGCGTTTAGACGAGGTGATTCTGTGAATGATGAAGCTATCGATGACGTAATTTGTTTTTTCCCTCAACCTACTTAAATACCGTTACCTGATAATGAAGTCCTTTGAATAATTTTTGGGTTTCTCTGTTAGAAATTTCGTCCTATGTCACTCTGCATTTGTTGAGTAACGAGTTATGTGGAATTTTGACGAATTATGGAAGGGACTTTGTGATTTATGTTTCAGAAAGGACGGATGTTGAAGTAACCACTGATATTGGCTGAGTTGATTTCGGTAAGTTATGAAGTATTGACGCTATTAACGACGTACCTGAATTCTGATGGACATTTTCGGATTTCCGTTACTCTTCGAGTAATTGCGTTCTCTTAGTTATGATGTTTGATTTTAGTGACCTCTGAGATGGTAGGTGGACTAGGTGGATTTAGATAAGTTATGTTAATCACGACTTGAGATAAAGTATGACCATCGTGAGGGCATATTTATATGATGCAAGTATTATGACGTCTGGCCAGCGTGATAATACTTACATCATATAACGTGCACTCTTTGTGGGCATAGGATATTTCAAGAAGTGCCTTAGAAGCCTTAGAATTTCTGATATCTGTTTGAGATCATCCGCGTTTAGTGAGACTTTAGATTCATTCTACCTATACGATTGATCCGCTGTATTTGATATACGATTTGATACATTTGATGATTCGTCACGCGCTTCGTTGACCGATGGTACGTTCCTTAGTTCGATCAGTATCTGCTTGGAATTGATGAGTTCTTCTATAGTGGTGCACTAGTTCCCTTTTCGTTAAGAATCTGGACTGAGCTGATGAGATTTTACTCTTTAGTACTACCTTCGTATTACTTACAACAGAATGTTTCACGTATCTCTGTGTGAGATTTAAATCTTTATCCGCTACATTGTTGTTTCGTATTTCTTGGAACGGATTCGTTGTGAACTATGAAAGCCTAGGGCTTTTCGATGATTTTGATCAGGTTGGCAAGGTATCTTATCGCTTGGCGTTACCTCCCCATTTATTCTTCGTATGCGATGTATTCCATGTGTCACTTCTTCGTCAGTATGATTATCATCCGCTTCATGTTGTGTTTTGCCCATTCGATCAGATTCGAGAAAATCTTTCTTATAGTGAAGAACCTGAGGCTATTTTGGAGCGTCAGGAAAGAGTCATGAGAACTAAAACCATTCCGTTCGTAAAGATTCTTTGGAAGAACCATCCTGAGAGCGAGGCTACTTGGGAAACCGAAGAATCAATACGATCCGATTATCCGAATTTCTCTTTTTGATTTGGTACGTATTCATTTCGTTATTGCTTTCGATTTCGCATTTCATTTCGATTTCGCACTTCAATTTTCGAGGACGAAAATTTTTTTTTAAGAGGGGAAGAGTTGTAAAACCCGCAAATTAACACAATATGAAAAGACTAAAATGCCCTCGAATTAAAATCTCGAGAACTTACGAATACGAATTAAATGAAATTAACCTAAGTCTAATTTAATTAAAACTATACATTATATGTTTTGTAACAAAAAAAAAAAAAAAAGGAAAAAGGATACATGTTGGCCCCCCCCCCTTAACCAAAAACTAGTCCACATTCTTGATTGGTAAATATATGGCAAGTCCCTAAATTGATTGATATCATACCTATAATACTACAAGCAATATGTCGGTTCTTCCTTTTATCAAAAATACCGATCATTGAAATCAAAACAAAGAAAAACCCTAAACAACACAAAACAATCGGTTCTCCATTGTAGCTGCTGCCACGCCTAGAATTCCATCCAAAAGGCTCCAAAAACTTGTTCTAACTCTTGTCTAATCGTCACAAGGTATGCCTATAATCCTAACAATGTTCCTTATGATTTTCGTCATCAAAATCAAACCCTAAATCATGTTTTTTTGGCCCTTGTTTCTGCTGCTGTGCGCCGATCAGCAAAGGGGAGAAAAGGAGGTCTTCGTGTGGTATTTTGACTTCGTATGATTCGTCTCTTCGTTGTCTACAAGGGTATGATGTCTTTTGTTCAATCCTTGTTCAAGTTCTTGTGTTTAAACGATTGATAGATCACCTTATAAGTCACATAAAATCATGAATGATCAAAACCTAAAACTATGTACATGAATTGGCTACCACTTTTGGGTGTGAAATAAATTATGAGAATCATGTCAAATATGTTTTTGAATGACCAAAATATGTTATGGACTCAATCAAAGTCGTTTGGGATGAAAAACATGTGATTTGGATATGAAAAACCCTATTTTGGATAACTTGCTGTGTGGACTGTTTCTGAGTCCGAATTTTGTTCAACTTTGAAGGGCTATAACTTTATGATGGAATCGTGTTTTTGAGTGTTTTAAAATCCCAAAACTAAGTTCATTGAAATAGCTACCTGGGAAAATTTAGTTTGTAATTTTTAGAGGCCTAGAAGGTTACTTTTGATTTTTAGAAAATTATGTGTCTGGTCGGATTTGTGAGTCTGGAAAATCAGTCCGGGTTTTTGATTTTTAATTTTCAAACCGTGTTGAGTTAGGAAGAGTACTTTGAACTGGGTAATCTATAAGATGTATTCTACTTCCTGGAATTTTTCTAGATTTTTGTGAATTTTTCTTAAAGGGTTTCTAATTGATAACTTTTCGTATAGTAAAATTACTCAGAAATCTGGACGAGTTGAGAAAATGGATTTTTAGCACATACCTATACTACATAATAAAAATCTGGAAAAATTTGGTAAAATACTTTAGACATATGAGCACCTCTGGGAATTTTTGGGAAATTTAATACTGAGTTCTTATATGATTTATAATTTATGGAAAACCTGACAAATTCGTACTTAAAACTGTGTGATGTTATAAAAGGGTAAAGTTGTGAACTAAAGGGTGTGATGTGTTTATTGTGTAACCTAAAGGGTGTAAACGGATATTTTGCTAAAAACCAAAGGTCATAACTTATAAAATCTGTAACTTGATGATATTTTCATATTATACCCTAAACTTATGATAATTACCTAATGAACCCTAAATTATGAAAACTACTACATGAACACTAAAACTTGGTAAAAGACATTAAGAATCTTGAACTATGAATATGATCATCTATAATACTTTGAATTAGCATACGGGAATGATATAACATAAAGTCACCTAATATGGAATGAGAACAAGAATGAAACCTTACGGTCCTATGAACTTATAAGAGAACTTGTGCTTATTTGTAGATCGGGTGAAGAGGGAGTGATCTCCTACTTGATTTGATTTTCATTTCTTGCTTGCGTATTTCGTTAAGGTACAGATATTCTGCTTCTTTGATAAGAGGCCTTCATTCTCAGATTATGATTCGTATTAAGGTTTCCCTATACCATTGCTATGTTCCCTTCATTTATGAACTTCGATTATTGAACCATCATGATATTGAACCTTTTATGATTATGAACTTTTCATTCATGAACCTCTAATTATGAACCCTTGACCATGAACCTTTGCTTATGAACCTTTGCTTATGAACCATGCTTATGAACCATGATTATGAACCATGATTATGAACTTATGAAACATGATATTGACCTATGCAAGTAAACTTAAAACATGATTCATGATACTTGACCTTTACCCTCAGTTTGATACTACGAGCCACTCACTAGGCATGAGGGTTTCATGTCCATGTCAGTCGATGCACCGATGGCATGACTCTAGGGCAGGAGAGTGATGACCTGTCCCGTCCCTGCATGTTATGTTTACGTAGAGGCAGATTATGGCCACCTGGGGCGTATGGATGCATCCTAGATTTGTTCATGTTCATGTTATGTTATGTTATTCATGGTGACTGATGGTGTGTGCGATACACGTCTTTCACACTCTGGGAGCTAGCTACTCCAACCCATGATTGAGGACACCCCTCATATTTACAGGATACCCATGATTGAGGACACCCCTCATATTTACAGGATACCCATGATTGAGGACACCCCTCATATTCACAGGATACTAAGAGGTCTCCCCTCTGCATGTGTACGATTATGATTATGATTATGATTCATGTTATGTTATGGGCTCGTAGTGGATTACTGACTTTCCCTTACCTTGCACCTTTACACTTTCCCTTATGACACCATGTATTCCTACCATGCATTCTTACCGTGTATTCTTACCATGTATTCTCACCATGTATTCATGCTTCCATTCTCATTTACTCATGTATTATTCATTATGCTACTGCTTTGTTTCCGTTATATCTGTTCACTGGGCTTTTTAAGCTCAGCCGCACGTTTTCTTTTCGTGTGCGGCAGATTTTAAGCAGGATGAGGGGTTTGGGTATAAGTGAAGAGGCTTTTGGACTTAGAAGATTTTGAGTAGAAGCTATTAGAAGAGATGTACTTATGGCTTTTATAGACGGCTTTTATTTCCTTTGTAACCCTTTGTATTGCAAGATTTCATTTGTAACCTTTGAGAACCATTGTATTACTATTTGATTGTATGCTATGTTTATCTGATATGAAACCATTTGCGTGACATCTTTACTCTTGTCGGGTTGGGGTGTTACAATTATGGTATCAGAGAGACAGGCTGCGATTCGTAATACATTTACCCTTGGCCTGTGTAAGTAGGACCACTAAGTTTCCCTGTAAGCGCTCATAAGATAACCTGTAAGATTTACTTTAGGATCTCCCTATAGGAACCTAAATTTGACCAGTGAGGAATGGGTAGACTAAGACATATATGTGAGTATCATTTGCTTTCGCATCACTCTGATTCGTGCCCTTGCCTTTAGTTAAGCCTCATCAGAACTTTTCAGGAGTTAGAAGCTTTGCAACTTAAGCTTAGTAACCAAGTCAGTTTGGAATACCTCGAAAACCCACCTGGATACCTTACACCATGTAAGTTTCATTTTCAGATTTTGACATCCACCTCCGATTTGTTTGATAAGCTTTTTAAAACACCTTTCCGACCATGTCGTAAGCCATTCAATCATAATGTGTTCGACACATTTTGTGAATTCATTGCTTATGCTGAATGCGAATGTATCGTCCGATACTACTTAACTTTGCATAAATCCGTTACTACTCCTATGAGAATTCTGGTAATTATTAACCATGGATATAGGAAGTTATGTTCCTTTCCTTTGAATGACGAATCTTGTTCTGCCAACCATTTCCTTTGGAAGGATATGATGCTATGTTACCTCTGTATGGATTTGTTAACTAAGCATGATGATGTTAATAACGGATATTCTGTACATCTCACTTTTGACAAATATACGATGTTCGTACTGCTGATAATACACATCCTACTTACTGCTTATGCTAAGAAGCTGAACAAATCCCCACACTTGAATCATTCGTTTATCCATCTCAACATTTTTATTGAAACATGTGCTGGATTTCGATATATGAACTATCCGTCTGATTCGATGACTGTATTCGTTCTATGAATCTTTTGATCTTGACATGTCTTATTGTGTGGTCTCTTATGTATGGACTAGATGACTATTTGTAAAGCTACCATAGACTACCGTATATGAAATGTGATCTTAACAATTTATCTTACCCTATTTCGTTATGATGAATCTCTACACCTGAATCTGCTAAAGTTTTGCCACTATGGAAGCACCAACCCTGAACTCATATGATTATCAATTTTCCTGACAACCATTACTATTCACCCTTGGAAAGTTCCGCCATTAGAAATATTCCGTTGTACGAAGATTTTCTGGTATTTCAGGTGTAATATGAATTTTGCTCACCTCAGTGATTCTCTTGAAGTACTCTTGTTGGTCTATGAAGATGAAGTATGTGACGACGTATCGACTATTGTGCACCTAACCGTACCACTATCAGTAATCGTTACCCGTTTTCGCACCTCAATGATTGATTTGGTCCTTCTTTTGAAACTTCGTATCTCGTTGCATCGTGCTAAATTTGAAGGGCTGAAGCAGCAACCACAAGAACTTCTAAGAAGGGGGTTAACTAACCGAGAGTAACCTTTGTGAAGTAGTTCAGTCTTACTTTGAAGAAGAAGGAAGGCGACATGAGGTGTATGTGAAAATTTTTCCCCTAAACGATTTTCAGAGACGGTCCTCGCGCTCGTTATAACCTTATGAGTTTGAGTGATGCCAATAGTATTGGCAAAAATGATCATGTCTTCGTGTGTTTTGGGACAAATTGTCATAGTATGACAATGTGTTATGTTCAAAGGCGAAAGAAGAACATAGAGATTAATGATGAGACGACCACTTGATCTGGAAGAGAAACTTGATTGACATTCAGAAACCATTGTAGACGACACTACCCTATATAATGTGAAGACAGAGTTTCACACAGAAAGGATCAAGATCGAAGACAATTATCAGCGTTAGAAACCTGGTGGGAGAATAGTAGAAGATGGTTGCGACAAGTATACCTTAGAAGAAGCACCTAGGAAGAAGAGAGGAACTGGATAGTACTCGACTACACATCATGCAACACGTGAAGATTGCAACTCGGGCATCAAGACAACCAGATCGTCTGAGGCGAATCGTTCAACACATACCCGGAGCTGTGCTGGAAGACCTGTCGAAGATGCGCAGTCTTGCTTCTCTTTTCATTTTAGTTGTACTAAGATGAATTGAAGCAGAGGCAGACTTGCGGATGGAGGGTTGCACGATGATCGTGTCAGAGGCTGCCGCTACGAAATCACCATATCAAGAAGAGTTGCTGAAGGCTTGAGGAATCAGACTCAAATTTGTAATTCCTTTTCACCATGGGATAAGATGGACAAACATAGATGAACCACTCCAACTTGAAAGAAATTTTGAAATTTAGTATTTGAATTGACGAATTTTGAAGTGGAGATTTGCGTTTAGACGAGGTGATTCTGTGAATGATGAAGCTATCGATGACGTAATTTTTGTTTTTTCCCTCAACCTACTTAAATACCGTTACCTGATAATGAAGTCCTTTGAATAATTTTTGGGTTTCTCTGTTAGAAATTTCGTCCTATGTCACTCTGCATTTGTTGAGTAACGAGTTATGTGGAATTTTGACGAATTATGGAAGGGACTTTGTGATTTATGTTTCAGAAAGGACGGATGTTGAAGTAACCACTGATATTGGCTGAGTTGATTTCGGTAAGTTATGAAGTATTGACGCTATTAACGACGTACCTGAATTCTGATGGACATTTTCGGATTTCCGTTACTCTTCGAGTAATTGCGTTCTCTTAGTTATGATGTTTGATTTTAGTGACCTCTGAGATGGTAGGTGGACTAGGTGGATTTAGATAAGTTATGTTAATCACGACTTGAGATAAAGTATGACCATCGTGAGGGCATATTTATATGATGCAAGTATTATGACGT
Organism: Artemisia tridentata subsp. tridentata; assembly: GCA_021014915.2. Taxonomy (NCBI): domain Eukaryota; kingdom Viridiplantae; phylum Streptophyta; class Magnoliopsida; order Asterales; family Asteraceae; genus Artemisia; species Artemisia tridentata. The sequence goes on from CP139502.1 coordinate 227,164,451, forward strand.
CTGGCCAGCGTGATAATACTTACATCATATAACGTGCACTCTTTGTGGGCATAGGATATTTCAAGAAGTGCCTTAGAAGCCTTAGAATTTCTGATATCTGTTTGAGATCATCCGCGTTTAGTGAGACTTTAGATTCATTCTACCTATACGATTGATCCGCTGTATTTGATATACGATTTGATACATTTGATGATTCGTCACGCGCTTCGTTGACCGATGGTACGTTCCTTAGTTCGATCAGTATCTGCTTGGAATTGATGAGTTCTTCTATAGTGGTGCACTAGTTCCCTTTTCGTTAAGAATCTGGACTGAGCTGATGAGATTTTACTCTTTAGTACTACCTTCGTATTACTTACAACAGGAATGTTTCACGTATCTCTGTGTGAGATTTAAATCGTTATCCGCTACATTGTTGTTTCGTATTTCTTGGAACGGATTCGTTGTGAACTATGAAAGCCTAGGGCTTTTCGATGATTTTGATCAGGTTGGCAAGGTATCTTATCGCTTGGCGTTACCTCCCCATTTATTCTTCGTATGCGATGTATTCCATGTGTCACTTCTTCGTCAGTATGATTATCATCCGCTTCATGTTGTGTTTTGCCCATTCGATCAGATTCGAGAAAATCTTTCTTATAGTGAAGAACCTGAGGCTATTTTGGAGCGTCAGGAAAGAGTCATGAGAACTAAAACCATTCCGTTCGTAAAGATTCTTTGGAAGAACCATCCTGAGAGCGAGGCTACTTGGGAAACCGAAGAATCAATACGATCCGATTATCCGAATTTCTCTTTTTGATTTGGTACGTATTCATTTCGTTATTGCTTTCGATTTCGCATTTCATTTCGATTTCGCACTTCAATTTTCGAGGACGAAAATTTTTTTTTAAGAGGGGAAAGTTGTAAAACCCGCAAATTAACACAATATGAAAAGACTAAAATGCCCTCGAATTAAAATCTCGAGAACTTACGAATACGAATTAAATGAAATTAACCTAAGTCTAATTTAATTAAAACTATACATTATATGTTTTGTAACAAAAAAAAAAAAAAAAGGAAAAAGGATACATGTTGGCCCCCCCCCCTTAACCAAAAACTAGTCCACATTCTTGATTGGTAAATATATGGCAAGTCCCTAAATTGATTGATATCATACCTATAATACTACAAGCAATATGTCGGTTCTTCCTTTTATCAAAAATACCGATCATTGAAATCAAAACAAAGAAAAACCCTAAACAACACAAAACAATCGGTTCTCCATTGTAGCTGCTGCCACGCCTAGAATTCCATCCAAAAGGCTCCAAAAACTTGTTCTAACTCTTGTCTAATCGTCACAAGGTATGCCTATAATCCTAACAATGTTCCTTATGATTTTCGTCATCAAAATCAAACCCTAAATCATGTTTTTTGGCCCTTGTTTCTGCTGCTGTGCGCCGATCAGCAAAGGGGAGAAAAGGAGGTCTTCGTGTGGTATTTTGACTTCGTATGATTCGTCTCTTCGTTGTCTACAAGGGTATGATGTCTTTTGTTCAATCCTTGTTCAAGTTCTTGTGTTTAAACGATTGATAGATCACCTTATAAGTCACATAAAATCATGAATGATCAAAACCTAAAACTATGTACATGAATTGGCTACCACTTTTGGGTGTGAAATAAATTATGAGAATCATGTCAAATATGTTTTTGAATGACCAAAATATGTTATGGACTCAATCAAAGTCGTTTGGGATGAAAAACATGTGATTTGGATATGAAAAACCCTATTTTGGATAACTTGCTGTGTGGACTGTTTCTGAGTCCGAATTTTGTTCAACTTTGAAGGGCTATAACTTTATGATGGAATCGTGTTTTTTGAGTGTTTTAAAATCCCAAAACTAAGTTCATTGAAATAGCTACCTGGGAAAATTTAGTTTGTAATTTTTAGAGGCCTAGAAGGTTACTTTTTGATTTTTAGAAAATTATGTGTCTGGTCGGATTTGTGAGTCTGAAAATCAGTCCGGGTTTTTGATTTTTAATTTTCAAACCGTGTTGAGTTAGGAAGAGTACTTTGAACTGGGTAATCTATAAGATGTATTCTACTTCCTGGAATTTTTCTAGATTTTTGTGAATTTTTCTTAAAGGTTTCTAATTGATAACTTTTCGTATAGTAAAATTACTCAGAAATCTGGACGAGTTGAGAAAATGGATTTTTAGCACATACCTATACTACATAATAAAATCTGGAAAAATTTGGTAAAATACTTTAGACATATGAGCACCTCTGGGAATTTTTGGGAAATTTAATACTGAGTTCTTATATAAATTTATAATTTATGGAAAACCTGACAAATTCGTACTTAAAACTGTGTGATGTTATAAAAGGGTAAAGTTGTGAACTAAAGGGTGTGATGTGTTTATTGTGTAACCTAAAGGGTGTAAACGGATATTTTGCTAAAAACCAAAGGTCATAACTTATAAAATCTGTAACTTGATGATATTTTCATATTATACCCTAAACTTATGATAATTACCTAATGAACCCTAAATTATGAAAACTACTACATGAACACTAAAACTTGGTAAAAAGACATTAAGAATCTTGAACTATGAATATGATCATCTATAATACTTTGAATTAGCATACGGGAATGATATAACATAAAGTCACCTAATATGGAATGAGAACAAGAATGAAACCTTACGGTCCTATGAACTTATAAGAGAACTTGTGCTTATTTGTAGATCGGGTGAAGAGGGAGTGATCTCCTACTTGATTTGATTTTCATTTCTTGCTTGCGTATTTCGTTAAGGTACAGATATTCTGCTTCTTTGATAAGAGGCCTTCATTCTCAGATTATGATTCGTATTAAGGTTTCCCTATACCATTGCTATGTTCCCTTCATTTATGAATTTCGATTATTGAACCATCATGATATTGAACCTTTTATGATTATGAACTTTTCATTCATGAACCTCTAATTATGAACCCTTGACCATGAACCTTTGCTTATGAACCTTTGCTTATGAACCATGCTTATGAACCATGATTATGAACCATGATTATGAACTTATGAAACATGATATTGACCTATGCAAGTAAACTTAAAACATGATTCATGATACTTGACCTTTACCCTCAGTTTGATACTACGAGCCACTCACTAGGCATGAGGGTTTCATGTCCATGTCAGTCGATGCACCGATGGCATGACTCTAGGGCAGGAGAGTGATGACCTGTCCCGTCCCTGCATGTTATGTTTACGTAGAGGCAGATTATGGCCACCTGGGGCGTATGGATGCATCCTAGATTTGTTCATGTTCATGTTATGTTATGTTATTCATGGTGACTGATGGTGTGTGCGATACACGTCTTTCACACTCTGGGAGCTAGCTACTCCAACCCATGATTGAGGACACCCCTCATATTTACAGGATACCCATGATTGAGGACACCCCTCATATTTACAGGATACCCATGATTGAGGACACCCCTCATATTCACTAGGATACTAAGAGGTCTCCCCTCTGCATGTGTACGATTATGATTATGATTATGATTCATGTTTATGTTATGGGCTCGTAGTGGATTACTGACTTTCCCTTACCAATGTGAATACGATTGTGACATCTCCACCTTAGGAATTCATCCTGATTCAGCTCGCTGCTTCTTACCGTACGTACTTCTTCAGGGTCTTAGGGGTAACTTCCCATGATCGAGTCATTGCCTTCAAAAGACCTCTAGGTAACATTTTTACTTAATCCCAAACTCATCAACAAGACTGTCATGTTCTAATCGGTTATGAGTTGTCGATCAAATTTTAATCTCACCAACTTCTCATATCGCTGTCAGAGTTTTTAAATGAATCGGCTTGGGTAAAACTTGATAGCTTTGTCTGAGACTATAGACAAGAATGTATTAGATAAACTAGGAACAAGTGGTTTGAAGGAGCTTTTAAAATTTGTCGTTTGGAATTTTACCCGAATCAATTTATTGGACAAATTTCCATTATAACCTACTTCATATGAAAATTTACATCTCTAGTTGTACATGTTATCGCTATGTCCACTGTCCGTCGAATCTATTAATACTGTCGTTATTTTCACCGAGGTTCAATGAATTTTGGAATACTCAGCTTAGTTATAATAATACTATGTCCTTCACATGTAAAGGGTGGTTCAAAAGTCTAAGGCAGGTGATCAGGCTTGAGGTCAAAAGATGAAACTACGTAAGGAAAAAGGTGTAACGCTGTGACGTGTATGATATGTATGCACCCTTATATGTAAGACAATCACAGTAATCAACGAGAATAAGTGAGTATAATCTATCTGGCAATAAGATACAAATCTCATTACATATGTCAGCAACAAACCACAAATGAGGCATCAGCTTGGCAGGCAGGCACGTGGCGGTCATAGGGTTAAGTTTTTGTAAATGTAGCTATAGTCTAGGTTTTAAAATCACCCAGTTCTCTATAGCCGAGGTACTGATACCAATCTGTCACACCCCCAAAATCGGGTCCAGCGGAAGCTTACACATCGCTGGGGTGCAACTCAATTGGTATCATAACACATGTGCAAAGAACGGTTTTCACATCAATCATTTAGAATATATTTGATAAGTCAAAATTGTTAAATTTACATTATGAAAAGTGGTGCGGAAGTTGGCCCATAAAATAAGTTAAGCGGTCCCAAATGTTTTATCAGAGTCTTCTATGACCATGCCATGCCCTGCCAAAAGCCTCCAGTAGCGTGCTATTGCTTAGTTCCTGAAAATACATGCTAAAGTGTCAACACGAGGTTGGTGAGTTCATAGAGTTTGTTATAAATAAGTTGAAAAGCGTTTAGAGAAAGTTTCCACAGCATAGGCATTGTAAATCCACTCAGTTCCAAGCCCCGCCCATTCAAGACTTGCAACCTGTGTGTTTACAACCCAATGCTAACATAGTATGTCTAGAACAGATATATCAAAGCATATCATATCGTAAATGATCAGTGTACTTGCATACCAATGCAAAATGGGTTAGAGTACTTGCATACCAATGCAAAACGTGTCAGAGTACTTGCATACCAATGCAAAATGTATTAGCGTAATTGCATACCAATGCAAAATGTATTAGAGAACTTGCATACCAATGCAAAATGTATTAGAGTACTTGCATACCAATGCAAAAATGTAACAGATGACTTGCATACCAATGCACAATAGAATTGATGACTTGCATACCAATGCAAAACGTATTTGATAAACGAGAAAAGTAATTTAAGCATGTATCTCCCCCAAAAGTTCAAAACGTATAAAAGTAGGGGCTATGAAACTCACCTGATGCGATAGCAACAATGATAATAATGGATAAGATGAAATGAGGCTCGATCTCTAACCGCGACCTATTATGAATGATATGATCTAGCGTAAGCAATGATACAATGCTACACATGCAAATACATATGTTATCGATACCACTCGTTAGTTTTGAAAATAATGCTTATCATCGAAAACTACATTTTTGACGTCTCGTTAAGTTATGAACTACTTTTCGTGTAAATATGTTGAAACGGTACTCCACGATCCTTGTTTGATGTTTTATCGCCAAATAAAATAGTTTCGTCGCAAAATAACTCTTTTTATAACTTGTGAAAATGTGACCAAACGGCCTCGCAAAACTAGTCGTAAAATATTGTACGTTATGAGTTAGGAATAGAACTTGACGTTTTTGAAATCCTTGCAACAACATCTCAATGTCGTCTCTTTTGAGTTTTGGTCATACGTGACTCGATCAACGGGAAAATAGCTCGCAATATGGTGACTTGAAAGGAAAACTGTTTTACACTTGGAATATATTTTGCTATAAGAAGCTGTCAAAATTAAATAAGTTTCGCCGGGTTTTCAAACGTGTATATCTTGGTCGTTATAAGTCCGTTTTCTATGTTCTTTATATCCACGGAATCGTGGGATAACGTACTAACCTATTTTTGGTAAGTCGGGACGGCTAGATCAAGTTTTATGCTCAAATTTGCCCGTGAGTACTGTTCATCAGCAAGCTATTTCCGGAAAATATAGTTTTCGTCGTTAACTCGTTTTTAGCGTATCTCCTTCGTTATAAACTCGTTTTTATCCCCGTTTTCGGCCATAGTTTCGTATCGGAAAGTATTTTCTAAATATTTGGTCCAAAATTATCCAGGAATCCCTGATCTTTCCACGTTTTGCAAAAATGGACAGCAACTTTCTATAAGTGTCAAAACTTGATTTTCCTAGTTACTGACTTGTCTAAAAACCAACCAAACAACTTCAAATCAACTCAAATCCTACCATACACCTTCTTAGGGTGTCATGGGTTCCTAAACATCACCAACCTTGGTGGATCTCATGAGGATGTTAATAAAACTTATGGATCTACTTATATTAAGTATCTAGGGTTCGTAAGTTATAAAAAGTGTAAATAGAGTGGTATAAACTAACATATGCATATAGATCTTGAATAAACAACATGAAACTAGAAAAATGAAAGTATGGAAAGATCAACAAGTGATCTTGAAGCTTACTTGATGATTGGATGAGTTTTGAAGATGATAATGTAAAGAACCTAGGGTTTTATCACAAAACCCTAACAAGGAATGAAAGTATAGCATGATTATGACTTGATCTTCAAAAATTGATGGATCTTGCTTGGTTCTTGTGGTGTGCCGTGGACTAGGAGAGAAAGAGGGAGGGTTTGTGTGATTTTTGTGAAAAAGAAACTAATTTAGGCATTATATAGGCCAAGGGCATTTTGGTAATTTCAACAAAAGGGTAAAATGGTAATTTCACTAGGTTTTTGAAATATCTAGATATTTTTGAGAAAATATCTAGATATTTTAGGTTGGATACTTATCTTGACTTACGGAGTGAGTTTTGGTCCCGTTAATTGCTAACTGTAAGTCGTAAAGTCACAAAACTTAAAACCGGGTATCCTAAAATTCCTAAATTCATGAAAATGTCACGGAAGGTGGAAAACATATATTTCTCTTGTTGGCAATGTTGTTTGGACATATCGGGATGCCTAAATGACGTTTAAACCTTAAAGTAAGTCTCGGACACGGGTTCGTGATTCTTGCAGAAATTATCCGACGAGTGCCAAAATCTCGGGTTATCATTAAAATAGTTTAACTTACGAGAATATGAAATAAAAATTTTGGAATGAATAGTGCCAGTGAATATTAAAAATGAATAGTAACTTGTGAATAGTAAATTGTCGAGGTTCGAAAAAATGGCCTGAAATTACGAGTTGTGACATCTGGTGAGTGAGCTGGAGAGCGGGTTGCACAACAGGTAGTTCTTTGTCAATTTCCTCTATCAGATGGTGTGGACCAGCAATGCTTCACTTAAACCAAGAAGCAAGAGGGAACCGACTTTTTTTTATTAACTGGATGTTTCTTTTTTCTTGGACAGCGTGTGAGCCACTCATTATTCTGGAAGCCGATTCTACAGAACTACATGAGTAAGAGATTATGGCACTCTATTATATCACTACGGATTCTATAAAGGATCATTGCAATACCTCAAGTTATATCAAAGGTAAGTTGCTCATCAGATAGAAGATGCTCACTATTTATGGTTATTTTACAATAGGAAAATTTAGTAGCGGTTTGTTAACGTGGGATAGACGTACCTCGGAGGTCCGGGATTGAGTAGCTGAAAATAGGATTGACCTTGATGACTTGAGACTGTAACTAAAGCTTGAATCAGTTTTAAACCGAAAGTAACCATCTTTATCAGCTTTAGTTGGTTTGTACTTATGGGTTTCATTTAGTCCAAAAAGTATGATGATGATAATATGTGGGTGAAGAATATGAATGCGGGCTTGCTTTGGATAGCCTTGTGAAGGTCATTAATGAGGAATGTGGCACAAGCCATTATGCAAAAGGATTGCTTATCTCCATAATGAGTACTTTCTTGCTCAAAATTTGGGCTTAAACAGGTCCAAACCGGAACAGGTCATGTTTTAGCATGGGTTGGCCCGCAAAATACATTTTTTGTAAATTAAATTTGTCCCTCGACAAATTTTATATCTTTTTACAGCTAATAGATGTTTTGGTTATAGATCATGATTACAAATAAAACAGCATCAAAAATATTAATCTAACTATTCTAATGATATGGTTTAGGAGGTGTAAGTCGTTCAACAAATGATCTATTGTTGATCTATTTCTTGCAACAAATGATCTGGATACATAATAAGTTTTTGAGACTGTTTGGTATTGTGCTTTAAAAGCTACCGTGTGATATCGAATTGAACAATAAGAATAAGATAGTCAAACTGTATGTTCATGTTATCTACTTTGTAAAATTTGTTGTATTCATGCTTTATAATTTTTCTTGTGCAGCTGCATAAATGTTTCTAAATTTGAAACAATATGGTGAGAAACTTAGAAGCTCTGAAGAGGAACTCCAGGTCAGTGTCCAATATTTGTAGCTATGACATTAACAAGTATTTTCTAGAAATGGTTGTATTTTATTGATAATGGTTGTATAGAAATGAAATGGATCAATGGGTTAATTTGGGTCAGATTGATCAATCAATTTAAGTAGTAATCTAAGTTGTTTTCCTAAAGCATATAAGCTGTTAAGATCATATTATTTGAAATATGTACATTGATGTAACCGTAACGAATGCATAAATTAGTTGCGGGTCATAATAACCTCAATTAATGTGTAATAAACATTGTTGTTGTTTGAGTTAAATCATGTGCGTCGAATGTTATTTGAAGATGAAGCATGCTGGTAACAGGTCGAAACGGGTCATTTTTTGTTATGGTTTAATAGTTGATACGATTGTCTAGCACTCTAGCTGATATGGCTGGAAGCCTGAAATTGATGCTCTTCATTTGTTTTCTTTCTTTATTTTCAGGTACTTAAGGAAGGGTGACTTGTGTTCATATTATAGCTGATCAAGCTGTGATCTTTCTGATTCATTATACTTGAATAAAATGTTGTGTGCCATATGCCCATGTGCAATTTCTCACGCACGAATTAAGTGTTTGGTAATCTTATTTTTAGATATAATAAATAACGGCAAATGGCACAAAAAGTTACCCAACTTAGGGTCTGTTTCCAACTATTTTTAAGCCTTTGATCTCCTAAATCATTTTATATATGGTTCTAAAAATTGGACAATAAGTATTGGCTGGTCAATCTATAGTGAATCAGCCTGTTCTCGATCCTTAATAAAAAGGTATGTCTTTTTGTTTCTATGATGATAGCTATTTAATGAAGGATTTTGTAGGTAAAGTAAGAAACTAGCACAAGAGCTATTAGATTTTTTGTGTGAGAAGAAAATGTTACCTTAAAAATGGTAAAGGGAGGTAGATGTGAAGCAAATGTTTTTTTATCTCGAACAAGTCATGAAATGTTTTATATGATCATGTGAAGACTCATTTACACAACTATAGCATGTTATGATTTTTTGCAAGGTATTGTGCATACTTTAAGTGTTTGGAAGGTATTGTGACCTGGACTACTATAAGGATAACGACGTTAGTATTTTTAAGTAAAAACAGAGATGTCTCTTCAAGCGTAAGGAAAATGTCTTCTCAAGCATCAAGAAGTAGAAGATATAAAGTTTATACTTTTTAGTTTTTGTCTAAACTAGACTCACATAATATTTTGGGGATCATTATATTTTCGAGATTCAAGTGTAGTAATATGTTTCATGACAACATCTGAAATGCTCAAGTTGTTTTGGTCGTTGGAGCCGGAGGTGGTTGTTTTTGGTGAATCGAGTCACCTGTATAAAGTTTGCGAGATAAATTTTTAGTGGTTAAATCATGATGGTGGTGGTTACGTACGATAAAAATATGGAATGGTTATTAATAATAATAATAATAATAAAAAGGTTCATCTTTGTGTGAAATACATGCTCATATGTGTATCATGGCTGAATTACACACTCATTTACACAAGTTGGTTTTAATGGGTCGACCTGTGCACCCATTAACTCGTCAAAACATTTAGAAAAACGAGTTAAATAGATCGTTTATGAATTAGACATAAATAAGTTAGTGTTGCCAAAATTGACCTGATTACTAAGCAAGTCGTGTTCGAGTTAAAAAATTCTGACCAACCAACCCAAACCTGACCTTAATTGCAACCCTATTGTGATATGAACCAAGGACTATAAATTTATGTTCAAGAAGGTTTATTTATTTATTTATTTATTTATTTATTATCATCATTATTATTTTATTTTATTTTATTTTATCTTTTTTTTTTGTCAGATAAATGCTATCATCTTGGTCGAGTTATGACGTTTAAGGTATACGAAACTACAATATGACCTCTAATATGAAGATTTGTTTGGAGGTAGTCCCATTTTTGTGAACTGACAATATTTTATTAGAGTGTCACATTTTATTTTTATTTATTTATTTTATTTTTTTGAACAAAGAGTGTCACTTTAAAACTAATGATAGTTGAGTTATCATAAGTTATCTAAAGTTCACCTTTTAGTATATTTGTTTTAAACAATTACTCACACACAAAAATGAAACAAAATTATAATTATGTACAATATAACCATATGTACTAATTTAAACTCAAAATATTTATTACTAAGACATAAGTAAAATTTTATGTCAAAACCCCGTGCGTGCACGGGTATTATACCTAGTTAAGCAATATAAATATTGGCAAAAGTTCAATATAGAACTCATATTTGTCATAGAACCAATGAACCAATCCTAGTCATTCATTTTTTTTATCAAAATAAAAAAAATAAACTTTCACCCTTTTTTTTAAAATTAAATATCTCGCAAACCGTTAATCGTTACGCGAAAAAAATCATACCATCGCGACGAGAATTAAATTATCTTTCTATAGATATGCATTATTATATACTTTCGACGAACCTTTTTTTTTTCAAAATTTTCGCCCAGAAAAATCACATGTGATTTGTAAAAATAGAATTTTTCGGTGAATCAAATAAGGAAACTAAAAACAACCATACTTTTGTACCCTGAAATAGAATTTTTCGGTGAATCATGTATTTTAGTTTATTATGTTCTTTTTGACAATAAATTTACGGATATCAAGAATTTCATTTAGCTCGTGCCCGTTCGGGCTCGAGCCCGTTGACTCGTGCCCGTTCGGGCTCGAGCCCGTTTGGGCTCAAGCCCATTTGGCCCGTTGCCCGTTCGGGCTTGAATATTTGTATAATGTGCTTTATTATTTGTATTAGTGACATATAATGCAGGAATTGTGTTTAAGTTGGTTGTATAATATGCTTGATAATTTGTATTTCTTATGTAAGGGGTGTTTTAATAACTGCATTAATTGTATTTATTGACCTGTTAATTTTTTTTGGGCAAATGCTAAAATAATACATTAAACTTCCCACTTTTTGTCATTGTATGGTCCCAACTTTTTTTTTCGCAAATGTATGACTAAACTCTTTTCCATTAGTAAATGTATGACTAAACTTATGAAATTGGGTCATTGTGGGTATAAACGTCACATTGTTAGTCCTTCATACTAACGACCGTTAGTAAATAACTTACAATTCCGTTTTCTTCCGTTTTTTTTACGTTTTCGTCTGTTTTGACACGTTTTCGTCCAGTTTTTTACGTTTTCGTCTGTTTTCACATGTTTTCGTCCCGTTTTTTAAGTTTTCTTATGTTTCGACACGTTTTCCTTCGTTTTTTTAAGTTTTTGTCCGTTTTCTTACGTTTTCGTCTGTTTTGACACGTTTTCGTCTGATTTTTTACGCTTTCGTCTGTTTTGACACGTTTTCGTCCAGTTTTTTACGTTTTCGTCTGTTTTGACACGTTTTCAAAATGTTTTTTTACGTTTTCGTCTGTTTTGACACGTTTTCCTTCGTTTTTTTAAGTTTTCGTCCGTTTTCATACGTTTTCGTCTGTTTTCACACGTTTTCGTCTGATTTTTTACGTTTTCGTCTGTTTTGACACGTTTTCGTCCAGTTTTTTACGTTTTCGTCTGTTTTGACACGTTTTCCTTCGATTTTTTAAGTTTTCATCTGTTTTGACACGTTTTCCTTCGTTTTTTTAAGTTTTGTCGTTTTCTCGTTTTCCCGTCCTGATTTTTACGTTTCGTTGTTTTACCGTTTCTGATTTTTTACGTTTTCGTCGTTTTGACACGTTTTCGTCGTTTTTTACGTTTTTTGTTCGTTTTAACACGTTTTTCAGTTTTTACGTTTTGTCTGTTTTACAGTTTTCATTCGTTTTTTAAGTTTTCATCTGTTTCACATCGGGTTTTCGTCTGATTTTTTACGATTTCGTCTGTTTTGATACGTTTTCATCTGTTTTTTTGAAAACGTGTCAAAACAGACGAAAACATAAAAAAAACATTTTGAAAACGTGTCAAAACAGACGAAAACGTAAAAAATCAGACGAAAAAGTAAAAAATCAGACGAAAACATGTGAAAACAGACGAAAACGTAAGAAAACGGACAAAAAATTAAAAAAACGAAGGAAAACGTGTCAAAACAGACGAAAACGTAAAAAACATTTTGAAAACGTGTCAAAACATACGAAAACGTAAAAAATTGGACGAAAACGTGTCAAAACAGACGAAAACGTTAAAAATAAGACGAAAACGTGTGAAAACAGACGGAAACGTAAGAAAATGGACGAAAACTTAAAAAAATGAAGGAAAACGTGTCAAAACGACGAAACGTAAAAAACATGAAAACGTGTCAAAACAGACGAAAACGTAAAAAACTGGACGAAAACGTGTCAAAACAGACGAAAACGTAAGAAAACGGACAAAAACTTAAAAAAATGAAGGAAAACGTGTCGAAACATACGAAAACTTAAAAAACGGGACGAAAACATGTGAAAACAGACGAAAACGTAAAAAACTGGACGAAAACGTGTCAAAACAGACGAAAACGTAAAAAAAACGGAAGAAAACGTAAGAAAACGGAATTGTAAGTTATTTACTAACGGCCGTTAGTATGAAGGACTAACAATGTGACGTTTATACCCACAATGACCCAATTTCATAAGTTTAGTCATACATTTACTAATGGAAAAAAGTTTAGTCATACATTTGCGAAAAAAAAAGTTGGGACCATACAATGACAAAAAGTGGGAAGTTTAATGTATTATTTTAGCATTTGCCCATTTTTTTTTTTGTGAACGTTCAAACCCGTTAATTAATTGTACTTAATGTACATAATGACTACATTAAATTTTAAGGCATTAAATGCCCAATTGTGTTTAAATTAGTTGTACCTTTAGCAAAAATATTTGTAATGCTGAATTTTAAGGCATTAAAAAAATTCATGTGTGGAAGCTTAATTATATTGTACTTTGTGGTTAAAAATTTGTATATTTAGATGAATGGATGTTAAAAAGCTTAATTATAGCGTATTAATTGTATTAAATGAGTAGTGTGTTTTTAGTTTTATGTGTGCATTAATTAGTTGTAAACATAGCTTTGTAATATGTACTACTGAATTTTAAGTTTTTGATGTAATTAATGTTGGAAAATTATGTTTAAACATGTTGTATTTTTAGCTTCTTTACTTGTATTGCTGAATTTTAAGTATTACTATTTATAGTATTGCTGAATTTTAAGTATTACTATTTATAGAAGGCCTAAATGCATTATAAGATAGTAAGATATTATCTTTCTGATACACGTTTTATGGCTATATACAATATACAAAGCAATTATGTGGGTCTTTATAATATCTGCAGGCTGCCCCTTGCATACGACTTAACAATGAAGGGATTATTACGGCTGTCTCAACAAAATTCATGGATAATAATCAATCTTTTGACCCTGCTAGAGTTGCATCTGCATATGTTATGACTTATGAAGGTAATTAGTATATTCTTTTTTATTCCATAGGCTGGACCAAGCATTAAGGCTAGAGCTACACTAATACCCTTAATGGTTGCAATCGTAAGATATATTTTTCTGTTATAAGATTCATGATGCTAATGTTGAATTTTTGTTAGTTAAGATGTTACCAGTTTGACATAGGTTGTACTTGGAGAATGGTGTCAAACTGTCGCTCGAAGTTTGGTTGATTTTAAGCCTAGAATCAAAGATGAGTCCGTGGATAAATCAAGTATATGGAAGCTAACAGAAATCACCCAAATACCACATCTTCTGCCATGCAGGTATGTCATCGTTTTTATTCATAATTACATCTCTACCATGTTATGTACATTTTTGTATATGTGCAACAAAATTAATGATTATAATAATAATTACAAGTTTCAAGGGGTGTTTGGGACAGTTTTAATTGTACAATCCAGGGTGTTCAGGACTGTTTCGTTAGTAGAATTCAGGGTGTTTGGGACTGATTTTAATAACTGAATTACGAGTATAAAGTGTTCGGAACTATCTTAATAGCTGATTCAAGGGTGTTTGGGTCTGTTTTTAATCGCTGAGTTCATGGGTGTTCAGAATTGTCTTAATAGCTGAATTAAGGGGTGTTTGGGATTGCTTTAAATAGCTTATAAGGAGGTTGCTATGATATAAAGAGGTGCTTCACTTGGTATGAATTTCGTAACTCACATCGTTTATAAATATCCTTATATAACTACAACCAATTTTTTTTCTTTAGTGATGAACAAGTGGTTGTTGCTGCAACAGAAGTGATCAGAAATTTAGCGCACTCTCAACAGGGGATAGTGAGTGAAAAATTTTATCTGACATATAATTATGTTTGTATCTTATATTTTGTTCATAATTATAGGAAGTTATTGTTGAAATTTTAATACATGACAATCATATTTAAACAGTAACATCAAAGTAAACATGCGGAAGCGAGTAGGAACATATAATGTATAAATTAATTAACCAAACGTAAAAGTATGCGTACCTTAAGATTCTAGCTAAACAAAAATCTAATTCCAAGCAATCAACTTTATGAACCCTAATTAGGGTTATGTAGATTATTGAAATTACCCATTACCATTCTGTAATTCAATCCAAGATTCAATCAATAGTTTGATTGAATCACATTCTTGTACACACGTACTATTAACGAATTAAAGTAAATGCTAGTTTAAGAACACAAAATGTTTTGGTTTGGAAAATCAAACCAATCGACCCTATGAAGGGTGTTTGTCAATTGGCCAAACAAAAAGAAAAGAAGAAAACAAGTTTAGGGATAAACTATGCGTACAAGAGCAACAAATAATGATCCCTAAGTTTGTTTATATAGGAATAGAAACTTGGAGCTCAAGTTAAGTTATGGGTTAGGTTTCCCCTCTCATAACCGATCGGCTAACACCCCTAAGGGGTATTCCGGAACCTTCTTGACATACCAAATATTCACACATAATTCTTTCCTTTTATTGGTTAACGGTCGTTAGTCATTATTCGTTAAATACTAACGGTCGTTAGACGTTTTGTGTAATTAATAATTAAACATAGCCTTTTACATTTAATTATTAAACTTTAACTCTCATACGTAAAGTGTGCAATCCCGTGATCTCGAGTTCGATCCTAACATACGACTACAAAAATAATGTCCATAAAACTAGCAGCTCCCACTTGGACATATTTTAATAGTGTAATCACATCGGTTAGCGTCTAGCAACACTTCGATGCCTCTAGTACAACTCGAGTAGGTCTTCTGGAAAAACCTTTAATGATTCATCATTATTATTATCCTTTTGTCACTAATACCACGTTAAATAAAGATATGGATTTAAGTCATTCTTTATTCAACTATTTTGTTTCTCGTTATTTGTGATTGAGCAATATTACCAAATCTTCTGAACATATTCAGGGAAGATCTTGGGCGTGGCCACACAAACATCTTGTCAACCCTACGAGGGGCCCAAGAGTATTAAACTCCAAAATAAATTTGAAGGAACATATTCTATCTTGACTACAAGCATAACCTATGAATTTTGTAACAATTCCGAAAACAATCCTTATGACTACCAATTACGTATAGCGTTAAATTGTTCCACAGAATGCACTACATTCATAACAGTTATCTGGTATCTCAAGTCTGAGGATAACTATTCATGATTTACTTAATAACAACATCCATAAAGTAACATCATGTAGTTTGGGATAAGTCATATATTCAATTCATTGAATATCATGTCAATTTGACATGTCAACGCATCAATATATTTTCAAGTATATTATACCAAAACTCATATTTGTCTTAATTTAATGATATTCCCATATCATTAATTGACAACGGACGATTTAGAATAACTAAATTATTCATGGATTAAACATGCAAATATATGACACAATTTATTATTAATGAAAATAAACGTATCAAGTACTTAAATTCATTACAAATAATAAACACTTAACATCCTTTATCCAAATACTAAATAGATAAATGCATGAAAATTCTAATTGATGAATTGTGTCTCAAGCTATGACAATCATACTTGTCGACAAGACATAAATCAACCAAATTTGATCTATCAAAACTTTGAGAATACTTATTTCAAGAATTCAACTGGTGAAGTTCTTGTATGTGTACATTCAAATAATTTGATAATGCCACATAATATTTCATAAAGTGTGTGACAACCTCAATCACCAATTTATGATTATTAAACTTTCAAACATTTTTAAAGTTTAAAGTATTCTTATTCTTTTAATGTATAATGCAACTATGCTCTTAGTGAGCACAACTAGTTCACATGTCCAAGGATAAAATCCTACCATAACTAGTATTGAGTATCATCTCAATTAAACCAACATCATTAAACAAACAATAATATGCTCTTTAAAATTCTGTAAACTTGAATATCCATTGTGTAATGTTTGATGCCTTCCAAACCTTCAAGTTTGTTGGCTATGACAATTTGCACAACAATTGACAAATTGTTCATCTATAGAATCTGAAAGCTTTTCTAGGTTGAGGATGTAATTCTATATCCAAAGATATTCCACTAGAATAATCACTACACTAGTTATCTAATAACTTTCAATTAGATATCAACATTGTCATAACATCTTATAACAATTCGTTTATGTGACATGATGTTCATGAAAAATCTTCGAGTCATACTTAGATTTCATTCATGTTCTATCTTATTTAAAAGATATGTATCCATTTAGACATTCTAAATGATATATCATGTTCTATTAGATTTATTTACCGCATATGTTTATAATAATAAACACACATTCCAAGGTTATATGTTTTATTTCCTAAATCTTTCAAGTGAAGTTTCATTCCAAGTTAAGACTTAACATTTAACTTATATGAAATGTTACTTCCTATATGTTATCCAACATATATGATTTAAGAAAGTAAACATAATACTCCCACTAGCTTTCAGGAATACTTAGGAGTTATCTTATTTTAAATTATAAATCAAAACTTAGATTTAATATTTAAACATAAGACTCATCTCCTAGATGCATGCATTTATCCATACTTGAATTCTTGCATTTTGTACACTTTCAAATATTATATGAATTCATAATACTCTTAATTACTTACCGTCCTCGCTTAAGTAATTATACAAGAAAGAGTTTAATAATCCATTGTCAAATTTCATATTCATGAAAATAAGTATGAAAATTACCATCTTTATATATTTAATGTGCTTAGAAAAGAATATTCAATCATAGTTAATTGCTTAAGTATGATTAATAATCTAGTCATAAGACATGCATTAAAATATGTGTACAATATTGTCCAGATGATTTCTACACAAAGATTTAAACCACTAGGGTTACCTAATCTTTGAAGAAACTCATATTCATTCTCTAGTCTAACTATTAAGAATTAAGATAAACCAATGTTTCAAAAATTGATTATCTTTATGGACATCATCTTTAACATTCATAGTATGAGTAATTTACCCAATTCAATATTTGGTAATGCATCATAATATAATCCTCAGCATATTAATCAAATATCTGAGATATCCTTGCGGATCTATGAATGAGAATTCCATCATCTTGAGGTCTATCATTTACATGTTTAGCCTCATCATGATTTTCACTAGTGTGTTTTAGAAGATTGTGTATCTTGTAATTTTATCTTTTCAAGATAAAAACTCCCACTTGCTTTTTGTAATTTATAGACTATCTATAAATACTTAGCAAATAAAGTAACAATACAATGTTCTCTTTTTGGGACATTACAAATACATATTGACAGTTCCTGACATTTAGTTTGTTAATAACCTACTCATAAGTAGTTTAACAAATTCAGAACTTCATTTTAAGACTTAATGTGATTCATCACATTCCATAACAAAATGGTGTCTTATTAATCTTCTAGTTTGGAGTCTTATTGAGTATATCCAATCCATACTCAATTTTCTAACCTTGATAACTTTTGAAAGAAAAAAAGTCATAGTTATCTTTAATTAAACAATATAACAAGAGTTTGATTTTCCTAACTGAACATACCATAAACATTTGACATTTCATTAGGATTAATATTGTAAGACAATCTTACAATATGTAAGATAAATATATTTTGTTTGCTTATCTATTCACCAACTAAGTCAACTTAATAGTATAATAGAATTTTCAAGCCAATTGCATGCTATATAACATAAGTACTTTTTAACCAAGTCATTTCATGTCCATGTCTCAACAAGAAGACATAAACTGTTATAATCCCACTATACGTTATAAATCATTGATTAACTCAATGACTTTTTGTATATGTCTTAATTAAAAAACATAACAAGTTAACGTCTTACTTTATTATAAGTCTTGTAACAATTAAAAGACTTTCTGTTTATATCTTTACAATGAAACATAAACATGTTTAACTAAAGTAATTATGAACACCATCTCTTGGTTTCAATAGTAATTTCAAGTTAATTTATTACTTCACTTATTTATGTCATTTCAAAATTACATAAATATTCAAATTGAAGTAGTATTAGATTACTTCATTTATTTATGTCATTTCAATAATACATAAATATTTAGTTTGAAGTAGTCTTATTATCATATTGACACTTGTTGTAATAGGCATCTAATTTAGAAACTGCAAATTTTCCAGATACGGTCTCACGTAACATGGATATTTACCTTGTTGTTGCAATCTAGCTAAGCTCTCACATAACGTAAATTGAAAAACCAAGTGTTTCTTGAATTAGATGTGAATAATTCACATTAGAACGTTAGTCTCTTACCTTGCAGTCAAGAGAATCCTTTAAATCATATTCATATGTGTTGTACCTTGCACACAATAAAGATTTCTCCCACTTGTGCATGAAACAACATCATGTATCAGATAAACAACACGTCACTCGTTTGTTTATGTGATCAATATGATTGTGTCATAGATATTATTATAATTAGTAGATATAGAACCACATTGTTTAGTAAGGAAACGTACATGACTATCCTTAAAAACACAAGTGTCTACTATTGGAAAGTAATTATCTCAAGACATTCTAGAGATAATCTGGGTTACTACCAAGATGACAAAGCTTGTAGCTCCCACTGAATTACAGATCATTACAATAATTCATTATTCAGTAATTACAACACAATGCTCCCACTGGATTTGACAACATTATAAGTGTTTCATAACCAGTAAAAGCAAATAGTGTGCTATTTACTTTCCTACACCTTTGAGAAAACCCATATGTAATATTCTACTTTGTAAATGATGGACTATCCGTCAATGCAATTAACTTGAAAAATTGGGCGTGCAATTTCTTCCTTAATAGGTCTACCATCCCCACAATGATATGTAGCACCTTTAAATGGTCAAAACAAAACAACTAGATAAAATATACTAGTTTGTCTTTTACCATTTTGCGGTAATTAGTCTAGCTTCTAATTTAATAACTCATAAAATGTGCAATAATCTTAACTATTAAAGTTTGCTATAAGTTATGTATTTAGAATTTAGACAATTATAATTTTCCTATCATATCTTTCTCATTCATGAAAAGGAATAGGATTAAGTCTCACGCTTCTCTCATGGAAAGGAGACTAGGTTTATCCTTTTAGTAAATTTGACTCTAGCCAAAAAACCCCTACGGGTGTAGATCAATTTATCAATAAAAGAATATCCCACGTTTACGGTTTAATGTTGCATTAATACATTTAAAATAATTTACAAAATTCAATTTTAGTATTTTCGATAATACAATCTTTAAGAAAATTAAATACCCATTGGTTAATATTCATATAAACCATAGAATTTTCTTAAAGCTAGGATCCTAATTGACATAATTTCATTACATCAGTTGATCTGCTAGTAATGAAAGTATTCAACAAGGTAATTGTCGAACAATAATTGGCAAACAATTTCCAATTCCTAGATCTTTATGGAATTTACATTGCCAAACAATATTGCAATGTAAGCATGTTTTATTCCCATCTTATGCCTTGAATCCAAGCTCTCACTTACAACTCAATTAAGTCGTCTAATTTAAAGAACTTCAAATTAACATAGTTCCATTACATCAGTTGATCTGCTAGTAATGAAAGTATGAATTTATCTTTCCATTGCAATCTAGTCCAAGCTCTCACATGACGTAAATCACAACTTCAAGTGTTCTTTTAATTAGATGGCATCATCTTAATTTTAAGGCTACTAGTTTTTGATGTTTATAATCAAAAAATGTACGAAGAAGCATGCATACATCTTCGTATCATAAGTTTAATAAAACCTTTTTATTTACCAATTCATTAAGATCAAATTTACAAACGTTTTCAATTGAGGTATTGGGTTCACCAATCAAAGAATTTACCTTTAATTATCGTCCATTATATCGTACTTTTGTATAAGTCCAAAGACTTAGTGTTTCGGATAATTACCACAAAGTGGCGCATGAAATTAAAGCTAATTCACCCTTAAGGTGATTTTGTACATAAAATAGTCTTACTTGGTAGCTCCAATTTGACGCACAAAGGAGCGTAGAAACAAAGGTCAGCGCGAAGCTTATTAAAAACCTGTTCCTACTTATACCCCTCTTATAATTTGTCACAATTGGGTGAGCCGTTCGTACTATTGGTACAAAACTCAACAATCAATTAAAACACTTTGAAAATTTAACTCTTCGAAAATAATTCATTGTTTCACCATTATTTAGTCCATATTATTTTTCTATTCAAAATTACCCTTTTTCGTTTATAAACATGTCTTTACAATAAATAAACAAAAAACAAGTAATACAAATAAAAAATAAAACAACTAAATAAACTTACATAACATAACAATTAATTATGTAAAAAACATGTAGCCACCGCAAACTTAATTTGATAAAACCTATTAATAATCAATTCTAGGTTTATATTTGTATATATTCAACTAAGACTATCACTTACAAAGGTAAGTGAGCCACATGCATCGACGTAGCGATTGCGTTAGTCATAGCAAATATATACCATATTGCACGTAATTGATTACTTAATATATTGGAGTCTTCCCCAATTCGACATCTATCAATTAAATTACATGTGTAAAACTTAACCATTAATTCATATAGCAAATTTAAACAATTTAAATTATTACAACAATAAATCCATGCCAAACATGCACAGTTTCATGGATTCTACATAACTATTATCAAGTTCCCACAAGATCACATACTAACACATAAACATGTTAATCTAGGGTTTCTAATCAATATTAAAATTAAAACCCAAACCCTAAAATAAATAATAAGGCAATCGGCCCTATTAAAAAAATTAGGGTTCGAAATTTTTATCCCTAAAAATCGAATAACATATATAAACACAATCCAAGATTCGTTTTTTATGTGTTGTGGTAATTAATTATACATTATCCAAGGCTCGTGATGCCACTGTTTGAATTTTAATACATGACAATCATAATTAAACGATAACATCAAAGTAAACATGCGGAAGCGAGTAGGAACATATAATGTATAAATTAATTAACCAAACGTAAAAGTATGCGTACCTTAAGATTCTAGCCAAACAAGAATCTAATTCCAAGCAATCAACTTTATGAACCCTAATTAGGGTTTATGTGGATTATTGGAATTAACCCTTACCGTTTTGTAATTCAATCCAAGATTCAATCAATAGTGTGATTGAATCACGTTCTTGTACACACGTACTATTAACGAATTAAAGTAAATGCTAGTTTAAGAACATAAAACGTTTTGGTTTGGAAAATCAAACCAATCGACCCTATGAAGGGTATTTGTCGATTGGCCAAACAAAAAGAAAAGAAGAAAACAAGTTTAGGGATAAACTATGTGTACAAGAGTAACAAATAATGATCCTTAAGTTTGTTTATATAGGAATAGAAACTTGGAGCTCAAGTTAAGTTATGGGTTGGGTTTCCCCTCCCATAACCGATTGGCTAACACCCCTAATGGGTTTTCCGGAACCTTTTTGACATACTAAATATTCACTCATAATTCTTTCCTTTTATTAGTTAACGGTCGTTAGTCATTATTCGTTAAATACTAACGGTCATTAGACGTTTTGTGTAATTAATAATTAAACATAACCTTTTACATTTAATTATTAAACTTTAACTCTCACACGTAAAGTGTGCAATCCCGTGATCTCGAGTTCGATCCTAACATACGACTACTAAAATAATGTCCATAAAACAAGCAGTTATAATGTTCTGTTACTCAATCTGTTGGAGATCATATTCCTGGCTACTCCCAATGAAGGCACATATATTACAAAGCTAACAGCAAGATGTTCGTTCTTCACTGGTATGATAGTTATTACATGTACCAATTTATCGTAACAGGGTGCATCTTTTTTGACAACATTTTAGCCACCAGATGAAAGGAAAAGGACTGACAAATGACTTGTAGACCAAGATGAGTTTACTTTGAAAGTCTACCATTTTTTTTGAAGTCTTCTTAAAACCTCATTCAAAGTTGTTGGTCCACAGACACAAACAGTTTAGAGCCTATCAATTTTGAAACTAAGACCGAAACACATTTTAATATACTTGTGACTTTGTGAAACACAATGACTAATTCAAAAATGTTTAGGATGCGTTTAGTTGGATAAAAAAATTCTCTTGTTTTCTATCTCTAGTTTTGAAAAAATTTGGAAGGGAAATTTATCTGCACAAACCACTTGAAAATACAAAAAACGCGTTTAGTTGATGTTTGTATTTTCTATTTTGAAGAAGGTGAGGGAGGGTTGTGGGTTACAAAGGAAAACAAGGAAAACAACTAAAATTTGTTTTGTAATTTTCCTTGTTAAGTTAGGAAATAGGGGATTTTGTGTTTTGCAAAACATTTTGTTGGAAAACGCTTATTTGAACGCAATCTCTATTTTCCTTGTTTTCCACAAAATGTTTTGTGGAAAACAAGGGTGTTTTCCCTCAACTAAACGCACCCTTATTATCCCTATCTATTTTTTCACCTTTTTTGCTTCTCCTGCTTCCTTAACTAGGATTAAGGGTTAATAGACAAATAAGTTACTAAAGTTTTGGAAAATGTTCACCTAAGTTACTATAGTTTAAAATGTTACAAACAAGTTGCTCAACTTTTTCCCACCGGTTACATAAGTTACTATCTTAGTTTTAACCTTTTACTACCGGTTAAATTCCTACGTGGCACCGATGTATTATGGGTTAATAGATAAATAAGTTACTAAAGTTTGAGAAAATGTTCACATAAGTTACTAAAGTTTGGGGCATTGTTCACTTAAGTTACTATAGTTAAAACGGATAATGGGTTTGTATTCCTGTTCCATAATGTCTAATTTTGGATTATATTCCCTTATAGATGAGGATCTTCATGCCATCAATCTGGAGGATAGTGGGTTTGTTATGATAAGAGACGGGTGCACTATCTTTCAGTTCCATGTACAAATTGATAAAAACGTATGAAACGTACAATATGTAAAAAAACACATAAAAACGCACAAAAACGTATAAAAACGTAAAAAAAGCATAAAAACGTAGAAAAGCTTACAAAACGTATACAAACGTATAGAAATATATAAAAACGTATAAAACCGTACAAAACGTATAAAAACATACAAAAACATATAAAAACATACAAAAACGTATAAAAGCGTACAAAATGTACAAAAACGTATAAAACGTACATAAACATATAAAACAAATAAATAGCGGATGAAAACATATAATCCAAAATTTGCATACATACGCATATTATTCACAACCTAAAATGCATCATTATATTTAGGGAAAATTACAAATTTGACCCGGAGGCATCCTCATGACATAAAAAATTAGACCAATTTTCAAAAATACTCCAGAATAGACCTTGGGTGACTTTCAAAATGGGCAACTGAACATACTTGCGACACGTGTCCCGTATGTGTAAGGTACTGTTTTTTTGGCAACTAGTACTTGTTGGGCAACCGTATTTTGGGCAACTGGTTTTTTGGTCATTTCACACAATCTATATGTACCGTACAAGTACAAATGAGCAGTAGGGCAACTTGTCCTATGGGGAAATTTAATTTTTTTTTGGCGACCTTAGAATTTGGACAGTCAATGTTTATTTATGCACTTTTGTACTTCTACAATCTACCTCGTATACGGTACATTACTTAATACGGTTTTCAAATTTTGCTGTATAGCCGAAGCTTCTCTTATTGTTAAAAAAAACAAAAAAACACCACACACACAACACACACACACACACACACACACTTGCTTCAAGAACACACTACGGTTGCCCTGAAATTACAAAATAGACGGTCGTCCAAGTACAAGTTTCCCTAAAAGTACTAGTGGTCCAAAATATTTTGGTGGTGAAATGACATTTATGTCCAGTCGCTCAAATACGGTTGCCCTGAAATTACTAGTTGCCCAAAAAACATTCCCTTACACATACCTTACACATACGTACCAAATTATGTACAAAATATTGAAATACGGGCTATTTTGTTTTAAAAAAATAGTGGCGTTGACCAGTCGCCCTGGGCTTTTAGGAGTAAAAATGTCGGCTGGGGCAATTTTTGATGTCATGGGGATGCCTCCGGGGCAAATTTGGAATTTTCCCTTATATTTAGGTTGCTTCTAGGGTTCTCTCGGCTTTCCGTCGTCTTATATTTCATCACTTGTTATTTTGCTTAAGTTGAGTTTCATAGCCCCGTTTTACATGTTTATACTTATGTTGAAATGCTTGGGGTGAGAATAAATTGCTTGTTTTACTTATGGACACAAGTACTTTAAACCATTATACATACATAACCGAATGTACCAGATATTTAACCGAATGAACCGGCCAGACTGCTATGTACATACATGACCGAATGTACCGGTCAAACCACACATGTTCATGACCGAATGTAACGGTCAAACAAACATTAAATCTTGTGGTTGACATTTGATATTTACATTTACTTAAGCCTATGAACTCACCAACCTCGTGTTGACACTTTTAGCATGCATTTTCGTAGGTTCGTAAGGCATAACTTTGGCTTCGAGCATTTGATTCGCATGGCATGTTTTGAAAACATTGATGCATTCACTTTTACAATTCGATGATGTTTTAAAAATGTTTATGTAACTTTGTACTTTGGACCTCTTGTTGTAACTCTGATTTATTTATTGAATGATAACTTTTAAAAACTTCTTATTTAGAAGTCATTTTCTATGGCTTGAACTTTGTACTATAAAGTAGCACCCCAATGACATTATCTTCCACTACAATATTTGGAGAGTGTTATACTTCATTTAGTACATCTATGAATTTTACCTTGTTTTATTCTGTATCATATTTATTACAAAACCAAGTTTTACAAAAAATAAAATAAAAATAATAATAATAATAATAATAATAATAATAATAATAATAATAATAATAATAATAATAATAATAATAATAATAATAATAATAATAATAATAATAATAATAAAATAAATAAATAAATAAATAAATAAATAAACGTGAACTTGAGTAACTTAGATGACCGTTTTGAAACATTAGTAACTTAGACGAACTTTTTCTCAAACTTTAGTAACTTCTTTGAGGTGGAATATGTTTTAGGCTGGGATACCGGCTATCAACCGGTTGCCCACTGATGAACTCAAATAAGTGCATTTTATTATCATCATTTATCCTATTTATTTGACTTGTTTTATTATATTATATATGAGAATCGATACATTAATGTTTACTTTAGTAATTCTCAGGTAAAAACAAGCATTATGTGAAACTTGGCGATTTTGGACTAATTATGGAGCAAAACAAGCGAGATGTCAAAAGTCTACTGAAATCCAGAAGATGCACCGTATCTCACTCAACAGATACGACGCAATATCATACTTAGATGAATTCGAAGACCATTGCCTGACTTTGAAGAATGCGCCGCATGCAATTCTGTCATGCGCCGCATATGAAACTTTGGTCAAAGAAGAAGATCAAGCTCGTTCTACTCCAGATACGCCGCAATATACTTCTAACATACGGCGTATCACTATCAAGATTTCACCAGTTACAATCCAAGACAGCTAAAGTACATGCGCCGCATACAAAGATCAAGTTACGCCGCATCTGAAGACGGTGTACGAATATTCCAGAATATATTAATCTTGGACCCCACGCGAAGTTAAGTCAATGCGCCGCATCTATCAACTCAATGCGCCACATCGATCCCTCAGACAGAAACTATAAATACCCCAAGGTCAGACGAATTTAAGAGACCTAGACCTTATATATAACCCTAGAGCCGAATTCAGACGACCAAGCAGCACAAGACACACCTCAAACAAAGATACAAGAGCTGTAAGAAGGTCCTGCATGTATTCAATTCATTAAGCAGTTTTGTTTTATTGTTTTAGTACGCTTTAATTCATCAGGATTAATGGGCTTGTGTCATGTGACTACGGAAGATCATGCACTCCCCTTAATATTGCTTTCCCATTAATTAAAGTTTATATGTTGATGTCTTTGGTGACTTTTATTAGTGCATTGATAACCTCTGTGTCTAGCTGAGTCTTGCTTGGGTTGCCATGCCCCTTCCTCGCCTATTTATTCTAGCGTCTCTAGAAAAGTAGGATAGACATAAGTAATCATTAAGGGTTTACTCGCCGATAAGATTAGAGCCAACGAGAAAGGTTTAATTATATACACTTCATATAAAACTAGCAATAAAACAAGTGACAAGCTATTTAATTATCAGGACAGGTCTTCTTATTGTCTCGAGTATCTATCTGTGTACGTGTGTGCTAATCGCTGATTCGTGCTCATTAGTTTAGTTTTCTATTTAATTATAACCAAACTGTGCCAGTCTCTCAGGCTGAACCCCCTTGCGTTAGATTAGGTTGTATAACTAACTTAGGATATTAAAATACTGATTAGAATAACTAGATAATACGTTCCACTCTGAGTGATCGACACTCTGCTTACCATTATATTCATACTGACCGGGTACACTGCTCGTTAAGTGTGTGTGTTATTGATAAGTCGGCTAAATATAAATTTAAAACTTGAGTAGGCATTAATACTGCTAAACCGCAACGACACATCACCCACCTTGCGAGTAACCTTAGTGTAACATTTTTGAAACTTTAGTAATCCGGTTGATAAAACCGTGAACTTGAGTAACTTGTTTGTAACATTTTAAACTATAGTAACTTAGGCGAACATTTTCCCAAATTTTAGTAACTTCTTTGTCTATTAACCCCTAGGATTAAAAAATGCCCTGAAAAACAAAGTGAATCTTTGCTTCTCTTTAAACATAACCTTTCATCCATCAATTACACAAATAACCGACCATATAAGGATTGGCTTGTTTTGGGTTATTATCCAAAAATGAAGACCTGGAACACAAGTACAGATTGTTGTAATTGGAATGGTATTACTTGCGACGACTCCACTGGTGACATCATCGGTATCGACGTTAGTTGCGGAATGCTACAAGGTACAATTCATCCTGAAAGCTCCCTCTTCAACCTGACATACCTTACTTCTCTGTATTAATCCTTTAATGAACTTAATGGGGCTTCTCTGTAGAATATCTCGATCTAAGGTATAACATGTTCAGTGGAAATGTACCTTTTGGGTCATTTGCTCTTCCATCATTAAAAATGTTAGACCTTAGTAACAACAATCAGTTAGCTAGCCAAGTTGATGTGCAAACATTTCGAAAACTCACCAACCTCACTTACCTGTACCTGTCATCTAATAATTTTAGTGGTGAATTGGAGTTGGATACATTGTTATCAAGCCTCACAAACCTTGAAAAACTCGATCTCTCATACAATGGTTTCTCTGTTACCACAAAGAATGCCAATCATTATGTCAACCCTGGTTTTAGTTACTTAGGATTGGCCTCTTGCAAGCTAAAGGTGTTTCCGAATTCATTTCGTGCCATGAAACAACTTTATTACTTAGATATCTTTAGCAACGAAATCCATGGCCAAATTCCTCATTGGGCAGGGGAGATAGGAGGTAACGATAGGTTATATTATTTGGACCTCCCAGATAACTTCATAACAGGCTTGCCACAATCTCAATGGTATGGACTACGACAACTATATCTGCAGTCCAACTTGATTGAGGGGCCATTCCCCCAATCAATATGCAACATGAGCAATCTATGGTATTTGGATATGTCCAATAATCGCTTTGGTGGATCGATTCCACAATGCTTTGGAAATATCAGCTCATCTTTTCAACTGATAGATATGGGGAACAATAGCTTCCAAGGAACGATTCCTAGTTTATATGATGACTGTAAAGAGTTACAGGGGCTTGTTTTAAATGGAAATCAATTAGAAGGTGAGGTGCCGATTTCCTTGTCCAGATGTCAATCCTTGAAAGTAGTTGATTTGGGGAACAACCATTTGAATGGTACATTCCCTGGATGGTTAGGTGATCTTCCATATTTGAGGGTTCTTGTCCTCAAATCAAACAAATTTCATGGCCACATTCAACCCTCTTCTGATGTGGAATTCCCGTTTCCAAATATTCAAGTTCTTGACTTATCTTATAATGGGTTTGTAGGGCAACTCCCAATAAAGTATTAAATTTCAATTCCATGAAGAATGTGGTGAAAAACAGCACAAAACCAGAATATTTGATCATGAGTGTATTTCCTAACTCATTTTACTCCTTCGTTGTTGCGATGAAAGGGGTGGATCGAGATATTCCGAAACTTATTGTTAGCCTAACAATTATTGATCTATCAAACAATTATTTCGATAGGGAGATACCAAATATCATCAGAGATCTGAGTTCTTTGAAAGTGCTCAACTTGTCCCACAACAACCTCAATGGTCGAATCCCATATTCTCTTGGAAATATTTTTGAAATTGAATCATTAGACCTATCTTGGAACCAACTCTCAGGAGAGATTCCACAAAGTCTTGCATGCATCACCACCCTTGGAGTGTTAAATCTCTCGCAAAACCATCTTGTGGGACGCATTCCAGAAGGACCACAGTTCAGCACATTTAGCACTTCTTTTGGAGGGAATTCAGGTCTCTATGGGTCTCCATTGCCCAAACGTAAACATCAAAGTTCCTCACAAGTTGAAGATGATGAAAAATATGATGACGAGGAGGAGAGTGGATTTATGTGGGAAGTGGTGATGTTGGGATATGGATGTGGAACATTAGTCGGATTGGTGATGGGATATTTCATGTTGTCAACAAGAAAAGTCAAGTGGTTCAATGCAATTGCTAATGCAGGGGAGCACATGATCTTAGCGCGAAACAAGAGAAGATATGTATTTATCGGGAAATGACGTTAGATAATGAAAGGTATGATATTTCATATGTTTTCTTATTTAATAAATTTTTGCAAAATGCCTTACTCTATAAATTTCCTTGCTCTAAAACAATATGTGATGCAGGTATAGGAGTTTGGGGTGGAGCTGGGACCTTTTAAGTTATGCAGTCGTATATAAGCTTCTGAATCACGATGTTTGTGTATTGTATCTTTGAGTTATTGTTGCTATTATTTCATAAAAAGTTTACTTGGTCACTGGGCGATCATGTATTAATGATGTTGACCTTATTAATGGTTGTTCACTAAGTTTTTTGTTATTTTGATTATTACACAAGCATATTAGAACTGAAGATTCAAGTGAAACTGTATGTTTGTACTTTTGGATTTTTTGTAGCATTTTTCATTTCATGTGTTGAAATTCTTGAGGCTGCTGTCTTTGAAGTATGATGTTGTTATGGTAACACACATTTTCTTATTTTTTATACTGTAAAGGTTATTGTATAAATACAATGGTGGCAATGGGATATGAGTACTAATGTTGTATGATACTATTTTGCTTTTGTTAAACAATATTTTAACATATACTTGTCTGTTAGTATATCTAACTTATCTTTCAGATGTTTGTAATCTGATTTAGAGGAAATTAATTAGTCGCACATACCAAACTAAAAGTATGAGCAGGTTGTAGGCTTTCAAGTTACAATGTTTGCCAGTTAGCATTTTGTTATCTGCCCACCACCTACTTGATGAGTTGATTATGAGCTGAAATTGCCAGTGACCCTGCACTTGAATAATCATCTACATGAAATTTTATCATATACCAACTGCTCCTTATGTCCTGTAAAACGTGCCATGGTTCTATTTTAGGGTACCTGCAAAAAATGTGTCCTATTTACTGATGTAGGTTGAATTATTATGGCTAAATTTGTAGTGGATATGCTAGCTGTTATAGTTCATTTATGTTATTGTGCTGTATTGCTAGCCTCAAAGACAAATGATATGTGTGTCCGAGTAAATAATACAGCGTTACAACTTTTTGCCATCTAGTTTAAATGGTCAGGTTTATTATTATCTTTTTATAACTGGACTGGCCAAGTCTTAAGTTTTACCCTTAGGTAATCGTGTTTTTGAGTGGTTGAACCTTCAATATATATTTTTGCAAAAGGAAGAGAAGACATGTATATATCGGGAAATGACTAGAAAACTAATGGTTATTGTATAAATTTTACTAGATGATCATAGTCTTCTGAGTATCAATATTAATTGTTCTAAAATACCATAGTGTTGGCTATTAAGATTGTAACTTGAACAATTTGAGCAGCAGCCTCTTTCAGTAGGATCTTGATTGCCGTTATAAAGCACACAAACTAGGTTGAAAATACGACAGAGTTGTGGTTTTCGTTGCCCAACGACCGACGGTCGACCTTCAAAGACCCAATGGTCGACCTTACCATTGTGCATAGCCTATAGGGGCTGTTTCTTTTTTTTCCTGTTTCTAGTTAGGTCCTGTGTGGATATATGTGTACTGTTTCTAGTTAGGTCCTGTGTGGATATATGTTATTTATTTTTTATGCTTAATTGACCATCTTAATACGAGTTTTTTCCCGAACTAGTGTAGGTGGAAAAAATTTATAAAAATTCGAAAAAATTTATAAAAATTTTAAAAAAATTCGAAAATTTTTAAAAATTCAAAAAATTTATAAAAATTCAAAAAATTCGAAAATTTTATAAAAAATTATAAAAATTCGAAAAAACTTATTAAAATTTTTAAAAAATTCAAAAAATTTATAAAAATTTATAATTTTTTTAAAATTCAAAAAATTTGTAAAAATTTATAATTTTTTAAAAATTCAAAAAAATTATAAAAATTCAAAAAATTCGAAAATTTTATAAAAAATTATAAAAATTTTTAAAAAATTCAAAAAATTTATAAAAAATTATAATTTTTTAAAAATTCAAAAAATTTGTAAAAATTTATAATTTTTTAAAAATTCAAAAAAAATTATAAAAATTCGAAAAAAAATTTAATAAATTCAAATTTTTTATAAGTTTTTTTGAATTTTTATAAATTTTTATAAAATTTTCAATTTTTTGAATTTTTATAAATTTTTTGAATTTTTATAAATTTTTTATAAAATTTTCAAATTTTTTGATTTTTTATCAATTTTTCGAATTTTTATAATTTTTTTTGAATTTTTATAAATTTTTTGAATTTTTATAAATTTTTTCAATTTTTATAAATTTTTTGAATTTTTATAAATTTTTTATAAAATTTTTGAATTTTTTGATTTTTTATCAATTTTTCGAATTTTTATAAATTTTTTTGAATTTTTATAAATTTTTTGAATTTTTATAAATTTTTTCAATTTTTATAAATTTTTTGTATTTTTAAAATTTTTTGAATTTTTTAAAATTTTTATAAATTTTTTCGAATTTTCATAAATTTTTCGAATTTTTATAAATTTTTCGAATTTTTAAATTTTTTTTGAATTTTTATAAATTTTTTCGAAGTTTTCTAAATTTTTCGAATTTATTTTTTCCACCTACACTAGTTCGGGAAAAAAATCGTATTAAGACGTCCTGAATAGAAACAGTATCAAATTTTGCCCCCTTCCACATTAAGGATTCTCTTTTGCAATAAGTTAAAAAGAAACACCAAAGTTTCCTGTTTCCAGCCAGTTTTGTTACCAAACAGGACATTAAGTTGAAAGTAAACGGCCCCTATGTCCTTTTTTGAATAAGAATTACTGTATTGGAATTTTCTTGAACATAAAGTGATTATTACAGTTTACCATAAATTTTTATAGACATTACTCATATTTACTGTGTTATTTCGTGAAAGGATTGTTGACATTACTCATGTTGATCTTTGTCCCAAAGCTCACTATGGAATCAGTTGTTTAAGGAGTATTGACAAAAACGTTAGAAGTTATGTTACAATGCTTATGTGCTTTTACCAAGATCGATCATATATTTACGTTGAACTATTACTTTGCAACATAAAAGTGAATATATTATTTGTTTCTTGTTTCGGCTGTTCAACTAGACCACAGCAGATCGGCGTCTACTTTGTTTCCAGCCTCCTCTTCACCATTTCCAACAAATCACCCATTTATGCTTCCACTGTAACACCTCAACCCGAAAAGGGTCAAAATGTCACATTATGGTGTCAATTAGAACATAATAAACGCAAGCGGAAGACTTAAATAAATAAATACAAGTCATGAAACAAAATGACTTCCAAAGAAATACAAATCAAATCCAACTCTAAAATGAAATGAAATAACCAAGACATAAGTCATAAACTAATTCCAAAAGATAGGGAAACTAAGGTTGGGTTGGTCCTCTAAAAGCTCCTACTCTCATCACTCAAATCCCAGCATCCCGCTTGAATACCTGCCGCAGAGGAAAGAAAATGCGGCTGAGCTTAAAAAGCCCAGTGAACAGATATAAAATAATAAACTGAATATGAATAAGTACACAAAATGAAGTCAAAGGAATCTGCTGAACAAGATGTCATAGGTCATGAGAATCAATGAATAATGAATCAAGTGAATGATAAGGAAGTCAACAAGTCATAAGGAGAATGCCCACGAGCTCAAAAAGCACACCAAATGCTTAACCACATAATCATATCATATCATGTCATAACAAATCATAGCAAATGGAGTGATCAACTCCCAAAAGTGTAATGGGGTGTATGGCACACACAAACCATTCACTACAAAGCCATATCATAAACATATTACAAAACAAACCTAGGATGCATCCATACGCTCCCTGCAAAACAAAACATGTACACCACCATACACCTGTACTCTGACAAATATATTGGCGTACCAAAATAGCAAATAAGTGCACAGGCTCAATAATAATATGCATATCACAAGGGAACGCCGTGGACCAATCACACTGCCACAGATAGTGTCATGCCATTGGTGCCTCAATGACATGGTCATGGTAAAAGAATAAACAAAGCTACTACATCATAGTGAATTAATTATAGTATCTCCAAACACTATAACAACATGAATGAATGCCATACCAAATGACATAGAACTGAATATCATATCATAAGGAATAATATCAAATGGAATCATATCAAACGGAATCACCAACGAATATCATAACGAATGAAATAAAGTCAAGGATCGAAGAGTCAATGCGAAACCCTTACTGAGAAAGGGTAGAATATCCGTACCTTAGCAAATGGAATGAAAGCAATGGGAAAATGAACACAAGGAAACAACGTCACGCCTTCTTCAACGAATCTACACGGATTAGGGATCATTTAATACTTATGTGTTCATTTAATGTCATAACGGATTTTAGTACTTATTGTCATTTAATAACATGTTTAGGGTTTCTCGTATGATTCTGGTTCATATTCTTATAATTTTTATGACACATCAAACAAGCTCCTGTGGTTCTATAATTTTTACCAGAGACACCTATATATGTTTAATACTTTTTCTAATTTTTACAGATTTTATCTCCTAGGGCAAGTATCCAAACAAAAATCGTTTTTCAAACCTGTTCCAGAATGTGACCTGATGGTATACCCGAAAAGTTTGTATTTTATAAACATACCTAAGCCTTCCAGAAAAATTTATAAAAATTACAGTAACTAATAAACATATTGACTATTCACCTACAAAAATTGGGGGTTCTAATTCGTTATGGTTTGGAAATTAAAAATCATAAGAACCGACTGATTTTCCAGACCTGATATTCAGATTTAACACTTAAACTTCTAAAAATCAAAAGATTGCTTTCCCGACCACCAATGACCACGAAACTTGATATTCAAATAGTACACTTCATGAATTTATTGTTAGAGTTATGGATATAAATTAATATACGTATGACCAGTTTCGAACACGAGACTTCGGGATTGCACACATTACGTATGAGTTTCAATGTTTTAATAATTAATAT
The DNA here is from genome assembly GCA_021014915.2 of Artemisia tridentata subsp. tridentata. Classification (NCBI taxonomy): domain Eukaryota; kingdom Viridiplantae; phylum Streptophyta; class Magnoliopsida; order Asterales; family Asteraceae; genus Artemisia; species Artemisia tridentata. The sequence continues at coordinate 227,198,948 of CP139502.1, forward strand.
AATAAGTTATGATTTAATTATTAAATTTCACAAATAAACACTTAATGGTCGTTAGTATTTAACGGGGTTTGGATAACGGTCGTTAAATATTAAGTTAAAGGACTATGGATGTAAATACAAGCCAAGAAGGTTCTAGAAACCCCTTGGGCTCCTAGTTTCGGCCGACCCATCCACAAGGGAGGGTTTGTTTGCCCTAGCTTGTTGAACAAGATTAGTTGCCTATAAATACAAACCCTTATATTCATAATTCACGAATCTTGATTCCCTAACAAACCAAACTTCTTTTCTTCTCTCCTCTTTGTGTCTTGGCTGATCGACTTCCTTCCCAAACACCTTGGGAAAATCGATCAAACATACACATTAAGTGTTGGGTTTGTTTTGTGATCAAGAACCTAGCTTTTCACATTGAAACGCTACTAATACGTGTGTACAAGATCGGAGATCAAGCATACTTTTGCTTGAGTGTTTTTCCCCATTCGACTAGTATATAGTCGACATTCTCTAAACCCTAATCTAGGGTTTTACCGGTTCTTGCTCACTCGATTTCTTGTTTAGCTAGAAATCAAAGGTACGCGTATTCTTTTATTTTAGTTAATTAATTACTTGTATTAGTCCCTGTTTTCCGTTGCCAATGCTTTGATGTACATGTTTATATGTTTATATAATTGTTATGATTCACATATTCCAACAGTGGCATCAAGAGCCGTTAATACATTGTAATTAATTACTAAAACACATAACAATTGAATCTTTGTGATTAATACATGCTTGTGGTGTTCTAGGGTTTTAAAAATTAGCAAACCCTATTTTTTTTTTTTTTTTTTTTTTGGGTCGATTAACCTTAATTATTACTATTAGGGTTTTTAGTTTTGTAAAACTTGTAGAAACCCTAGGTTGCATGTAAAATTTTATATGTTAATTAATGAGTACTTGGTTTATGTCATTAATTGAATATGCGTAGAATAGACTTGATTATATGTTGTGACATGATAATAAGTGCTATTTGGGGAATCCATGACAAAAACATGCATGTTTTGTCATGGAAGTTGATGTTAATTGTTACGTGTTTTACATGCTATGTTTATGCGATTATTAATTAACTAGGGTTTTAGTAATAAAATTGTTGGACAAGTTAAATTACTAAAAGTTAATTAATTAGGTTATTAGGGAAGACCTAAAATTGGGGAAGACCCCATTAAATCGTGTATAAAATCAATTATGTGTGTTAATTGTATATATTTATCGTGGGACTTACGCAACCAAGCAATTGGTGCATGTGGTCCATTCGTACCTAGCTCGAAAACCAATGGGAGTCTTAAGATCAAATATATACATGTAAATTGATTTATCTTAGCATGTTCATTATTTAAGTTGTTTATTTTTTTTAATTGCGCATTTGTTTAAATATGTATGTGGCATGATTGTAAGCAAAAGGGTAATTTTCAAATAGAAAATAAACTTGACTTAATAATGGTGTAACATGGTTTTAAGCTTGAAAAATCATAAACTTTTAGTTGATTGATGCGACTGTACAAAAATGGTCGAACGGCGGACCTAATTGTTGACAAACTGTAAGGTTGGTTTCGCATTAAATTGTGGCCTTAAAGAGACTCCATTCTGTCCCTCCGCCCGCTTGTGCGTCAAAATTAGACTTACCAAGTACAACCATTATGTGTATGAAGCATCTTAAGGAAATGTTGTAAGTTTCTCAACGCCATCAATTAAAACTTTGTTGATTTGAGCTTAGTAATGTAACGAATGAATAAACGTTTTTTGAAACATATGATACAAGATGAATGCATGACATCTTTGTACATATTTTGATTACACACATAAAATTTAAATACCCTTAAATTTAAGTTATATGCCATCCAATGAAACGGAAACACCTGAGATTACATACTTTCATTACTAGCAGCCTCAGCTTATGTGATGAATCAAAGGATGGTAATCAAAGGGTAAATTACATACTTTCATTGCTAGCAGCCTCAGCTGATGTGATGAAACTATGGTAATTTTCAGTTTCTTAAGTTGGTTAACTTAATTGAGTACTTTCATTGCTAGCAGCCTCAGCTGATGTGATGAAACTATGTCAAGGCATAAAGATGGGGATACAACATGCTTACATTTGCAACTGAGGTTGGCAAAATATGTAAATCCCATACTTCTAGGAATTGCAATTTAAGATTGGCAATTGAGTTCGACTCGTACCTTATTGAGTACTTTCATTGCTAGCAGCCTCAGCTGATGTGATGAAACTATGTCAATTTGGATCCTAGTTTTCAGTGAAAATTAAATGGTTAAATGTTATTTACCATGGGTGTTTAATTTTCTTGAAAAGTTTAATTATCGAAAGTACTAACTTTTGAACTTTTTTCTGTAGAAATGGCCCAACCCGACAACACTAACATGAACAACATGAGTTCTACTTTCAAGCAAATGATTGAAAGAGAAAAGTTTACTGGGACAAAGAATTTTAATGATTGGTACCGTTCTTTGAGAATTGTTCTGAGAATGGCCAAAAGAATTGATTATCTTGGTAAGGCTCGGTACTGCTTCTAATGCAGACCATGAAGAATACAACATTGAGTATGAGAAGCACAATGATGTGGCTTGTCTTATGTTATCTGGGATGGACACTCAATTGCAAAAGCAATTTGAGAACTATGGTCCCATGGACATGATCAATGAGCTCAAACGTATGTTTGAGAAACCACCTACTGCAGAGTTATATGACGTGTTAGATGCTCTGCATAAGTGTAAGCAGGATGCTAGTAAACCTGTGAGTGCCCACGTATTGGAAATGAAAGGTTATTTGGACCAATTGGAAGCACTCAGATGTGGTTACGTGCAAGATGTATGTGTTGGCCTCATCAATCGATCTCTCAACGAGGAGTTGTTTGGTGAATTTGTGCGCAACTTCAATATGCATTGCACGGGGAAGACAATCAGTGAGTTACATGCAATGCTCATTGGCTTTGAGAAAGGATTGTCAAAGAAGCCACCTACACCTGCGGTATTAGCAATACAAGGTGGTAGGATTACCAAGCCCAACAAACCGCAACACACGAACAAGAAGGGGAAAGGTAAAGCTGATAAGGGTAAACAGGTTATGACCTACCAGCCAGAGCCTAAGAAGCAGAATCCTCATAAGAAGAAGGATAAAACCAATAAGGATTTGGCTGCTTGGTCACCACTGCAATACTCCTGGACATTGGAAGAGGAATTGTCCATTGCTGCTAGAGGAGTTGCGTGCAAATAAAAATAAGAAGGCTGGGAATGTCGCGAGCACTTCAAGTATTTTTATGATTGAATTATTTTCTTTTCCTCGTAAGCATAATGCCTGGGTATATGATACGGGATGTGGTACTCATATTTGTAACACATCGCAGGGGCTTAGAGGAGCAAAGAAGCTGGCCTACGGAGAATGCTACTTGTAAGTGGGCAATGGCATACGTGCAGCAGTTGAAGCCATAGGGACATTCGATTTAGTTTTACCTTTGGGATTAATTCTAGTTTTGAATAATTGTCACTATGCACCTTCTATCATTAGGGGTGTTATTTCAGTTTCTTTGTTAAAGGATAATGGTTTTGTTCACAAATTTACTGATAATGAAATTTCGGTTTCTTTAAATAATGTTTTTTACTTTAATGCAATTCCAATAAATGGTGTGTTTGAAATTGGCATGGAGAATCATGTATCCAATAGAAATAATTCTGTGTATAGCATTAGCAATAAGAGAATCAAGTCAGACTTGGATTCATCTTATCTTTGGCACTGTCGTCTTGCACATATTGACAAGAAACGCATGGAAAAGCTGCAACATGATGGGCTTTTGCAAAATATCAATGATGATTCATTTGATAAATGCGAATCTTGCATATCTGGGAAGATGACAAGGAAACCTTTTTTCACATCAAATGGAAAGGGCTACAGATCTACTTGGATTAATACATACTGATGTGTGCGGTCCACTTAGACATGTGTCAAAACACGGTGCTAGCTACTTCTTAACCTTTACGGATGATTACAGTCGTTATGGTTATGTTTATTTACTTAAACATAAACATGAAGTCTTTGAGACATTCAAGGTTTTTAAAACTGAAGTAGAATTACAACTCGGTAAGAAGATTAAGGCTCTTCGATCCGATAGAGGTGGTGAATATTTAAGCAAAGAGTTTAAAGATTATCTAGCTGAATGTGGAATTGTCCAGCAACTCACATCTCCTTATACTCCACAGCAAAATGGTGTATCTGAAAGGAGAAATCGTACATTACTAGATATGGTACGATCTGTGTTTAATCTGACAACTCTTTCCTTATCCTTTTGGGACTATGCCCTTGAAAGTACTGTTCGCATATTGAATATGGTTCCAACTAAGAAGGTTGATAAGACTCCATATGAATTATGGACTGGAAAAGCTCCCAACTTGTCTTACTTAAAGGTCTGGGGTTGTGAGGCGTTTGTTAAACGTGACTCACCAGATAAACTCCAACAGAGATCTGTTAAGTGTATCTTCGTAGGATACCCTAAGGAAACAAGGGGTTACTACTTTTACTTTCCACCAGAGAATAAAGTCATTGTGGCTAGGTATGGCAAATTTCTTGAGGAGAATCTCATATCTCAAGAATTCAGTGGGAGAGTTTATGATCTTGAAAGTGATCAAGAAGATACATCACCTTCTAAAAATACTAGCACACTTCCTGTGGAACCTGAAAGTTTAGGTCCTCCACCTGAAGTTGAAGTGGTTCCCATTCGCAGATCTGCAAGAACTGTGAAAGCTCCTAAATGTATATGTCTTAACGTAGAGTGTGAGGAAACTATACTAGGGGATCTTGATGAACCTACTAGTTATAGGGCTGCCATTAATAGTTCTGAAAAGGATAAATGGCAGGTTGCTATGAATGGAGAAATGCAATCCATGAGAGACAATGAAGTCTGGATTGAAGTAGACCTTCCTCTCAATGCTAAGGTAGTTAGGAGTAAGTGGCTCTTCAAAAAGAAAACAGATATGGATGGCAATGTACACACCTATAAAGCTCGTTTGGTAGCTAAAGGCTTTACCCAAACATATGGTGTTGACTATGAGGAGACCTTTTCTCTTGTAGTTGACATTAGAGCTATTAGGATTTTTATTGCCATAACAGCTTACTATGACTATGAGATTTGGCAGATGGATGTCAAAACCACCTTTTTGAATGGTCGCCTAGATGAAGACATCTATATGGCGCAGCCTGAGGGGTTTGTGAATCCAGATTTTCCTGAGCGTGTATGCAAGCTTCAAAGATCCATTTATGGATTGAAGCAGGCATCAAGGCAATGGAATAAGAAATTTGACGAGGAAATCAAAAGGTTTGGATTTACTCAGAATTTTGATGAGCCGTGTGTATACCACAAAGCTAGTGGGAGTAACACTACTTTTCTTGTCCTATATGTCGATGACATATTGATCATGGGAAATCATATACCAAGTCTTAATGAAGTTAAGTCTTATCTAGGTAAATGTTTTTCTATGAAGGATTTAGGAGAAGCAGCATACATCCTTGGAATCAAGATCTACAGAGATAGATCTAAGCGGTTGATTGGATTAAGCCAAAGCGCTTAAATGGATAAAATATTGAAAAGATTCAATATGCAAAATTCCAAAAAGGGATATTTGCCCATGCAAGTAGAACATGGCTTAAGTAGCAAACTATGTGCTTCTACACCTGAAGAGGAGGCACACATGAAGAAAGTTCCGTATGCTTCGGCAGTAGGATCTATCATGTATGCAGTAAGATGCACAAGGTCCGATGTGACGTTTGCACAAAATTTGACCAGTCGTTATCAACAGAACCCAAGTGAACTCCACTGGCATGCTGTTAAGAACATTCTTAAGTATTTAAGGAATACAAAAGAGATATTTCTAGTGTATGGGGGAAATCCAGATGCAGAGCTTGATGTTACAGGTTCCTGCGATGCGTCCTTTCAAACTGATAAAGATGATACAAAGTCTTAGACGGGTTACGTCTTTGTCATCAATGGAGGAGCTGTAGACTGGAAGAGCAAGAAGCAGAGTACGATAGCTATGTCTGCAACAGAAGCTAAGTATATTGTTGCATCGGAAGCTGCGATGGAAACTGTTTGGATAAGGAAATTCATTTCGGGACTAGGAGTGATGTCGTCAATTGAATTACCTATTAATGTGTATTGTGACAATTCTGCCGCAATCACATTCGCCAATGAACCTGGAGTCATGAAGGGCACCAGACACTTTCCTAGAAGATATCACTATGTTCGAGAACAAGTCGAAATAGGTGAGATCAATTTACTCAAAGTTCACACAGATGACAATCTAGCTGATCCCTTTACGAAGGCTTTACCTAAGGAAAAGTTTACTCAACATGCCAATGGCATTGGTCTTCGTTTAGCTAGTAGTTTCATGTAAATCTGTGGTTAGTATTTGGATAAAGGATAATGTAAACAATGTTATCTTAATGAAATAAAGTATTTTGTTATGTTTATTTTCATTTATAATATTGTATCCTATATTTGCATGTTTAATCCATGAATAACTTGTGTTATTCTAAATAGTCCGTTGTCGATCAATAATATGGTAATATTATTGAATTAAGGCAAATCTGAGTTTAGGTAGAATATACTTAAGTATATTGATGCGTTGTACATGCCAAATTCACATGATATTCAATAATGGATAAATTGAATATAGGACAGATCCCAACCACACGATTGTACTTTATGGATCTTTGTCGTAAAAGTAAATCATGAATATTTATCCTCAGACTTGAGATATCAGGTAACAGCCGAGGATGTAGCTTATTTTCTGTAAGATAGTCTAACGCTATCCGTAACTGGTAATTATAAGGGCTATTTTCGGAGGTGATGAGAAGTTCAAGGGTTATGCTCGTAGTTAAGAAAGGATTTGTTCCTTCAAATTTGTTTTGAAGTTTAATACTGCTTGGCCGCTTGTAGGGTGATGAACTCAAATAAGTACATTTTATTACCATCATTTATCCTATTTATTTGACTTGTTTTATTATATTATCTGTGAGAATTGATATGTTAATGTTTACTTTTGTAATTCTCAGGTAAAAACAAGTATTATGTGAAACTTGGCGCTTTTGGACTAATTATGGAGCAAAACAAGCAAGAAGTTAAGAGTCTACTGAAATGTACAAGATCAAGATCATTCTGCTCCAGATACGCCGCATCTTACTCCTAGCATACGGCGCATCACTATCAATATTTCACAAGTTATAATCCAAGACGGCAAAGGACATGCGCCGCATACAAGAATGGAGTTACGCCGCATCTTCTGGCGGTATACGAATATTCCTGAATATATTAATCTTGGACCCCACGCGAAGTTAAGTCAATGCGCCGCATCTACTTATCCTATGCACCGCATCTAGCCCTCAGACAGAAACTATAAATACCCCAAGGCCAGACGAATTTCGAGACCTTTTGTTCGTGCGATATACGAAGTACAGAATCCCTAAGCCGAATTCAGACGAAGTAGCAGCACAAGACACACCTTGAACGAAGATACAAGAGCTGTAAGAAGGTCCTGCATGTATTCAATTCATTAAGTAGTTTTGTTTTATTGTATTAGTACACTTTAATTTATCAGGATTGATGGGCTTGTGTCATTGATTTAATCATGCACTTCAACTCCCCTTAAAATTGCTTTCCCATTAATTAAAGTTTATATGTTGATGTCTTTGGTGACTTTTATTAGTGCATTGATAACCTCTGTGTCTAGCTGAACATTGCTTGGGTCGCCATGCCCCTTCCTCGCCTATTTATTTTATCGCCTATGCATTCTATCGTCTGTAGAAAAGTTGGAAGAAAGATAAGTAGGATAGTCATAAGTAATCATTAAGGGTTTACTCGCCGATAAGATTAGAGCCAACGAGAAAGGATTAATCTCGGTGCGTTGCATCGAACTATACACTTCATATAAAACTAGCAATAAAACAAGTGACAAGCTACTTAACTATCAGGACAGGTCTTCTTATTGTCTCAAGTATCTATCTGTGTACGTGTGTGCTAATCGCTGATTCGTGCTTATTAGTTTAGTTTATATTTAATCATAACCAAACCGTGCCAGTCTCTCAGGCTGAAACCCCCTTGCGTCAGATTAGGTTGTATAGCTAACTTAAGATATTAAAATACTGATTAGAATAACTAGATAATACGTTCCACTCTTAGTGATCGACACTCTACTTACCATTATATTCATACTGACCGGGTACACTGCTCGTTAAAGTGTGTGTGTTATTGATAAGTCGGCTAAATATAAATTTAAAACTTGAATACTGCTAAAACCACAACGACATACCGTGGGTATAAATTAGAGCAATACGCACACGCGCATCAAGTTTTTGGCGCCGCTGCCGGGGAGTGAATTGTTATTATCTGTTAATTTCATTAGTATTTTAATTAGGTTTTTCTTTTTAATTTTTATTCTAACCGCTAACTCTGTTGTATATTAGTTAATTTGCATTCATTGTATTATTTGCATATTTTCTATTTTTGTGTGTTTTTTTTATTTTTGTTTATTTTCGTTTGTTTTTATTTTTTGGTTTTTCTTTTTATTTTTCTGTGTTCTGCTATCGTTGTACTGAGCTAATACAAACGATACGGCGCATTTATTTTCATAGATACGGCGTATTGCGTTTAATTTTTATAAAATACAACGCGTTTAATAAATTCGATACGACGCATCTTTCCCCAAGATACGGCGTATCTGTTTTTAATAAGAAATTTTTCTAAACGATAATGCCATACGACGCATCTGCTTTAGTAGATACGGCGTATCTATTATTTAAATTAAAAAACAGTTTTCGAATTATTAAACAGATACGACGCATCGATTTTTATCGATACGGCGCATCTTCTGAATCAAAAATCTTGTATTTTGAAACATAACGAAAATACGGCGCATTAACTTTTGTTAATATGACGCATTTAATTTTAAATAAATATCGATTTTTGATAATTAAAACTGATACGGCGCATTCTAATTTATAAGCGGCGTATCTATTTTCTGAATAAAAGTTTGATTAAATTTTAACGATTATAAGATACGGCGTATCCAACTTTTTGGATACGGCGCATCGTCTGCAGATATCAGTTACTTTTATTTTTCGTATTCCGTTTTCGTTGTTGATTTTCTGATATATTACTTTCTTGAACATACCCTACTGATGCTTTTGTGATAGTTTCAGGAAGTGCATGACCAGGAGTTCTACGAAGAACTTGATTCAACCTTTCGAAGATCCTGAACGAGCTTTTCATTCGCTTAAAAGGATTTTCAACACAAAAAGCTTTGATATCTCAAGTTCATTCGAGCTTGATTATTTTTCTGAAGAGAAAGAGGAAGAAGAAACAGAAACAATGACGGAAAACACAACTATGGAGGAATACATGAACAAAACCCGTGCTGATTACACTTCAGGAGTTGCTAGACCAAAGTTTGATGAAAAGTATAAGTTTGAGTTGAAGGGTCAGTTTCTCAAGGAGCTAAGAGAAAATGCTTTCAGTGGATCGGAACATGAGGATGCTAATGAGCATGTTGAAAAAGTCCTCGAGATTGCAGATTTGTTTACTACAGAAGGAGTCTCTGACGATCAACTCATGCTAAGAATCTTTCCAATTTCGCTTAAAGGAGCTGCTAATAAGTGGCTAAGGAATGAACCTGCTAGTTCAATCACAACATAGGAAGATTTGAAGAGCAAATTCCTGAAGAGATATTGTCCACCTGCTAAAACCGCTAAAAAGATGGAGGCTATCAACAGTTTCAAGCAAGAGCCTGATGAAACTCTTTATCAAGCTTGGGAACGATTCAAAGACCTATTGATGAAATGCCCTCAACATTATCTAAGTGAAATGCAGGAGATAATATTGTTCTATCAAGGATTAGACGTGCCTACTAGAAAAATTTTGGATGCTAAGGGAGTTGTGCCTCAAATGAGTGCAGCCAATGCTAGAAAAGCTATCCAAGAAGCTGCTGATCATTCTCAAAAATGGCACGATGGAACCTCTACTAGATCTAAGAGCAGCACTAATTTTGACGGGTTTGCTGCAATTCAAGCTCAATTGGATAAAATTAGTAGAGAGATGAAGAAGCGTGATGAGAAAGTGTATGCTGCCCAAGTTGGATGTGAAAAATGCGAAGGACCTCACTACACTAAAGATTGCCCTAATAAGAATGAAAGTGAGACGTTTGAAGAAGCATACTACACACAATTTGGACAACCATTCCGACCTTCAGGAAGATTTAGGGAAGCTACTCCGGGATACTATCAAAAGAACAATTTTAATCCCACTTATCAAGAAAGGAGGCAGACTTTAGATGACACTCTAAAGCAAATTATGGCCGATGCTGCAAAAAGATATGATGAGAACACTGCTATGATCAAGGAAATCCGAGCTTCAACGGACACTATTACAAGAAATCAAGGAGCTTCGATCAAAGCATTGGAACAACAAATTGGACAAATGAGCAAAGTTCTTCAAGAAAGGGGATACGGAAGTTTACCTAGCTCAACTGAAACCAACCCAAGAGATCATGTCAAGGCCATAAGCACCACTGAAGAAGTCGCGCCTAACATTCCTTTTCCTAGAAGATTGATGAATGGTAATGATGGTGCAAGACCCGAATTTTTCTTTAATTCTTCAATCAGTTTAATAAGGTTACTCAAAGAGAAGACGAAGATTGAAGAGGAGATCAAGGCTACAATGAAAGAAGAGAGCTCTGCAACCGACTTACATGCCTTGCCTCATAAAGAAAAAAACCCAGGAAGTTTTACTTTACCTTGTTCAATTAATGATATATCTTTCAATAATGTGTTAGCTGACTTAGGAGCTAGCGTTAGTGTAATGCCCCTTAAGACATTCACTACACTAGGACTAGGAAAATTAGCACCAACTAAGTTGCTTATTGAATTGGCTGATAAAACGGTAAAACAACCTGAAGGGATTGCTAATAATGTGCTAGTTAAGATTGAGAAGTTTGTTTTCCCTGTAGACTTTGTTATATTAGATATGCCCGAGGATGTTAAGATTCCTTTAATCCTTGGAAGACCTTTCTTGTCTACCGCCCATGCTAAGATTGATGTGTTTAAGAGAAAAATCTTATTAAGGGTAGGGAATAATAAACTAGTCTATAAGTGCCAAAATCCTGTTAAAAATATAATTAGAGGCGTCTATGTGCTAGGATTAAGAGAGCGTATGGACCTTGATCTTGAAGCTAGGCTTATGGGAGAAACATTGATTCAAAATAACTCAACTAATCCTAATCATGAGAACTTTGAGGAATTTATTGACCTTAATGTACCTACCGAACTTAGGCGCGATATTGTTAATGATTCTGATGATGAGTGGTATGATTGCGTAGTGATTAACAAACGTAGGAGAATAGTTGAGCATGCGAATTTGAATAATGATGTGTTTATTGAACTACCACCCCACCTTGCATATTTATGCCTATATAATAATAAGAATTTCCCGTCTATCGTTTTGTCATCTCTACCCGAAAGGGACAGAACTTTGTTTATACAGATATTAAAAAAGAACGGCGTGGAAATTAAGGACGAGCAAGGAGTGTTCAATATTACTGAACTGGCGATGAGGGAGCGCGATGCTTCCGACTCTTTCAGTGATCGATATTAAGGAGCTGAACGTGAGTCTAACTTGAAGACTCTGGAATAAAGACAAGTGCTGACCGGGAGACAACCCGGAGAAATTTTTTACTATTCTGTTCTGTGTCGAGTCAGTCAGGCCCGCAGAAGATACGGCGCATCTCAATCTTTAGATGCGACGCATCTCCTGCACTGGTCATATCTTACATTATTTTCTGCATTTTTAACTTTAAAACTTTTTGTCAGTTTATTTTAATGCGGCGCATCCCTGGTTAAGGATGCGACGCATCTTCTATTCTGATTCGTACTTATTCCAGGCTCGATACGGCGCATCTTCTTCCATAAGATACGGCGTATCGACTGACCTGATGATTTTCATTTTAATTTTTTTTAGTTTTATTTTTCCTAACTACTAATGTATTATGCAAGTTTGAACTTTCTTAACTCAGGTGTGTTAAAGTCTTGATGGTATTATAGATTCCTGCATTTCCTGTGGATACATCAATTATGAAGCTTAAACGTTCTAATCCACGAGGAAGTTGATTTTTGCTCTTATACAAATAATGGAGGATCATACCGAGCAAATCTCAGGGGAGTTTTTCTGTTCTAATTCTTTTATTTTCCAGTTTTTAATCTTTGACACAAACAACGAGGACGTTGTTTAACTTAAGTGGGGGGATTGGAGAATTAGAACACTTACTTGTCCTAAACTTTTTCAAAATATGCTTAAAATGTGCTTAATATATCAAAATTTAAACTTTTTAGCATTTTTTTGTTTAAAGTCTAAATTACATAGCTGCACACATAACATTATTTTCAAAAATTGTAAACTTTTCAAAATTCACAAATCTATGAGTGTGCCGGTGACTTGTAAACTTTAGAACTTGGCTTGTATACTATTTGAGACCACCATAATAAGTATTATTTTTATAATTGGAATGACTTGTCTAAATTGGTAAATTTCTAGGATTACACCCAAATAGCCTTTATATGTTATGTGATATTAACTAACTACACTGGTTAGTTAACCCCCGTATAAACCCTTTTGTTACTCTCACTTTTAGAGTAAGATACCCCTAGAAAAACACTCAGAGCCATTCCTTTCGTTTCTTACACCTTTGTTATAATGTTTCGTTACACCCTTACACCTTAGCCTACCCTGTAGATTAAAATCCGTGGTTGGTTAATTGCTTTAGGCAAAGTGTGTTTCCTTACATTACCTGTGTTCGCGTGCGTAATTCATTATCTTTGGTTGAGTCGGGAAATTGCACAATGCAATTGGAGTGAAAGTAAATATTGTATATCTTTGAGTTTATTTTTCGTGTGTTTACTACTTTCACTATTACAGTTATTTCTGAAGTCATGAAAAGTATGGAAAAATTATCCAGAGTTATCGTTATAGTGATGTGGTGAAATTTTACACATCTATGTTTATGTTTAAAGTAAAAAAAAAAAAAAAAAAAAAAAAAAAAAAAAAAAAAAAAAATCGAAAAAATAAGAAAAGAAAAAGAAATAAGAAAAGTTGGAAGTTTGTTTTAACCAACTTATGTAAAGTTTTGTATTAAGTGGTCGATATCACCACTAGTTGTTGTATATTATATCTATGGATTGAATGGGAGTTGAACGTTATGGGAACGCCAACTAAGGTTATTCTTTGATTGAGATCTTGTTGAGTATAATTCGTGTCTACCTAAAGCGTGTGTTTCAAGTGTTAAAGCGTGAGTTATTCAATGATATGAGTCTTATTCATGGGATGGTTGGGATAGCAATTTACCACACTTAGGATTTTGATTTATCTGTTTTGTTTATTTTTCATTTTACACCAATTTATATCCCGAATATTATCCATACCCTATATTATTCTTTATCCAAACCTTTGATTTATTGAGATTAGGGATTTGAGAAATCTTAAGTATCGTAGTCGTGGATTCGGCTATGTATTTATGATTTTGTCGCCCTTTTTGATATAATATTATTGGTAAAGATTACTTGGTCCTATCTTTAGCCTATTCGAGTTAAGGATTTGAGCAATTGCAAGTATCGTGTTCGTGGATTCGATCATGTATTTGTGATTTTGTCGCCTTTTCTGGAATTTGAGATCGTTAGAGATTAAGAAGAATGATTAACCCTTAACCAACAAACTCTTTTACCGCTTTAGACTTGTTATTCCTTGGCTTCAGTGGGGGAGATGCGTATACTTGCCAAGCTTATGATAGAATATTCGTCACGACTGGACAGTTAAACGATTAGATTTGCTTTTATCAATATATTTTATTTTACTTCTAATTCGTTAAGTGTTTGGTTGTGTGATTATGACAAAAATGAATACATGCTTAAATATAAAAAATAAATCCTAATATCCTTTAGGATACATTTTCATAAGATTAATTCTAAGGTTTACTTGGGGACAAGTAAAGTTCAAGTGGGGGGATATTTGATGAACTCAAATAAGTACATTTTATTACCATCATTTATCCTATTTATTTGACTTGTTTTATTATATTATCTGTGAGAATTGATACGTTAATGTTTACTTTTGTAATTCTCAGGTAAAAACAAGTATTATGTGAAACTTGGCGATTTTGGACTAATTATGGAGCAAAACAAGCAAGAAGTTAAGAGTCTACTGAAATGTACAAGATCAAGATCATTCTGCTCCAGATACGCCGCATCCTACTCCTAACATACGGCGCATCACTATCAAGATTTCACAAGCTATAATCCAAGACGGCAAAGGACATGCGCCGCATACAAGAACGGAGTTACGCCGCATCTTCTGGCGGTATACGAATATTCCTGAATATATTAATCTTGGACCCCACGCGAAGTTAAGTCAATGCGCCGCATCTACTTATCCTATGCACCGCATCTAGCCCTCAGACAGAAACTATAAATACCCCAAGGCCAGACGAATTTCGAGACCTTTTGTTCGTGAGATATACGAAGTACAGAAACCCTAAGCCGAATTCAGACGAAGTAGCAGCACAAGACACACCTTGAATGAAGATACAAGAGCTGTAAGAAGGTCATGCATGTATTCAATTCATTAAGTAGTTTTGTTTTATTGTATTAGTATACTTTAATTTATCAGGATTGATGGGCTTGTGTCATTGATTTAATCATGCACTTCAACTCCCCTTAAAATTGCTTTCCCATTAATTAAAGTTTATATGTTGATGTCTTTGGTGACTTTTATTAGTGCATTGATAACCTCTGTGTCTAGCTGAGCATTGCTTGGGTCGCCATGCCCCTTCCTCGCCTATTTATTTTATCGCCTATGCATTCTATCGTCTGTAGAAAAGTAGGAATAAAGATAAGTAGGATAGTCATAAGTAATCATTAAGGGTTTACTCGCCGATAAGATTAGAGCCAACGAGAAAGGATTAATCTCGGTGCGTTGCATTGAACTATACACTTCATATAAAACTAGCAATAAAACAAGTGACAAGCTACTTAACTATCAGGACAGGTCTTCTTATTGTCTCAAGTATCTATCTGTGTACGTGTGTGCTAATCGCTGATTCGTGCTTATTAGTTTAGTTTATATTTAATCATAACCAAACCGTGCCAGTCTCTCAGGCTGAAACCCCCTTGCGTCAGATTAGGTTGTATAGCTAACTTAAGATATTAAAATACTGATTAGAATAACTAGATAATACGTTCCACTCTTAGTGATCGACACTCTACTTACCATTATATTCATACTGACCGGGTACACTGCTCGTTAAAGTGTGTGTGTTATTGATAAGTCGGCTAAATATAAATTTAAAACTTGAATACTGCTAAAACCACAACGACATACCGTGGGTATAAATTAGAGCAATACGCACACGCGCATCATAGGGTTGACAAGATGTTTGCGTGCGCACGCCCAAAGTCTATCTGGAATACGTTCAGATGCTTTGGTAATCTTGATCAATTATTAATAACGAGAAACAGAATAGTTAATTATGGAATGAATTAGATCCATATTCATATTAACGCGGTATTAGAAACAAAAGGATAGGTATGATGATGAATCATCACAAGGTTTTTCCCAGGAAACCATACTCAGGGTCGATCTGGGGCATTTGGGGTGTTAAGCTAGACTAACCAATGTCATTACTATATTAATGCATATCCAAGTGGGAGCTGTTAGAGTTACGGATATAAATTAATATACGTATGACCAGTTTCGAACACGAGACTTCGGGATTGCACACATTACGTATGAGTTTCAATGTTTTAATAATTAATATAATAAGTTATGATTTAATTATTAAATTTCACAAATAAACACTTAACGGTCGTTAGTATTTAACGGGGTTTGGATAATGGTCGTTAAATATTAAGTTAAAGGACTATGGATGTAAATACAAGCCAAGAAGGTTCTAGAAACCCCTTGGGCTCCTAGTTTCGGCCGACCCATCCACAAGGGAGGGTTTGTTTGCCCTAGCTTGGTGAACAAGATTAATTGCCTATAAATACAAACCCTTGTATTCATAATTCACGAATCTTGATTCCCTAGCAAACCAAACTTCTCTTCTTCTCTCCTCTTTGTGTCTTGGCCGATCGAATTCCTTCCCAAACACCTTGGGAAAATCGATCAAACATACACATTAAGTGTTGGGTTTGTTTTGTGATCAAGAACCTAGCTTTTCACATTGAAACGCTACTAATACGTGTGTACAAGATCGGAGATCAAGCATACTTTTTCTTGAGTGTTTTTCCCCATTCGAATAGTATATAGTCAACATTCTCTAAACCCTAATCTAGGGTTTTACCGGTTCTTGCTCACTCGATTGCTTATTTAGCTAGAAATCAAAGGTACGCGTATTCTTTTATTTTAGTTAATTAATTACTTGTATTAGTTCCTGTTTTCCGCTGCCAATGCTTTGATGTACATGTTTATATGTTTATATAATTGTTATGATTCACATATTCCAACACTTATGTTTAGACTCAAGAATCATGCAAAAATACGTTGGTATCATCAATTTAGACCCCTTTTAATCCGACCCAAATTCTGGACAGCTTGCAACACCAAATTTCCCAAACAAACCCTAACCCTTTTAAACCATATTCGACCCTTATTAATTATCTAGGGTTTCCAGAATTCATTAACCATATTAATGTGTAATTAAATTGATCTATACATGTACTAAAGGCATATCTAGGCCTGGAAACAAAAGCATGATTTAGGTTTCACAAATACATAACGTTTATGGTGATTAATTATAACTACAAGGATGGATTTCATGGTTACCTTCTTGAGACAAAAAAACAAGGACAAGGAAAAACGATTAGATAAGCTGCTACACCCCTTCAAACGATCACCAATAAGGCTGCTCACTCTTGGCTTCTAAATCTTGTAATGGAAGAAAACAATGGGATTTAGGGTTGTTTAGGGTTCGGTTATGGGAGTGAGGGAGGAAGGGGATGAAGACCATATATATTTTTGATGAGAGGCAAGTAAAAAAGAACTGTATATGACATGGGGGGAGGGGGAACGTGTACTTATCTAGGGCAAGGAAAGGGAACAAGATCCTTTATTATTGTGTGATATATGTTTGTGTTTTATTTGCACTTATCTTCCAAAATACAAAACGTATGAAGTGTTTAGGAATTCCACAAATTCGGTTCTAGTTTCTTTAATATATAAACGTATAAAAGTTAGGCAAAGAAATAGTTTGTGTCATTTATTTTAGCTTAGGATAGATTAGGAAAGTTTTAGTTATTTTACTTAGGATATAATTTATAACGTGTCTATTTTATATAACATATAGTTTAAATATCATATATTTATTAATTAAACTTAGGTTAAATTCAAAATGGGCAAATAAAAATGTGTTCCAGATTTTAAGGTATTACAATTCTTCCTCTCTAAAAAGAAAATTTCTTCCTCGAAATTGAAGTAGAAAGATCAAACAGAAACGTTCCATATTACGAAAAGAAATGAAAATGATTTTAACGAACGAAAAGGTTTGTTTCTCATGACTCGATCCTGACGGTCTAATATAGCATTAGGTTCTTCAACGAATGACAAATCTTCACGAACTTGATCCAACGGATACGAAACATATATGTAACGAATGATAATGTAGCCTCTAAAAAAAAAGGTACATAAATCACAATATGAATATGAGATAATTATGAAGGTAAAGCCAAACGGTAAGAAACTTCATCAATTAATTCAAGTTGAGATTTCGAACAAACAAATGAAAATGTGATGAATAACTCCTATACTCGTGATTAAGAACCACAAGATTTCTCATTGGAATAGAAATGGGTAAGGCATAATCTGATAGTGTAGGGGAAACCTTAAGGTGTTTAGCAAAAGCAGAGAAACCACAAAATGTGTCCAACACATCATGATCGCAAAATTCTCAGAATGGACGAATGAGCATCTAAACAATTAACAAATGAATCAAAGGTTCAGGAATGAATGCGATTATATCAGAAGGTGAAACCTATATGGTGAAAAGGCATTACCACAAAGTTCTCAAAGCATTCTAAACTTACATTGCTTATCCTAACAGATCTTCTAAATCCCGGGAAAGAATGATCTTAACAAGGGCTCAAATAAAGGCAAGAATATGAATCAAAGTGATGCAGAGGAATGATACTTAAACAAATTTCTTATAGTCTACCCAATCCTCACGGGTCACTAGGGGTGTTCGCGGGGCGGTTCGGTTCGGTTAGTTGAAAGATTTAAATTATCCATCGCGGGGCGGATAATTAATTTTAATATCCGAAACCAAACTGTACTAGGCGGGTAACCGGACAAGCGGGTACCCGAAATGAGCGGTTACCCGTGGTTCGGGTTACGGTTAACCATTTTAGACATTTAATCGAGTTTAACCTTTTAAACAATAACATGTCCTAAAACGTAAAATGTCATTTTAGTAAAATTAAATGACATTTAATAGATAATAGTCATATAAAAGTTATCCCGTTAGAATAATTGCATTCAAATATCCATACATAATCAATTAACAAAATAATAGTTATTCGACGTTTATAGATTACAATCACATTTATCAACTTTAACACATAAATGTTTAGAAATGTTCACATTAGGAGCGAAAAAGGCGTTATACAATAAGATTAGTGCAATAATATAATTAATACTTGTACAATTATTTGAATATTTAGTTAAAAAACCTTCATGTATTAATCACGGTTCGGTTCGGTTAATCGCGGATATCAAAAAATAAAAACCAAAACCGAACCGTGATAAGCGGGTTTTTTCGGTTTCGGTTTTTTTCAGTTTTTGTTTCTTCGGTTTCGGGTTTTTTTGGTTTCGGATGGAGCGGTTCGGCTCGGTTCTTCGGTTTCTCGGATTTTTTGAACACCCCTACTGGTCACAACTTAAGTTCCTACAAGAAGATCCTAAGGAAAATTTTTAAAGGTTATCTCATAAGCTTCTACAGTGCAAACCTAAGGGCCAGATCTTTCACAGGTCATGATTTAAGTACTACAAGTCGAATCCTGGTCTCTGATACCATAATTGTAACACCCCAACCCGACAAGGGTCAAAATGTCACATTATGGTGTCAATCAGAACATAATAAACGCAAGCGGAAGACTTAAATAAATAAATACAAGTCATGAAACAAAATGACTTCCAAAGAAATACAAATCAAATCCAACTCTAAAATGAAATGAAATAACCAAGACATAAGTCATAAACTAATTCCAAAAGATAGGGAAACTAAGGTTGGGTTGGTCCTCTAAAAGCTCCTACTCTCATCACTCAAATCCCAGCATCCTGCTTGAATACCTGCCGCAGAGGAAAGAAAATGCGGCTGAGCTTAAAAAGCCCAGTGAACAGATATAAAATAATAAACTGAATATGAATAAGTACACAAAATGAAGTCAAAGGAATCTGCTGAACAAGATGTCATAGGTCATGAGAATCAATGAATAATGAATCAAGTGAATGATAAGGAAGTCAACAAGTCATAAGGAAAATGCCCACAAGCTCAAAAAGCACGCCACATGCTTAACCACATAATCATATCATATCCTGTCATAACAAATCATAGCAAATGGAGTGATCAACTCCCAAAAGTGTAATGGGGTGTATGGCACACACAAACCATTCACTACAAAGCCATATCATAAACATATTACAAAACAAACCTAGGATGCATCCATACGCTCCCTGCAAAACAAAACATGTACACCACCATACACCTGTACTCTGACAAATATATTGGCGTACCAAAATGGCAAATAAGTGCACGAGCTCAATAATAATATACATATCACAAGGGAACGTCGTGGACCAATCACACTGCCACAGATAGTGTCATGCCATTGGTGCCTCAATGACATGGTCATGGTACCTCCATGACAAGTTAGCTCGGGTAACAAAATAAACAAAGCTATTACATCATAGTGAATTAATTATGGTATCTCCAAACAGTATAACAACATTAATGAATGCCATACCAAATGACATAGAACTGAATATCATATCATAAGGAATAATATCAAATGGAATCATATCAAACGGAATCACCAACGAATATCATAACGAATGAAATAAAGTCAAGGATCGAAGAGTCAATGCGAAACCCTTACTGAGAAAGGGTAGAATATTCGTACCTTAGCAAATGGAATGAAAGCAACGGGAAAATGAACACAAGGAAACAACGTCACGCCTTCTTCAACGAATCTACACGGATTAGGGATCATTTAATACTTATATATTCATTTAATGTCATAACGGATTTTAGTACTTATTGTCATTTAATAACATGTTTAGGGTTTCTCATGTGATTCTGGTTCATATTCTTATGATTTCTACGACACATCAAACAAGTTCCTTTGGTTCTATAATTTTCACCAGAGACACCTATATATGTTTAATACTTCTCCTAATTTTTACAGATTTTATCTCCTAGTGCAAGTATCCAAACAAAAATCGTTTTTCAAACCTGTTCCAGAATGTGACCTGATGGTATACTCGGAAAGTATGTATTTTATAAACATACCTAAGCCTTCCAGAAAAATTTACAAAAATTACAGTAACTAATAAACATATTGAATATTCACCTGCAAAAATTGGGGTTCTAATTCGTTATGGTTTGGAAATTAAAAATCATAAGAACCGACTAATTTTCCAGACCCGATATTCAGATTTAACACCTGAACTTCTAAAAATCAAAAGATTGCTTTCCCGACCACCAATGACGATGAAACTTGATACCAGATAGTACACTTCATGAACTTATGTTTAGACTCAAGAATCATGCAAAAACACGTTGGTATGATCAATTTAGACCCCTTTTAATCCGACCCAAATTTTGGACAGCTTACAACACCAAACTTCCCAAAAAAACCCTAACCCTTTTAAACCATATCCGACCCTTATTAATTATCTAGGGTTTCGAGAATTCATTATCCATATTAATGTGTAATTAAATTGATCTATACATGTACTAAAGGTGTATCTACGGCTGGAAACAAAAGCTTGATTTAGGTTTCACAAATACATAACGTTTATGGTGATTAATTATAATGACAAGGATGGATTTCATGGTTACCTTCTTGAGGCAACAAAACAAGGACAAGGACAAACGATTAGATAAGCTGCTACACCCCTTCAAACGATCACCAATAAGGCTGCTCACTTTTGGCTTCTAAATCTTGTAATGGAAGAAAAAAAAAACTGTGTATGACATGGAGGGGGGGGGGGGGGAACGTGTACTTATCTAGGGCAAGGAAAGGGAACAAGATCCCTTATTATTGTGTGATATATGTTTGTGTTTTATTTGCACTTATCTTCCAAAATACAAAACGTGTGAAGTGTTTAGGAATTCCACAAATTCGGTTCTAATTTCTTAAATATATAAACGTATAGAAGTTAGGCAAAGAAATAGTTTGTGTCGTTTATTTTAGCTTAGGATAGATTAGGAAAGTTTTAGTTATTTTACTTAGGATATAATTTATAATGTGTCTATTTTATATAACATATAGTTTAAATATCATATATTTATTAATTAAACTTAGTTTAAATTCAAAATGGGCAAATAAAAATGTGTTCCAGATTTTAGGGTATTACATCCACGCTCTTGGAAAGATCCATCACATCCCGCTTTTTCTACAAGCTATTACATTTATAATATCGGTCTTATTTTGGTATAGGTAAATTTTTCTCAACTGCATAGTAGATATTGTTAAGTTGGCCTAGGAATCTTCTACGCAACCCTCTTTCGAACAAATCAAAGTCATGATCGATTATCTGACGTTCATACTTGGGTAGTTTTGAGTGATGGCCGAGTATATTTCTAATGAATCTCAATAGACCACATAGAGTGTGATACAGGTAATGAATATCATTCCTCTTTGCGACCATTTCTGCGACTACAGAGAAGATCGTTCATATCAGAACCGAGTTGCAAGCTGCTCATGAATCGTTAGAAGTGTTATGCTGACAAATGATGTAAACCTTTTGAATTTCCAGTTAAAGCCTAGATTATGCTTAAAGATTCACCATGAGAAGGTGTGATACGTTTAGTAAACGTGGAAAGCTTAATCCTCGCTATATTGATCCTTTTGAAATCCTTGCTAGAGTTGAACCGGTAGCTCACAGACTCAAGCTACCGTCAGGACTCAGCAGTGTTCGCAATGTTTTTAGGTGCAATGTGAAGAAATGACTTGCCGAT
Organism: Artemisia tridentata subsp. tridentata; assembly: GCA_021014915.2. Classification (NCBI taxonomy): domain Eukaryota; kingdom Viridiplantae; phylum Streptophyta; class Magnoliopsida; order Asterales; family Asteraceae; genus Artemisia; species Artemisia tridentata. Next base: position 227,221,250 of record CP139502.1, read on the forward strand.
GAGGCAGTTTCTATTCCTCCGGGAGAGATCCAGATTGATGAACGTTTAAACCTTGTTGAGAAACCTATCGAAATCATGGACTGTGAAGTCAGACGACTTTAGTAAATTCGTATTCCTATTGTCAAAGATCGGTGACCTCTAAGAGAGGTCCTGAGTTCACGTGGGAATGTATGGATGATATCAAGCGTAAGTATTCTCATCTCTTTTCAACTCTAACGGGTAACTTGAATTGAATCGCGAGGACGTGATTCCTTTTTAAGGAGGTGAGACTGTAACACCTCGCAAATTTCCAGACGTATTTTTATCCCTGTGTGTCATTTACGAACCTTCCTGAACTCACTCGACTTAGAAACGTGAAGTTATCTCGCAAAACATGGAGTTTGCACACGACGCGTAATGGCACAATCAATGATTTGATTTGATTATTTTGTTATTTGGGAGAAACTAGGCGTATGAATAGTCGATTCAATTGGAAATATTATTCTGAACACAATGGCGTTACTCTCGTGTCTTGAATCTACCGTTTGATGGTCTAAATGTGTCCCGAACCTCATTTTAAGAAAGATAACGAACATTACAATAATGATCCCTGGAGATAAGTTACACCGCCGCCCCTGAAGTTTTTAGGGTTACACAACTAGTCCTCGTGTTAGTATAAAAGACCAAAGTTAGGGTTTTAGTATCATTTTCATCATACACTCACTCACACCTCCTCTCATATCATTACAGCCGCCGCCACCCCCACTTCTGGCCAGATTCCAGCCAGCCGTCAACTGCCGCTGTGAGCCACCACCTCACCATCATCATCCCTTGATGATCCTTGGCGTTTGAAGATGAATTCGAGTCTAGATCGAGAGTTTATGGTCACGATTAGGGTTTGTTTTGGTTTTGTTTTGGTCCGAGAGTTACCACCGCCGTCACCACCATCACTACCTTCCCCTTTTTCTCGCCGTTGGTAAGTTATAACATCACCCCCTCCTGTTGTTAGTAAAACCAAGTATGTATATGTGTGTGTGTATATATATATATATATATATATATATATATATATATATATATATATATATATATATGGTTGTGTTACGTTTTCGTAGATAATACGGATTAAATCGAGTTGATATAATTTTTCGTGGAGATAAATGAACCTAATTTTTTTTTGGAAAGAGATTGTGTGATTAAAAAGGGATTAAAATGTATATAAATGTTTCGTGTGGTAAGAAAACTGTTATAGGAGTGTTTGTTTTGGTCTCGGATCAGGATTTGTGTCCTAACGTATGTGTTATCTTGGTGTTGTTTTGTGTATGTTAGTGCAAGCAGTCTCGTTGGGGAGATTGCTAGTGCAAGCAATCTCGTTTATTTTGATTGATGACAAACATGTAACTTGATACATAATGTAAAATGTACAAGTTACTTGTAATCTTATATTGTCTCAACATACATTCTACACCTCTCAAGTCCTCGTATGATACAACACAGGTTCGTACATGTTTGTTATGTAGCATTATGATCAGACCCTTAACAAACCATTTAGAATGTTTAAAATACGGTTAGGTAATTAAGTATTTTAAAAAGGCTAATCATTCTACTTGAAAATATTTTTTGTCTGACACCCGCGGATCCAATTGGTATAACTGACGGATCCAATTTATGGGATCCGCCAGATCCGTGGCTTGTAGAAATTGTTTTTCTCTAAATAATTTTACACAAGGTTTTAGTAGTACACATGGTTTTAGTCTTACACATGGTTTTAGTTTTACACATGGTTTTAGTTATACACATGGTTTTAGTTTTATGTTTTCCTATAAATACTTGCCCATTGTTTACCCATTGTTTAAGCATTAGAACACACATTCCCTCACTCATTTCACACACTTAGATCAGTAGCAAAACATGTAGATTCATACATTAATCACCCTTTACATAATGATCATAATGTTACTAACTTTCATTATGTTGTAAGCATACATTGTTAATGATCCTGTGAAGCAAGCTCAAGATCATGAGACATCATCCATAGCATTCCAACATATGAAGATTCAATAGTACTTGACATCCTCAATGATTGAAGACTTCTTATTCAAGAAGTTCATATAGATTAGTCATTTATATCCATTGAACATTTATGTCACGGATCATTGTAAACATCATTTGTATCAGTGAGTGTGGTTAGTGTTTTAGTCCTCAAAACACAAAGAGTGTCGGGAGTGGTTGTACCCGTGTAAAGAACTCGGTATCTAGCTTAGTACCGGAAAAAGGTTAAGCGACGTAGGGAGTGGTTGTACCCTTGTAAAGAACTCGACATCTAGCTTAGTGTCGGTAATTGTATAGGCGACGTTGGGTTGGTTCTGCCCTGAAGTAGAACTCGGTGTTTAGCTTAGTACCGGAAAAGGAAGTAAGCAACGTGTAAAGGTTTTCTCCGCCTAAGAAAGGGAGGTTGTTGATCTAGTGAAGTAACTCTCGAGTTGGGTACTCGGGGAGTGGAGTAGGGCGGAGAGGAGCTCCGTAGCCGAACCACTATAAATCATCGTGTTCGGTTTGCGCTTTCTTTTACTTATCTCTTTACTTTTATGTTTGCATTATGTGATTGCTTGTGTTGTGATTAGTTGATAATACTTATGTGACAA